>JANAVB010042020.1:24513548-24601048 GCA_029216955.1 Iris pallida | reverse complement strand
GATATCATCAAGCGGGGCACCTTCGTTAGGAACACCAATGATTTCCGCAAACAAGACATAATTGAATTCAATATTAATACCTCTGACACGAGTCTTAACATCAAAAGTGTCTAACACAAAGTTGCAGTAAAACAATCTAATGGCATTAGTAGCTATAGAGAATTTTTTGGTGACAAGTCGATGTAACCCTAATGCCTCAAAGTAAGGACGGTGGTAAGAAAACGCAGTCCACTTAATCGGGGTGCCAGTGCATATGTTGCGCATGATAAAATCACCATACCAAAGCAATGATTGGTCATGAGTTACAAAGTAGAACTCATTGTATGCACCATCGGCCGATTGGACAGGGGAAAAGAAGGAATCTGCTGGTGGATTCGAAGGCGATGCCTCTTCACTGGCATGGTCTTCTTCCTCTTGGAAGGAGTGAATCCCTTAGGCATTTCTCCCAAAAATTGAATTGAAACTAATAAAATTGAAGGAGATGGAAGGAGAGAGTTATACCCTCCAGAAATCGAGTATGTTGTAGAGACAGGAATTTTTCGCACGAATCCAAAATTTGGATGAAAATCTCCAAGTGGATTGGGAGCAAAGGATTGGAGAATTTCTAGGGTTTGCAGGACCTCTCGGGCGGCAGCAGCAGTATGGAGAGAATTTTGGAAGAGATGAAGAGGAACGAACTCGGGTTCAGACTTAAAAATATATACCACCAACAGAACTCAGGCAGAATTCGGACAGAACTCTGGCCGAATTCGCCTAGGATTCTTTTGGTGAATTTTTGAAAAAAATAAATTTTGTGGGCCACATCCTTTTTATCACCCTCTTTCAATTATTTAATTCTAAGTTTAGTAATTTTAAATATCAATTAATATAATTAATATTATTTTATAAATTAAATTTTGTTACACAGCGACTGTTTCAGATTAGCTGTAGGGGTACTGTCCCAGCTAACGGGAGTTCAACGAAGAACAATTAAATACCGCTTCGCTTCGACCGAAGTCGTGGTAACAGACAGACCCTTTGTAGGCTTGTCTCAAAAATAGTTTTTGAGTATTAAAAAATAATTGTATAAAACAAATTTAATTAATATTATTGACATCTAAAATTCCTAATTCCCGACGTAAATAATTGAAACGATCTTCCGCTAGAGATTTTGTGAAGATGTCAGCTAATTGTATCTCTATGTCTATGTATACAAGGTTTATATCTCCATTTTGTTGATGATCTCTAAGAAAATGATGTCGAATCTCGATATGTTTAGTGCGAAAGTGACATACTGGATTCTTAGTCAAATTGATAGTGCTAGTGTTGTCACAAAAAATGGGTATGTGTGTGTATAGTAGGCCAAAGTCTTCTAAAGTTTGCTTCATCCACAAAATTTGTGCACAACAACGTCCTGCGACGATATACTCAGCCTCAGTTGTTAATAATGTGACAGAATTTTATTTTTTGCTAAACCAAGAGAATAAAACTTTGCCTAGGAAATGACATGTGTTGCTGGTACTTTTTCTATCAACTTTACATCCAGCAAAATCAGCATCCGAATAATCGGTTAGGTCAAACGACATGGTTTTGGGATACCATAAGCCGACAGAAGAAGTACCTTTAAGGCATCAGAAGATACGCTTAACCGCGCACAAATATGATTCCTTAGGATTGGCTTCAAAACGTGCACACAAGCAAACACTAAACATTATATCAGGTCGACTAGCAGTTAAATAAAGTAAACTACCAATCATACCTCGATACTTACGTATGTCGATAGGTTTGTCTTGTTCATCAATATCAAGCTTGGTTAAAGTTTCTATCGGAGTGCCAAGTGGTTTGACTGCTTTCAGGTCGAACTTCTTTAATAAATTTTTGTGTACTTAGCTTGATTGATGAACGTTCCATTATTGGTTTGTTTGATTTTCAGTCCGAAAAAGAATTTCAGCTCTCCCATCATGCTCATCTCAAACTCATCCTGCATACACTTTAAAAATTCTTGACAAAGAGATTCATCAGTAGATCCAAAAATAATATCATCTACATAAATTTGAATCAAAAGAAGATTGGTATTAAAAGACTTTATAAACAGTGTAGTATCAACCTTTCCTTTTGAAAAGTCGTTAAGTAAAAAAGAACTTAGACGATCATACCAAGCACGATGGACTTTTTTAAACCATATAATGCCTTCTTTAACTTGGAAACATAATCAGGATTGTTGAAATCAGTAAACCTAGAGGTTGAGCTACATAAACTTCTTTTATAAAACTATTCAAAAATGCACTTTTAACATCCATTTGAAATAATTTAAAATTATGAAAGCATTCAAATGCACGTAACATACGAATGGATTCTAATCTCGCAACTGGGGCATAAGTCTCATCGTAGTCGATACCTTCTTCCTGATTGTATCCTTGAGCTACGAGTCGAGCCTTGTTACGAGTCACTAAGCCATTCTCATTTAGTTTATTTCGGAATACCCAGCGGATGCCAATGACCGGATGATCAATGGACTTGGGAACAAGTTCCCAAACTTGATTCCGTTCGAATTGGTTCAATTCCTCTTGCATAGCATCTAACCAAAAATTATTACTACATGCTTCTTCAATAGTTTTAGGTTCAAGCTGTGAAATAAAAGCAACACAGGAAGCTATATCTTTACTAGAGGAACGAGTACTTACACCCCTGGTAATCTCACCAATTACCAAGTCCTTTGGATGGTCTGCCAAGAATCTCATTTCTTTTGGCATATCCTCTGGATTGCTGGTTCCAACTTCTTGTTCTGTACGTGATTTGCTTGGAGACTCAGCTGGTGCTTTGTGTGAGGGTTCTGCAGGAGCAGTACTAGGTGTACTTATGTCTTCATCATTATCATCGACAAAATATTGATTGAGTTCGTCAAATTTAACATTTATTGATTCTTCAATGATCATCGTTCTCTTGTTGAAGACTTTGTACCCTTTGCTCTTCGCTGCAAAACCTGAAAGTATACCTTCATCGACCTTTTCGTCAAAATTTTCCAAATTATCTTTAGTATTAAGAATAAAGCATTTACAACCAAATACATTGAAATATGAAACAGAAGGAGTTTTATCAAACCATAATTCATAGGGAGTCTTCTTCGATATAGGTCGAATTAGAACCCTATTGAGAAAATAGCACGCTGTATTTACAGCTTCAGTCCATAGGTATTTAGGTAGACTAAACTCACTACCAAAATACATCCTTTTGGCGACGGACCATTAGCGATGGATAACGTCCGTCGCTAATAGCGACGGACTACCGACTAAGTATAAACTGATTGTCGTCGAAAAGCTGACAATTTTTTTCATTTTAAAGACTAGCAAAGGTTGACAGTCCATCGTTAAGTTGTCGGAGATATAGCAATGGATCATGAAGCCGTCGTTATGCCATCACTTAGTTGTCAAAAGTTGGCAGGAAATGTTGAAAAAAAATTGGCGCAAAATTTATCGACCGCATAACGACGGATATTCCGTCGGCCATCTAGGAGATATAGCGACAGACTAGCATCGGTCAACTATCCGTCGCTATATGTCAGCCCTAACTTAAATTTACCCGATAGAGGGGAAACTTTTCATTCCCTCCAAATTTTCTCACTCTCTCTCTCCGGCGCGCGCAGAGCTCTCTCTTTCTCTCTCCAGGTAATCTCCTCTCTCTCTGTGTCGGTGGTCGGGGCGACGGAGGCCGGTGGTGGTGGGGGTGGGGGTCGGCGGGGGTGGGGTGGGGGTCATGGTGGTGGGGGTAGGGGTCGCTGGGGGGTAGGGAAGCGGAGGGTCCGTTTCGGAGTGGAGGTGGTGGAGGTGGGGGTTGCCGGGGGAGAGGGGTAGGGCAGCGGAGGGTTGGGCAGCGGAGGGGGGTAGGGCAGCAGAGGGGGCCGGGGTAGGGGTGGTGGTGTTCGGCGGTGGTGGGAGTGGGGGTCGGAGGGATGTAGGGCAGCGGAAGGGGGCCAGGAGGGACGGAGGTGGGCCGAGAGTGGGGGGCCGGGGGTGGAGGGATGGCAGTCGGTGGGGGGTGGGGGTGGGGGTTTGGGGCCAGGGTGGGAGTTGGGGTCGACGGATGGGGGCCGGGGGTGGGAGTTGGGGTCGACGGTGGTTGGGGTAGGGATCGGCGGTGGTGGGAGTGGGGAATTGGGGGTCGGCGGTAGTAACACACACACACACACACACACACACACACACACACGCACACACGCACACATACACACACACACACACACACACACCCACCCCGAAACGAATTTTTTTTAAAAACTAACCGAATCTCTTAGTATATATATGTATAAACTTTGGACCAAAATCCCTTCGTATATAAATTAGTATATATATATATAAGATTCTTCTCTTGCAAAGTAGAATACCAGTGCAAGGTGAACTATATGATCTGACATAGAACATTAAGTATCTTAATGTTCTATAGATCTTAATGTTCCCGAACCAAAATCTCGAGCTAGAATACCATTGCAAGAGAAGTATCTTAATGTTCTATAGCTCTTGAGGACAGACTGATCTGACATAGAACATTAAGATACTTCTCTTGCAAAGTAGGTTATGAACTCGATACTTGTTCTGTATTCTCTATAGCTTGCTTTGTGAACAAAGAGTTTACAAGAGTTCTTCATCCGAAATACAACTCTATATGTTATTGCTTTCAATCTCTCCTTTCCTGATGGAAAATACAGCATGCTGTAACTGGCCAATCACTCTCGTAAACATCAATATTTAGAAGATTTTTTTACTCTCTCGTGACTCTTTTGTAATAGTATTCTAGCTCGAGAACAGAGAAATCCAAGTACAGTTGTTACTAAACCTTCCACCATACTAATCCGATATTGTCGATACATATCCGATACGGCCAATACCTATCGGATATGGCCGATACCGAATCGATACATCAAATACGAATGCTAGCTATATGGCCGATACATATCGGATAGGATGATACGAATTCGCTAAGGCCAATACCAATTTGATACGGCCTATACCAAACCTATAGACCGATACTAATCTGATACGGTCGATACTAAGTACATCGGCCTATACCAACGGATCCACCAGTTACTGCCCGGTGGGCCCCGGAGTAACCCCAGACTCAGTTACATCCGATTACTGGTGAGTACATGATTATATACTAATTTTGTTTAGTTTGTCTTATGATACAGATTTTTACATCTAATCTGTGATGGATCGTTACTTCGTTGATCGTACATAGATATACAAACGACAACACGAGAGCAGAATAGGTATGAGTGACGATTTTTAGACAGGTATGAAAGTGTTTCTTAAGTATGCCATGAGCAAAGCTCAGTACATGGACGGTAACAAAATCAAGTGTCCATGTGGTAATTGTCGCAATAGACATTAGGAAGAAGTGGTGACTGTGAGAGATCATTTGACCCGTAAGGGTTTTATACGTAATTACGGCCTGTGGTCATCGCAAGGTAAACTATATGCGGAAAGACAGGTTGCGAATGCTGCTACTTAATGCTTTTGATGATAATGCTGCAACGGATTTTGTCATCGAAGACGACGGATGCTCTGTTGATTATGGAGACCTACAGAACCTTGCACGAGATATGGTGTACGATACGACAGGGCCTAATTTTGATCCTGAGGATCCTAATCCCGAGGCGAAGGAGTTCTATGATATGTTTCAGGATGCAGATACTTCTCTATATCCTGGTTGTGAGGTTTATTCCGTACTGTCAGTGACGATGCGGTTATTGAACATAAAGTCTGATTTTAACTTGCCACAAGCATGTTATAATCGGATTACACAACTAATCAAGGAGGTATTACCGAAGTGTCATGACCCGCACCCGCTTTTCGGATACGAGCACATGAGGAAGCCAGCTACGCATCAAGCAGACTCCAGCCCGACTTGAATATGTGAACGCTGTCACGGCTATGGTAAACTGCCAAATCATGGCAGATAAATCTATATCTCAAATCCACAATAAGTGTACGAATCATAAATGAACACTATGGGTCATGGTCTGCAATCCACTAGCATATATGTCCGATAAGACTCAAAGAATATAACTAGAGTCTCAAAAGTGAATCAATAAGCAGGATATCTCATGATAAGGAATGTAAAGCACGAAATGATAACAATGTAATATTACTGACAAATACTTGAATCATGTATCATAATCATCTACCATCCCGCTCTGCTAACTAACTCCATGCAGTCGCTAAACCTGAAGAGATCATCAGGTCCTCAGAGGACATAGCAAGATACATAAAAATATGCCTATCTAGCAGTTTAATTATGCATGATAATATAAATAGGATATAAACAAGGAATGGCACTAACATGGCAAGAGACTACAACTAAACTGCTAACAAGTGACTAACGACAAGTGGCTACTGACAGGTAACGATGAACTGGAATACAAGAACAACTACACGTATTGAACTGCTGGATGAACAAGTGAACACGAGATCAATGGAATACCAAACCCTCGCCCCGAGTGGACTCGCAGGTTTGAACTAATCACTAACCCTCGTCCCGAGTGTGGACTCTTTGGTTAGTTCTAATCACTAACCCTCGTCCGGAGTGTGGACTCTCTGGTTAGTTCACTACAAGGCACCCTCGTCCCGAGTGTGGACTCTCTGGTGCAAGTACTACATCCTCGTCCCGAGTGTGGACTCTCTGATACAAGTAAACACGGCAAAAACCTTCATCCCGAGTGTGGACTCTCTGGTACAATAGATAAAGACAAACACCTTCATCCCGAGTGGACTCTCTGGTGCCAAGAAAACAATAACAAGGATTTAGCAGTTCAATTACACGTATTCGTTCTATGACACGAACCAGTCGAGGTACAAGTAACGATATGGTACAACTCAGTCAAGACCCAGGTAAGGACAACTCTAATATAAACTCATAAGGTGAACAAGCCTGGCATATCTACACTATCAAGTCATGAAGATGATATACAGGCAAGTCAAAGAACTAGTGAACATGGTATGAAGAACATATATAAATCAAGTCAACTAGAGAACTGATAATAACATATAAATCCATAGAACTAGAGTAACCAAATGATAACCAAATAATCACAAGAAAAACTATAAGCATGAAATTAAACTGTAGAGGGAGGCAAGGTATCTTGTCTGGAGGTTGCACGCAGATCAAACAAAAATATAGTCAACTAATAAGCCATAAAGTCCAAATCTCGCAACTGTCTCTGAAAGATGAAACAAACATTGCCAGCATTCTTAGAATAGTTAAATTAGCTAGGATTGTCGATCCTTAAGTCCAATTATGGACACAGGAACAAAACGGTAATTTTGGGCCCAAACGGTGTCCACCGTTGGACCCGCTTTTCACCGAAAAGCGTACCAGAGTCAATGGTCTCTAAATTCATCAAACTATATGTCGACGGATCCGATTTGACGATACGAACCCAACGGTATATCCAATTTTCGATTCCGGTGGGCCGTGCACAAAATTGCCCGTTGAATCGGATCGTGGTGCCCGCGAAACGGCGATCCGATCAACTGTCTCAGAATCGGACCAAACTTGGCATACAGGACCCAAAAAATGATACGGTCCTATTGGCACAAGTTTTATCTCGATCTGACGAATGTGAACAAAGAAATTAGAAAATTTGTACAGAGGCCGATACGGTAAATTTCGACGGATATGTATCAAATTCGTCGCACACACGCAACCAATTTGAATTCCGTCAAAGCCCACACGTCTACGAAACCGTTACGCACCTTTCGATGCTTTTGGTTCACGACCACGTCGCCCGGATTGGCGGAACGCACATCGTATCGAAGGATTTTTTATAATTTTCAAAACTGTTTTCTTAGATTTTTCTGATTTTGAACAACTGTTAACTTTCTACTCAATTGATGAAATTCCAAACAACCAATTTGATTCTACTTTCCTATAGGTTGTCTAAAAGGCTCTTCAAATAGATTCCTAAAATTCTTAATAGATTGATCAGGGATCGCCTTCAAACAGGAGTATATGCCAACCCAATTCTGTCAATACAACCGTGGTTTTATGTCGACTTCGTATCGATTTTGCGAATCGAACGATCGACCCCGTTGGGATCTATTCATTAGGATCTCTAGAGGGTCATATGAGGTTCCTACATAAACTTACGAAATCAAAAATAATGGTGAACACGTGAAGTAATTCGGTCGAGGAGTGGTACCTCAACTGTTGTCGACAAACAGAGCAGTGATCTATTTTCGGTCGGCCACCGCGGCTTTGGCGGCGCTCCGGCGCCTGTCACGGCGGTGCAGGGCAGCGTGCACGGTCGTCCAGAGGTGGGAAGTTGACTGGGGTGATCATGCGAGGCAGAGATGTGGAGTTTAAGGTTTTGGTCTTCGGGTTTAGGTGATTCCCATCTGCTGCACTCCATATATATACAACCATTTAAGCTGCATTCGGATTGGTCTTAACAGGGTTGGGGGGAGGAGGGAAGACTCCAGTTGGGTTTGGCCTTACTGCTGCTCAATTGGGCTGGGCTGGGCTGCCCCCTCTCTATATTGATATATATATGTATACATGTATGTATATTTATATATACGTATACGTATATGTATACGTATATTATAATATATATAAATTATATATATATATATATATATATATATATATATATAAAGAAACCCCTCTCTTTATTAATCAAGGCTCAAAATGTCGAAGCCTGACGCGTATACAAGTCAGAACTGTACAAGTATACCACCAAAATGAAAAAAGAGGGGGAGACTACAAGATCGCCTTGGCTTAGGGATGGGGAAACCATAATGATGTCGAATTGGGGGAGCACAGAGTGCTCCTTTTGCGACATTGGCGAAAGACCTCCCGGATGAGCTGGTCAGCTGAGTATTGGTGATCTTCGTATCTAGCCTTGTTGCGATTCTTCCAAATTGCCCATGTGGCGGCCGTTGCGACGATCTGGTGGCCGTGGGATGCTATACCCCAAGAGATCGCTAGATCGTGGAAGCATCTGCCCTCTGGCTCCATACTGTAGGTTTGGCTGAGGATCCTCCAGACCCTGCCTGGCAGGCTTCCATGGCAGAAGATGTGGTCGATAGTCTCAATCTGATGAACTGAACATCAATTGCATGCGGAAGCCAAGCTAATCCCTATGGTGTTGAGGATATCGTCGGTCGGCAGTTTCTTTCTAATGACTCTCCACATGAGGAAGGACCATTTCTTGGGGATACAGGAGTGTCAGTATTGATCGATGGGCTGATGCGGCTGCCCCGGTCCACGGACAGCGAGTCTCGCCGACCTCACCAAGAATGCTCCAGAAGCCTCGTGTGTCCATCTCAGTGCGTCGGCCTCGCGGTCGATCTTCAAGCCCCTCGCTTGAATGTTCTCCACCATGTCATTGTCGGCCCATTCGTGAATCTTGTCCCAGTTCCAGTCTTCGCTAAAGTTGTTCCACAAGTCTCTGATTCTGCTGTCCGTAGGGATCTCCGTGAGCCGCGTGATCAAGCTATCCCCAATCTATCGCTCCTGGAATGGATCCGACTCGCTATCCCCCAATTGAAGTCTTATTTCTGGCTCGGCAAGGTCACGCCCACTAAGGATGTGCCGCCAAGCCACTGATGATCTGCTGTTGGATATGGCCTCTGATGGATGGATATGCTTGAAGTACCTGTTCTTCATAAACCTGGTCCATAAATTCTCGTTCGTGCAGAGTTTCCACCATAGTTTCATCGAGAAAGCTTTCACGATGTGAGTAAGTTTGGTGAATCCCAAACCCCCCTCCTCAGTAGGATGAGCCATGGAATCCTAGCTAGCCCAGTGATGTTTGTTAATGCCATTGCAATGCCCCCAAAAAAAATTACAAAAGATCTGCTCGATCGAAGAAAGAACCTTCAAAGGTGGGGAGCACGCAGCCAAGGTGTAGATGGGAATAGAGGTGAGCATGTGATTGATTAGGATAATCTTGCCAGCTGGGGATAAACTGGCATTGTGCCATCCAGCAAGTTTGTTCCTGATACGAGTGATCAGAGTCTCAAATATGCCAGTATTTGATTTTTCGTACAGGAAGGGGCACCCCAGATAGTTGAATGAAGGATGATCAACAGAGAAGCCCATTAAGTGGGCGAGTCTCATTGTGTGCTCTCCTTTGATATTATGGTGGGCATAAATGACACTCTTGGATGGGTTGATCTTCTGACCTGAGCAGGTGGAGTACCTCTGCAGGGTGTTTTGGACCACTGCCACCGCTTCTTCGTCCCCGGACGAGAAGATGAGTAAATCATCAGCAAAGGCCAGGTGAGTGATTATTGGGCATCCGCTGGATGTGTGATAGTACTGGAAGTTCAGAGTGTTGGCTATGTTGTTGAGGTTCCTACTCAGGGCGTCGGTCGCTATGATAAAGATTGTGGATGATAGTGGGTCTCCTTGTCTAACCCCTCGACTGGATTTAAAAAATTCCTCTGCTTGGCCATTGATGATCGTGGAGAACTATGAATTGCTGATAGATCTCCACACTACATTGGTCCAATTCTCGGAGAAGCTGAATGCCCTGAAGACCCAGATCATAAATTGCCAATCCAGTCTATCGTAAGCTTTCTCCATGTCGATTTTGACTGCGATGTTTCCCCCTCTAGCTGGAAACTTCATGCAGGTTATTAACTCTTGGGCTAGCATAATATAATCCTGGATGTTCCTCCTACGAACAAAGCCGTTCTGCTCCTCGGAGATAATCTTGGGGAAGATCCCTGCCATTCTGGTAGCAATAATTTTGAATATGATCTTGTTGGTGAAAGTACACAGACTGATGGGTCAAAAGTCGCAAAAGGTCTCCGAGTTTTCTTTTTTCGGGATGAGGATAAGCTTGGTGCTAGAGATGGCTTTGGGATAAGTGGCTCCTTCGAAGAATGCTGTGGCCGCTTCGGTGATGTCCTGCTTGATAATATCCCAGCACTTGCGAAAAAAGACACCCGAGAAGCCGTTCGGTCTCGGAGCACTATGCTCGTTGAGGGCCCAAACCGTCTCTTTATTTCCTTGATGGTGGGGGTGCGCTCGAGCTGGGCGTTGTCGGCGTCGTTAATGAGAGAGGGGATTTGGTCTAGGAAGGCGTTGTCTTTGTGAACCGTTTCTTTAGAGAATAATTTGAAATAGAAGTCCGTAGCAGCTGCTTGGATGCCTTTCTGGTCAGTAATGATGTTCCTGCTCTCGTCGGTGGTGTGGTAGATCGCTAGCTTTTGTCTTCGTCCGTTGACGCAGGCATGGAAGTATTTCTAGTTTTTGTCCCCGTCGCTATCTTATTTCAATCTAGCTTTTTGCTTCCAGAAGTCGGTCTCCACTTTTATCCTAAATTTGAGCATATCCTTGGTGAGTTGAGGGCGGTCCTAGCCGCCGAGGACTGATCCGATGCGAACCTGGCTTCGACACGGGTGATGTCGTCCTTGGCAATTCGAACGGCTTGAAAGATGTCCCCGAAAGCTAGTTTGCTCCAATTGGACAGGGCTTTCCTGGTCGCCCTGAGCCTGTTGCTCGTGTGGGAAAGGGGGTCGGGGGAATCCTCGTTATTCCACGCTTCCGCGACGATGTCCAAGAATTGGGGGTGCTCGGTCCAGAGGTCGAGGAATTGGAAATTCTTTTTGGATGGATTAGTATTGTTTTTAACTTCCATAAGCAGCGAGGCATGGTCGAATTCGGAGGATTTGAGGTGGGACAGGTTGGTGGTGATCCCCATTCAGTGCCAGAGGACGTTTGTGAGGGCTCTATCGAGACGAGAATACTGACGGCGGTTGCCTTCTTGCATATTGCACCAGGTGAAAGTGTTGCCGGTGAACTGGAGCGGGGCTAGGTTGGCATTGAAAATGAAGTTGTTGAAGTCTTGCATTACCGGGATAGGAGGGGGCCGGCCCCCGATTTTCTCATCTCTACAGATGAGCGCATTGAAGTCTCCAATACAAAGCCAAGGGGAATTGCTGTGGTTTAGGTGGATGTCAAAGAGTTCGTTCCAGAGGTGTTTTCGATCTAAGAAATCACAGCTGCCGTGGACCGCCGAGATGATGGCACGCTCGGGGAGCATGGGGTGATCTAACTAGCAGGAGAGGGCTTGCCGGGTGTCCCGGATACTCCCGGTAGTGACATCTTTCGTACCAAGGATCTAAATGTCGTGTCTGCCAGCAATGGCCGTGGGTAGACCTAGCTGCAGCTGGATAGATTTTAATCTTTTAGGGGAAATTTTGGGTTCAAGAATAATGAGGATATCTATCTTATGGATTTTCTTAAGGCTGATGATTCTCCTTAGTGTTGGTTTATTCCCCAGCTCGCGGATATTCCATGATAGGATATTAATCATTAAGGGAGTTGTGAGGGGTTTGTTTTTTCTGCTTGGCGGTGGATCTGGTTAGGATGGTTATGGAATCTGCTAGTCCTTTCCTTATTAAGACCCCGTTTTTATTCTTAGTAGTGCTAGGATGGTCACAAGTTGATTCCATGTGCTGGTCCGGGGGGGACCGATCGATTCCCCGACGGAGTCCAGAGTGGGGTCCTCTGGAGGAATAACTAAGGAGTCGCTGGTGCTCCCTAGCAGAAGCATGGATTGCTGGAGAGGAAATCCTGCAGCTTGAACCTGTTGGCCCCTCTGAGCTAGGTCCGGGCCTAGAATAGCAAGGGCTGCTTTGATGGGGTCTTCGATGATGTGTTGGTGATCATCGTCGATAGTGACAATGGTCGCCTCTTCGTCCTCCGAGCAGGGGATCGTGGCGATGGTGCTCTCGACTTGGGGGGGCTCTGATGAAGCCGTCTCCTCCGAATCTAGAGCGTCGAATTGGTTGGAGAGCAGAGCGTGATAACTTGAGTGTTGAGAGGGATCAACACATTACTGGGGATCTCGCTCTTGTACGACATGCCGTTACTGGAGTTGAAACGGATGTGTGAATTGGGAAGGGATAGAATGGGCCCCTGGGGTGTCCTCCCCTCTATTTGTGCTTTGTCGTTCCGGACTAGTTTTTTCGAGTTTTGGATGGAGACGGTGGCAATGTTTTGGGGTGTGGCACATTAGATGGCAGAGGTTGCAGAACAAAATGTGGTTGTCATAGAGAATTTGTTGGGTGTGGGTCTGGTTGTCCAGCTCTATAGTAATAAAATTCGGTGGTTCGAATGAAAGGTCGAGTTCCACACAAATTTTGGCGTAGTGAGCCTTGGTGAGGTTGCTAGTCTCTGGCACCGTTGCCAGTATGTGCCGAAGGAGTTAGAAATACGCCTAAGAGCCGCTGGAACAAAGCAAATGAGGGAAAGGTTAGGTAGGGTCACCCAAGCGGTGACCTTCGGGGAATCTTCTTTGGTGCTGAAGCCAGTCGACCACTTAATGATCTTCATCTTGTGGGAGTCAATCCTGCAAGTGCCTTTGGACCACACTGTCCTGTGGTCGAGGTCAGAGGATAAGTGGAGAAGAATATGCCTAGGATCGATGGGTGCTACTCGATATTGTGCCGACAGCTTCCAGCTGACAATCTCCTCCTGCACCTTGGAGAGCTTGGGACAACTAGAGAAAAATTTGAGGATGAAGGAGTGGGGGAAGGATGATGACAGAGAGGTTAATTCCGAGTCGGAGAAAGGAACCAAAGGTACTGGAGAGTCCCGGGAGTACTCGATGTCCGGAAGACGGACATCAGGAAAAACGTGACTCTGATCGGAAGCTAGGTCCGGGCGCAGCTTGGCGGCGTAGGACGCCAAAGCTGATCTTGAAGGGGAAGGGGTGCTCTGGGGAGGGTTTATAGCGGGGCAAGGAGATGAGGGGATGGGGTCCGCCGGGAGGCCCTTACCAGGGGACGGGGAGGGAGGAATGCTGGTCGGTGATGAGCGGAGAGAGGACCGGAGCGATGGCCGCCCTGCATGCAGGGGGAGATGTCGCTGGCGGCCTGCCTGAGGACGGATGGCAGTATCCCAAATTCGAGGAGCCAGAGACTCCCGGGGAGGCGACGGAGAATGTACGCAGGGCCGCTGGGGGTGGGAGAGGACCGACTGCAGGAGGAGTGGGAATCCAGGGTGCCGGGCCCGAAGACACGAGTGGGGGGGAAGGGAGGGACGGAGAATAGCAGGGATGGGGAGGATGGACGGACAAGCGAGCTGTTGGGGCAACGAAGAACCCAACAAGGGGGAGGGAGCCGGGGGCTCAACGGGAGAGGGAGCGGAGGGAGCCGGGGGCTCAACGGGAGAGGAGGGAGCCGGGGGAGCGAGAGGAGCTGGGAGGGAGGGAGGAAAATATGCTGGAAGAAAATGGGGAGGGGAAGTACACGGATGGGGGGGAGGGAATACGCGGAGATGGAGGGAGACCAATACGCGACCGAATCAGCCAGCTGTCCCACGTAAGAGCCATCCCGCGCGTAAAAGGTAGGGTTTAGCTCTCTGCCTAGACCCGCGTAGAGTTCATGGGGAAAGTTAGGGTGGGCCCCACCGCTAGGAGCGTAGAGAAGGGGAGCAGCATGCGCTGAATGAGCGTAAAAGGAGGGACTACTCTCGTGATGGGACCAGCTGTTGTCCCGTACGAGAGGCCATGAGTAGGGGGCCTACCTCCTGCACCGCAGGGGGGCACCCTGCCCGAGGAGACATCAGTCCCGATGGAAAATTGAAAAAGTGGGTTGGGCGACAAACTGGAGACGGACGCCAGGGAGTGATCGGTCCAAGGAGGGCCGGCCAGTCTTCCATCGGAAGCGTCGCCCGAAGAAAGGGGTGTGCCGAGCTGGAGGGACCACCGGGGGTCTCTCCTGAGCGAGAAAGAAAGGGGGGCTTGGGGGGGAGGCGGTGGAGAGAAGCCAGAGACACCGGAGTAGCTGACCTGGGGCGAGAGGGTGGGAGAAAGAAGGGGAAGAAGAGGAAGAGGAACACTGTAGGGATGGAAGGAAGAAGGAGGGAGGGAAGCTTGGTGGACCAAAGCCAGGACCTCGTCCGGCCAAGCCGGCATAGCGGAGAGGGGGAGGCGGAGCGCCGGGAGGGCAGACGAGTAAGGAAGGGAGGGCCTAGGGGCTCCCCAGAGGGGAGAGCAGCGGAAGGGAGCCAAGCTCGGCTGCCATAGGATAGTTTTATTATATATATATATATATATATATATATATATATATATATATATATATATATATATATATATATATATATATATATATATATATATTATTCCATCAATACAATTTTAAGTAGACATATATACACTCAAGCAATATATATATACATGTACTTCTAAATTTTAAAATAAACTAGAAAATATTTTTAATAAAATGCTATAACACTTCGAGAATATTTATATCAAAATATTATCATTATATATATGTAGACATACACATCCATATCTATACACCTCGTATATACATATCAATAAATACTCAGTTAGCCAAAAATATTTATAATATATATTCATAGCATACTGTCTTATTTATAGAAATGTATATACACACATATACACATCATTTATATAATAAATGATTTAATAAATATAAATCGTTATCATTTAATAACAACAAAGTAATATTAATGATAATAAAATCCTAATAACAATTAAAATAGCCCAAAAGTCGTTTCTGATTATAACCTGCACACTACTTATCTGGCTCCAGAAGATCATAAAAATCTTGTAAAATACTATTTAATAATAATAATAATACCTATAATCTACCTATAACAAATATTTAAAAAAATAATTGCCAATTCCTAAAATATATATACAAAAATGTTTGCATTTACCAAACATGTCTAAAAGGCCATATTTGGTCCCACTACATGCCTACATGGACTTGGATTTGACTTGTGCCAAATCTGGATAGGTTCGGTACAACCGGGTTCCCTAAAACTCAATAATATAATTTAATAATAAATAAAATCCTTGGTATGGGTTAAGTCGTAACTTGGCCTGGTTTTCCTAGTTAGGACGTCGCTATGGCTCTGCCTTCCCTACCAGGGCTAATATAATAGTCAAAGCACGCCATTGCACTATCCGTGCCACGATTTCTAATCACCTTATACTTCTAAACTCAACTATGGCTAAACTTATTTACCGTAATTATTAACTAAATGATTATTTATAAAAATCTAAAAATCACCATTTAAATCAAACAAATAATAAAAAAAATAATTCAAAAATTTTTCGGGAAGGAGAGCTATACGAAGGAATCAAAAGAGATCCCAAAAAACTTCTACAAGTCAAAGATGATGGTCCGACAACTGGGATTGGGGTACGAGAAGATAGATTGTTGTCGCAACGGATGCATGTTGTACTACAAGAAGAATGAGGACATAGAAAGTTGCAGCTTCTGTAGATCCCTTCCCAATTTTTTTTAAAATATTTTTTGTTATTTATTTGATTTAAATGGGGATTTTTAGAATTTTATAAATAATTATTTAGTTAATTCTTACGGTAAATGATTTTAGCCATGGTTGAGTTTTGAAGTACAAGACGACTAGGAATCATGGCACGGATAGTGCAGTGGCATGCTTTGACTAGTGTATTAGCCTTGGTAGGGAAGGCCGAGCCATAGTGATGTCTTAACTAGAAAAACCAAGCCAAGTTGCGACTTAACCTCTAAAGACATTTAATTATTTATTAATTCTATTATTGACTTGTAGGAGACCCGATTATGCCAATTTAGTCCGGACTGGACCCGGACCGGACCAAGCCCATCTAGGCATGTAGAAAGACTAAAGACGGCCATGTAGACATTTTATGTGTGTACAAATATTCTTATTTATTTTTAAGACCTGACAAATATTTTCTAAATATTCGATAGTTTATTTAAATGTTGTTTTAGAATAATTGTACGAATTTCTAGGGCCAAATAAAGATGGAGTATGATATGCTCACCCAAAAACCCTTATTGGTCATTTTAGTTGGTTAATATTATTATTATTATTATTATTATTATTATTATTTATTATATTATTATTATTATTAAATAATATAATTAGTATTCGTTTATTCGATAATTCATTTTCAAACGAATTATATGTACATATGTGCATATTTTTATGAACCATACACAAGAAAATTATCCTTTAGATTTTGACTATGGAATATCTATTTATATATATATAGGGTTGTATTTTCATATGGTTATATATATATATATATATATATATATATATATATATATATATATATATATATATATATATATATATATAATATATATATATATATATATATATATATATATATATATATATATATATATATATATATATATATATATTATATAAAATAAAATATATATACATATATATATAAAAAATATATATATATATATATATATATAGAAGTATATATAACTATATATATACAAATGTAAATATATATATAGTAAATAAATGAAAGAAATAAAACAAAACAAAACCCCATAAAGCAATCCCGACCCCATCCCAGCAAGGCCCCACCCGCTCAATCCCAGCAACCCGAGCGGAACACCCCCCTCCCCCGAATACTCGTATATACGCGAGCGACATCAAAACCCTATGCCAAACTCTTCTTCCAGACCGCTGCCCCCGACCCCGTGGCGTTGCGCGTCGTCGCAGCTGCGCCGGCCGGCCACCGCCACCACGCCGGAGCCGCACGCGGATAGAATAGCCTCAGCGGAGCAGCAGTAGCAACAGCCGCAGGATGCTAGCTTTAGGCCAATTTTCCCGCTGCTTCGGTCAATCATTTCATAATCCTCTTTCTCAGGTGCATTCACAAACTATACGACCCTAAGTCCCTTCAATTAGAATTAGTTGTAGAGCCCTAGGTTGTCCAAGAATTTGACTCGAAGTTGAGAGAAATCCTGTCCCGAAACAGGGTATAGAGCAGTCCCTGAACCTATGTTGGAAGATCAATTCCGATCGATCCAGCGACCGATTTGGTAAACCCTCTGAACAATGTTGTAAACAACCTATAGGCCTTCATAAATGTTTTTACAGAAGCCAAAACCATCGACTATGTGTCGAGAAATCGAATCCCGAAATTGACCAAAAAACTATTTTAAAATATTAAAAATATAAAAAATTCTTTCGATACGACGTGCGTCCCGCCAATTCGGAAGACGTGGTCATGAACCGAAAGCATCAAAAGGTGCGTATCGGCTTCGCATACGTGTGAGCTTTGACGAAATTCAAATTGGTTGCGTGTGCACGACGAATTTGATGCGTATCCGTCGAAATTTACCGTATCGGCCTCTGTATAAAATTTCTAATTACTTTGTGCACGTTCGTCAGATCGAGACGAAACTTACGCCAACAAGACCGTATCAATTTTTTGATCCTGTATGCCAAGTTTGGTCCGATTCTGAGACAGTTGATCGGATCGTCGTTTTGCGGAACCCACGGTCTGACTCAACGGACGATTTTATGTACGGCCCGCCGAAATCCAACTTTGGATATAAGGTTGGGTTCGTATCAGAAAACCGAACCTGTTGACAAATAGTTTTATGACTTTAGAGACCATAAACTCTGGTACACTTTTCGGTACAAAGCAGGTCCAACGGCGGACACCGTTTTGACCCAAAATTACTGTTTTGCCCCTGTGTACAGAATTGGACTTAAGAAGAGACAATTCTAGCTAATTTGACTATTCTGAAAATGTTGGTAATATTTATTTCAGCATTCGGAGACTTCTGCATGTGTTGACTGATTGTGGCTCATTGAGTGGTATAATATTATCGGTTTCACCACCACAGGACCTCAGGCGAGTACATCTCTGATAGTTTTCGTATTTGATTACCTCTATAATTCCTGTATTTAATAATATTTTACATTGATATTCCATTAGTTCTTGACATGTCACACGAGATAGTAGTTATGGTTTCTTGCATGTTGTTCGTGACCAATTTATTATCGTATTCGTGACCTGTTTGGATCCATGAGTACTGGTCGGGCAGGAAAGTACATTAGTAGACATGTAAACATACCCAAAAATATCCTATGACATCTATTCGTGAATAATAGCAGCTGCACACGACACGTGCAGGGTGCCGAATTTTTTCCTTAGCTGTTTACTTGTCGAAAGTGTGTTTCAAATCACTAGTTAGATATAGTCGTGTTACATTACAATTTTTTGTCATTGCTTGTCTTGTGTACCATGTCTTCCTGCTTTTGCTCGCATGATTCCTACCATGATTTCCTGTTTATTCCTTATCTTGTATCTCAGTATTATTACATATTTATGGATTTCGTCATTTATTGATTATGTTGTGAGATTGTACTCGTTCTATTCCTGACTGTAAACCAACATTTTTTAGGTTAGCTGTGGCCTCACTTAGCTTTGGGAGATACGGGTGTACTTACAGACAGAAACCTAAAAATAGATAGCAGTTGTATTATTTTTATTAATTGTGAGAACTTTGTATTTTCTTTAATTATAAATATTGTAAATATTGTAATCAAATTTAGAAATGTGAATAAGCAATAAAGTTTATTTTGAGCATTTATTTATTGCGGACTTGACAGCGTTCTACCGTCGACTTTGCGGCGTAGGCTGGCTTGGACACGTCTCGTATCCGAAAAAGTGGGTACAGGTCGTGACAGGTTTTTGTGGTGGCCCATACAAGTCTTGTTTTTGCAAATTGTGCGAACTCGCGGTGGTACCATATTAGTCATACTACTGCGAGCCTGCGACTAGGAAATGCTCATTCACAACTAGGAGTAAATCAATCTTAAGAGAATGGTTAGGACTAGGAGTCCCTAATTTAAATTGACATTTGGATAATTAAGGTTGCTACATAGGTCTCAATAGATAACTTTCATAGAAGGATACACTAGCGCATTTTGATTTGACGAAATTTCTAAGGAGGGTAGATTCGTAACACCTTCACAAAATTTTGAAAATAGCACTTATTCCTTTTAGTTGATTTAAAGTGTGATTTATAGAATTTTATAAATATTTATTTTAGAAGTCCTTAGTCATGGTTAAGTTTCGGAGTGCAGGATAACCAAGAATTTTGGCACTGAGAGTGTGGTTGAGTGCTTTGGCTAGTGTTCTAGCCATGGTAGAGAAGACTGAGTCATAGGTGTATATTAACTAAGAAAACCAGGCCAAATCGTGACATAATTCTAGGAATAAATTAATTATTTATTATTAAGATTATTGACTTTTCGAAGACTCGGTTGTCCCAAACTAGCCCGAACTCAACCCAAGTCCTGGTGGTCATGTAGTGCGACCAACGTCGTCCACATAGATATATAGATGTGTCTATATGTCACGACCCGCACCCGCTTTTCGGGATGCAAGTGCGTGAGCAAGCCAGCAACGTATCGAGAGGACTCCAGTCCGACTCGAATACGTATAAGCTGTCCAGAATAGGGTATCATGTCTAATCTAACCTACATCTCAATCCACAGGAATCATATAAAATGAGAATGAACAAGTATGGGTCGTGGTCTGCAGCCCACTAGCATATATGTCCAATTAGACTCCAAGAATAATATGAGTCTATAAAGCTAAGCTGATAAGCAGGATATATCATGAAAGCACGAAAAAGATAGTAAATCAATAACACTAACAAAATACCTGAATCATGCAGATGAAGTCAACTACCACATGCTCAGCTAACTAACTCCGTGCAATCAGCTACCTGAAGAGATCGTCAGGTCCTCAGAGGACTAGCAAGATACATAAAACATGCCTACTAATATGACAGTAAATAACATGTATGGAGGATAAGAACGGTGCAAAAAAGATATCTAAAATATGGAAATGTAATACTAGACTTGGCTATCAATCAATCGATTAACCCCCATAGCATGTAGTACAATGCAAGAAACTCCCAATCTATAGTAGGTTTCGACTGTAGCACAATACAAGATACTTCCTGTCAAGACTAGCCAACTTTAGTATCGATTTTCTCTCCTAAAGGAATACAAGATCAAGAATACACCTATAAACCGTTGTACAATGCAAGATACTCCCAATTTATAGTGTCGCAAGTCAAGTCAATCAATCAATATATATATATGCTATAGGTCGTAGTACAATGTAAGATACTCCCAATCTATAGTATATCTCAAGTCAAGTTAATCAAGCAATATCAAGATAAAAGAATCGGCTATAGTCCACTACCAGAATAAGTCACTTTAGCGACGCATAAAGATATCGCTAAAATGCCAAAAGACGTCGCTAAACCATTGTACGACGTATTTAGCGACATCTTCCTCTTATCGCGGAAACCTTAGTCGCTGTTTGGAAAGACGTCGCTAATCGTCGCCTACACCGACGTTTACCGACGCAAAGATAATGTCGATAATATACCGACGTTTACCGTCGTTTCGTCGATGAACTGGCGACGTTTATGATGTTGCTATACGTCGGTATTCCCTGAGAAAATTATCGATGTTTTCTGATGTCGCTATGCGTCGGTATATTGTACCAACGTTTTGTGATGTCGCTGTACGTCGGTATATCCTGGTAAAATGAGGTAAAATCCTGGGATATTTTTCGATGTCTACCGACGCATACCGACGAAACTGACGTCGCTATACGTCGGTAGACTGGCAATATATGCCATTTTAGTGACGTCTACCGATGCAATGTGCCATCGGAAAGTGTCGGTAAATGTCGGTAGACATCGCTAAATTTGAAAAAAAATAAAAATAAATAAATTACAGTATGCAGTTTTCTCCACAGAATTATTTTCTTTCTATAGTTTAATCTGAAACACAATACACAAGTAAATTTTATCCCTGGGTTCGCCGACCCCTTCGGTGGAACACTCAACACCAGTAAATTAACATCCAAATGAAACGAATAACAAAAAATAACCATAGTCCACACAACATATATAAACCAATATCCAAATCGTCATGGGTCTAAACAACCAATAACCAATGTATCTATGCAACCAACAAACAAGTGTCACAAACAAATACAAAAAAAAACAAGTACTGAAATACTCAATACAAACAGTCCTAACTCGGACTACTGGGGATCTGGAGCAGTAGGGGGTGCGTCACGATGAAGGGATAAGAAAAGCTCATAGTCCTCCTGTGAAATCGACACCGATGAAGAAGGTAGTGACGTCGGTGGAGTCGGTGTCGATGAAGAAGGCAGTGGCGCCAACGGAGTCGACGACGATGAAGGCGCACTCGGAGGACGATAACGCTCCAACGCTGCAAGTCGCTCGTGGTAAGAATCCATGGTAGAAAATATTCTACCACTGCTATCAGCCACCGAATCCTGTACCAATCTCAGCCTCTCATCCATGGTCATCTGTGATTCCTGCAGATTCGATACGCGATGCTCCGTCGACGCTCTAAGATCGGTGACGCTTCGCTCTGTCCGCTCAGTCACATGCTGGAGCTCCATAATGCTGCGGTCGAGCGCATCCAATCGTGCTATAAGCACAGGCTCATCCGACTGGTGCTGAGACATATCCTGAATCCGTCGTAGCAGCTCGTCCTGGAGAGTCTCCATCATCTGGTGGACTCGGGCAGACTCTTGGGACGGCTGTGGACCATGCATACTAGCGGGGGATGCCCTAAAGGACTGGCTCACAACTAGGACGCCATAGGATCCCGTACCGTAGTACGTACCCCTACGGAGGCCACCAACGGTGGTCATCCACAGCTCGTCCGCCGACGGAGCTTGAGTGGGCTGCGAGAAAGTACTGACCTCTCACGCAGTAGGTGCACTAGCAGCCGCCCGGTCCCGAAGCCTCTGATACTCGGCCTAGAAATTATGGATAGTACTCTATGATTTCTAATTTCTAATTAATTACTTATTATTACTAACTACATGAATATTTATTTGCATGCATATTTACTACGTTATATTAAAATTAACACGAAGGATTATAACTAAAAAATAGTATTGTAATACTTACATAGGCTTGCACGACTCTCTCGTCAATAAGGGCTTCGCCCTTCCGATGGGTGGCCAGGAAGACGGTCACCATGTCGGCGTTACCGACCTTCCTTATCTGTAATTAAATATATTATCTTAGTAATAATTTATTGAATTTGTATTAAAATAATATTTCTGAAAGAAAAATACGTACCAGATGACGGAAATGTTTCATCATCGGAATCGACCCACCGCACCACTTCGAGACATGCTGCCTAGCCGCCTTGGCCTTCTCGGACTTTTTCTTGTACCTTGGCTCGTTGAATCGAGCCTTCATCTCATCCCACTGATCAGGGGTGATCCAACCTTGGATCGACTTTTCGGCACGATCACGAGCCTTCTGATCATTGATAGCATCGCGGATCAACTTAGCAGCGACAGCAGAAAACATCCCCTCGATCAGCTCGGCCCGGTGTAGTGGATAAAAAAACATATCCTAGAAGAGTACGCAAACCAAATATTTTTTAGTAATATATAATATGCATAAATCAAATGATTCATGTTAAAAGCAAATCTATTTTAACCTTGAAGCGCGCAAACCAGTAGGCCTTCCTATCGTCCGGAGCATCCGAGTAGTTTATCCAAGGATTCCCATAATTTTGCCTCAGGAGCTGGCCTAGGCGTCTCTGTACCAACGGGGGACGATATCTATACAAACATATTATATTAATGAGAAAAGTTAATTTATGATAAACATAGATAAAAAAATAAACCAAAATACTTACTTTGTACCGTCGGCCCAGATCTCCGTCCTTGTCTCCTCCGGAGGTGCGCAGGCATCATCTGTCTGATACTGGTCGGCCGCTGGTGCAGCCTCCTCCATCTGCTCATCTTCCTCCATCATCGTATCAGCAGGAGGAACATTACTCTCGGAAGCAGTCTCAGGCCTGGAACTACTGGTCCCAGGAGATATGCCCCGTAGCATCGTGGCGGCCGGAGCTACTGTCCGATACACAGGAGTACTGAGCGACGAAGATCCAGAGCCGGTACCAGTAGGAGGTACCGAAGAAGAACCCCGTCCTCTAGCAGTACCACCAGTAGGTACCGAAGGAGTACCCTGTCCTCTGCCAGTATCAATACCCCGTGCCCAATATCGGCCAAAAATACAAAATAATTTGCGACGACCTGTCATGCCTGATAACAATATATGATGAGATACAACAAAGACAACAAATAATAGAGACTAGAAATATGAAAGTGCAACAAAGACAAGATAATAATCAATAGTAAATATGATGATACATTTTACAAGAAACATCTAAGTCCAGATAGTATATTTTACAAGAAACATCTAAGTTCAGATAGTACATTCTACAAGAAACATCTAAGTCCAGATAGTACATTCAGATAATAACCAAGACTAGATAATAACCAACTCTACATAATAAGAAAATGAAAGTACGTTTCTCTCAATCATCTTCAGAATAATTATCTTGTTCTTCTTCCTCGACCTCATCTTCACTTTCATTTTCGCCTTCGTCGGCTTCGTCTTCCTCTTCGAATAATTCTACATCTTCTACATTATATGTCGTGCAATACGTAACTTTCGTAGAGTCCACATCAACAATATTGGTTACAAGCGGTAGCTCGTCCTCCTGATAAGCTTTTTTATCAACATCAAAAGTATCTTTAGCTTTAGTCTTGCATACTGCCCACCATTCAGACTTCGTTGCTCCCCGTCTCGGATAAGCTGTGAAGTACACGAGCTGAGCTTGAGTTGCTAGGACAAATGGTTTGTAGCCTTGATATCTACGCTTATAGTTTATATCCACAAGACCATGCTTGTCAATTTTCTAACCTTGATTTTCAGTCGGATCGAACCATTCACACTTGAATAATACGATCTTTGCAGGTTCTCTGCCATAATTATACGTCAACTCCACAATCTCTCGCAAGATGCCAAAGAAATCATTTCCTGGATCAACGTCTTTGTAGTTCGAAGATTTGATACACAAACAACTATTTTTCGTAGAATCAAGATCCAGGAAGCTATCTCTGATCGAAGCATTTGTCGACTTGAACAGAAAGCCATTAACACAGTAACTTGGCCATATTTTAACAAAAGTATTTGGTCCCTTGGCAAGAGTTCTAATTAATTCAATCTCAGGTGAAATTAGACGATCGACCTGAATACCAAAGAAGAGATAGTAAGTTATTTATTGTGCAGTTGCTTTAAAAGAGGCCAGTAATTACCGGGCTGCTTACATATTCGCTCAACCAAGAAAGAAAATGACGTCTCATTTCTTGTTCTAATGCTTCGTCTGTTAGGTAGGGTCTAACCAACCTCAACTCAGCATTATATGTGCTGAAAAACAACGAAGCAACCACCGATTAGTACAATAATATTAGCTTATACTATTACATTGAGATGACGTAAACTCATCATTAATTAATTACCCCTCTAGCTTTTCTACTTCATCCTCGTCGCAATTGAGTAATACATACAACCGAGCAGCCCTTAGCTCTTCGTCATTAAAATATCTCTTCTTTATTTTCCTTGAAGGCTTTTCGGACGCATTAAATACTTTCAGTATTCCATCATTAGATTCTTGATAACTGTCGTCGTTTCTCGGAGCCCTCGTTCTATTCGTAGCAATATGAGGTTTGAAATACGTCGAGCAGAAGTTTGTAATCTCCTCGAGAATATAGGCTTCACAAATAGAACCCTCGACCCGAGCCTTGTTTTTCACCTTCATCTTTAGGTGGTTCAAATACCGCTCAAACGGGTACATCCATCGATAACCAACGGGCCCACCAACACGTGCCTCGTAGGAAAGATAAATTGGCAAATGCTCCATGGAGTCAAAGAATCCAGGAGGAAATACCTTCTCGATCTTGTACAGTGTTACCGCAATATCATTCTCCTGCTTTTCTAGACGATCGACGAGCAACTTACTAGAACAAAGATCTCTAAAGAATATGCTAAGCTCGGTCAATGGATCCCAAACAATCGGGGGTAAGAATTCCTGAAATACAATCGGAATTAACCTCTCCATGAATACGTGACAATCATGGCTCTTCATATCTGTAAGTTTGTTCTCCTTGAGGTCGACGCATCTTCTCAAGTTCGAAACATACCCGTCTGGAAATTTTAGACCTTGAATCCACCTACAAAGTCTCACTTTATCCTCCTTCTCCAGTGAGAAAATTGTCTTAGGCTGCTTCAACTTTCCATTCCCGTCCTCTATCAAATGCAATGCAGGACGTCTACATATTTCTTCCAAGTCCAATCTAGCCTTTGGATTGTCTTTCGTCTTTCCCTTTACGTCCATTACAGTATTAATTATGTTGTCAAACACATTCTTCTCGATATGCATGACATCAAGGTTATGTCTAATCAGATTGGTGCTCCAATATGGCAGATCTCAAAATATACTCTTCTTCGTCCAGTTATGAGTGCGACCAAATCTGTCACACTTGTAGCCCGTAGCAGGCTCTTCAATAGCTCTTGATAAATCTTTTACCTCTTTCCATATCGTGCATCCGGGCCACCTTGGCGGAGGATTAGCCTTCTCCACAATGCCAGCACGAAAAGCATTTATGTTCTACCGGTACGGATGATCCTTCGGCAGGAATTGTCGATGACAATCGAAGAAGCACGATTTACCTTCGTGTTTCAAACGGAAAGCCTTAGTGCGGTCCATGCAATACGGATATGAAAGACGACCATGCGTGCTCCATCAGATAACATACCATAGGCCGAAAAGTCGTTGATGGTCCACATAAGTGCTGCCCGTATCTGAAAATTTTGTTTTCTAGATACATCGTACGTGTTGGAACCTACTTCCCACAGCTGATTCAACTCATCAATCAATGTCTATAAATACATATCGATGTTCCTTTTCAGATTGTTCGGACCTGGGATAGTAATGGTGAGGAACATATACGGAGTCTTCATGCCCATCCAAGGCGGTAGATTGTACGGAGTGACGATCATAGGCCAACACGAATACTGGGATCCCGAAAGTCCGAATGGGGTAAAATCGTCGGAGCATAGACCCAATCTGACATTACGCGGATCAGAAGCAAAATCTGGATACTCTCGATCAAAGTGCTTCCATGCTTCTCCATCAGATGGGTGATCCAACACTCCTTCGGTCTGCTACCGCTTATGCCAACTCATGTTTTCTGCAGTTTCCTTCACCATAAACAACCGCTGCAACCGCGACGTCAACGGCAAGTAGTGCATCAAATCGGTAGGCTTCCTGGCACCGACAGACTTTTCTCTACCACTGCCCTTGTAGCGATTGGCACCACAAAATCTGCAGGCGTCTTCATCCTTGTCGTCTTTGTAGTACAACATGCACCTGTTGCGATATGCATCAATTTTTTCGTATCCCATCCAGAGCTATCCCATCCAGAGCGATCTCATCATCCTCTTAGACCGGTAGAAGTCTTTAGGTAACTTAGCTCCCTCAGGCAATATTTCTATAAGCAACTCCATAAGACGGTTGTAGCAATCTTACGACATGTTAAAATCGGACTTGATGCTCAACAATCTTGTAACCACCTCCAACGGTGAATGATCCTCACAACCAGGATATAATGGAGTCCTTGCATTCTCCAGCAACTCCATGAATTGTGCAGCATCGGCGTTCGGTGCCTCCTCAGGTGCATCATGATCGTCCGAATCGAAACTAGGCCCCGCCGCGTCAAAAATCATGTTCACCAACCCATCGTCGTAAGCAGCATTGTTGTAGACATCCACATAAGGCTCATACTCCGATGCTAAAGACACAAGTTCTCCGTGCGTGCTCCACTGATAGTAATTCAGCGTGAAATCCTTCGAGTATAAATGATACGTGACTTCTACTTCTGGATAATATTTTAAGTTGCGATATCTCACACACGGATACTTAATTTTGGTACCGTCCATGTACTAAGGGAACGTATTAGCAAACTGCAGGAACTGCTGTACACCCTCTACGAATTCATCCTGCATACCGCACATGTCATCAGGATGACGGTTATACACCCACGAACGATTTCGTAAGTAGTAATTCATATTCATATCCAATTGAAGATAATTCTGTAAGATAGATACATGCACATTACAGTCAGTGAATAAATGTTAAGGCAGTTTAGATATGCGTGCGCAACATAAAATGTTCATTCATTCCACATATTACAAACAAAAAATTTGAAGAAAGAAATAAAAACAACTGTGTTGGAACTAAAATAACTGTCTTGTGTCAAAGTGTCGTATCCGATAGACCGACTCTAATCCGATACGGTCGATACTAAGTACATACGATCGAGGTATAATTGTACTTGTAGGAGTATACGACACTAAGTACATACAGTCGATACTAATCTGATACGATCGATACTAATCCGATACCGATTCTGATACTCATCCCAACTATCCAATATCGACCCTTTGCGTCTACAAGAGTTACTTCATCCAGTTTGTCAAAAAAGGTAAAACTTTTTAAATTAATATCCAATATCGACCCTTTGGCCTGTGCTTGAGCAGTATCCTAACTCAAACTATCTATCCTAACTAATAAATTAATATCCTACTTTAACATCTACTAACTCTCATATCCCTTCTAACATAAACTAATATCCTAATTTAAACTAACCCTTTAACTGAAACTAATATCTAAACAATGCTAATCATGAACTAACACCCTAACCTGGAAGTCCACACTGCTCAAGCACAAGCCAAAGTCCAAATTATAAGGCAAAATGCAAGCAACCTCCTGTAGCTACAAGGCAAAATCAAATGTTGATGGTATATATACCGTCAATATTTAAAAAGTTTACCTGTCTTGACAAAATGAGTGAAGTAACTCTTATATACCGAAAGGATACTCTATTCACTCTATGTAATACGATATACCAATCATACCTACACTTCTAGGATACTCTATACACTGTAGTAATGAATTTCCCTTACTAATGATGCTCTTAGGTAACATATTTAACAGATGAGATTTTCATGTTGCACTTACGAATTTGTAGCTATAAACTGCTTGAGCAACAACATACAGGTATGGGAATCGGTATCGGACTATTCCTATGAGTATTGGTATCGGCGATATCGGTAGTAGACTTACTAGCTAGGGTTTTGGTCAAACTCTAGTCCACAAGTTCAATTAGCCTATTGGGTTCATTTCTAGGTAATCCTATAGATATCTCAGGGTATAGGCTAAGGTACACTAGGTCAAGCACATATATATATATATATATATATATATATATATATATATATATATATATATATATATATATATATATATATATATATATCCTCTCATAAATATAGTAACTCATATCCCAATATTACCTACATATACTATATATATGAAACTGTAAACCCAAACTTATCCCAAACTGGTATGTAAACCCATAAACTGAACTGAACTACAACCCAAGCTAACTCATAGACTCACAAACTCAACCTAGAAATCAAACTCAAAAGCAAACCCTAACTCAGAACTCACCCAAACTCCCAAACAACATACAACATTCAATTATATAGCCTATTTATATAAATACAAAAATAATGTAAGAATCGTATCAGTCTACAGAACTAACATTTAGGTTAGGGTTTACCTAGTCGGGGCCGGAGGAGCGGGTCATCGAGGGGGCAGGGGGTCGCCGGTGGGGAGCTGGAGATGAGGGTGAGTGGGGTCGCCGGTGGGAGCAGGGTCGCCGAGCGGGGTCGCGGAGGGTCGGGGGCCGAGTGGGAGGGGGTCGCCGGAGGCCAAGGGGGGAGGGGCTCGCCGGAGGCCGAGGGGGAGGGGGTCGCCGGAGGTCGAGGGTGGAGGGTCGCCGAGGGTGGAGGGTCGCCGAGGGGGAGCGCGCTTTCGTTTGGGAAAATTTCTATCGAAAAATAATGGAAGGAAATGAAAACTGAAAGCCATATATTTTCAATTTAGCGATGTCACACATATACGTCGGTAAACGTCGCTAATATTAGTGAAATTAGCAACGTTACAGTAGTTACGTCGGTAAACGTCGCTAATATTAGTAATATTAGCGACGTTCACCGACTTATCCGTGACGTATATTTTTTTTATACACAAAAAAGTCGCAAAACGTCGCCAATCGTCGGTAATAGTGACGTATTGTGACTTTTATAGATTATGTCGCTAATTCCTTAAACGTTAGCAACGTTTTAATAAAACGTCGCTAATATGACTTATTCTAGTAGTGGTCGTAGTACAATGTAAGATACTCCCAATCTATAATATATTTCGACTGTAGTACAATGCAAGATACTCCCAGTCAAGATTGGTCAAGTCAAGAATAAGATATAGAAACTAACACCTCAATCACGAGACAAGGTAACACGAAAAGACCAATAGTCAAGCAATGTCGAATATCCTATACCTGCACGTAATCTAGAACAAGTAAAGCAATCAAGGACAAATCAATCACAATATGAAATCATGTGACAATATAAAAAGGAATATAATAAAGAAGGATAAAATAATATAAATACGGTATATGTTCGACAAGGTATACTTGTCTGAGGGTTGTACGGAGATCCAACAAAATATAGTCAACTGCTAAGCCATAAAGTCCAAATCATCACAACTGTCTCCGAAAGCTAAAATAAACATTGCCAACATTCTTAGAATAGTTAAATTAGTTGGAATTGCCTGTCCTTAAGTCCAATTCTGGACACATGGGCAAAACGGTAATTTGGATCAAAACGGTATCCACCGTTGGACCCGCTTTGTACCAAAAAGTGTGACAGAGTCAATGGTCTCTAAAGTCATCAAACTATATGTCTACAAATTTGTTTTGATGATACGAACCCAACAGTATGTCCAGTTTTGGATTCCGGCAGGTCGTGCACAAAATCGTCCGTTGAATCGGATCGTAGGGCCTGCGAAACGGCGATCTGATCAACTGTCACAGAATTGGACCAAACTTTGCATACAGGACCAGAAAAACGATACGGTCCTGTTAGCGTAAGTTTCATCTCGATCTGATGAATGTGCACAAAATAATTGAGAAATTTGCACAGAGGTCGATACGATGAATTTCGATGGATACGCATCAAATTCATCATGCACACGCAACCAATTTGAATTCTGCCAAAGCCCACACGTCTGCGAACTCGATACGCACCTTTCGATGCTTTCGGTTCGCGATCACATCGCCCGGATTGGCGGGACGCACGTCGTATCGAAGGATTTTATTGTTTTTAAAACAGATTTTTGGTAAACTTTGGGATCCGATTACTCGGCGCGTAGTTTATGAAATCGATTTTTGCAAAATGGTTTGTGGAGCCCTATATATTGTCTATAACTGTATTCAAGTAGAATTTCTACTCTGGAACTAGATCGATCGAAATCGATCTTCAAACGTGGATGATTGGACAGAGATCATAGTTGGTTAGGTTGTATTCGCACATGTGCAATCGGGACGAAGTTTCGTCGACCGAGGAAGGAGAACCGCGGCCTCAAACATTAGAGTTTGGTTCGACTGCTGTCGTGCCTCTGTCCGTGCGCTGCTGCATCCGTGCGGCCTCGGCCGCGTACGACGGTGGCACCGACGGCGGGTGGCCACCCAGGTTACTGGGATAGCGCGTGTGCTGTCGCGGGCACAGGGACGCGGCTAGGGTTTGGTTGTTATTGTCGATCTCTCGAATGTATTCCTACGCGTGCATGAGTATTTGTACAGGGCTCGGGGCCTGGGTCTTGTGGGGGATTAGTCGGGCTGGGCCGGGATGCTACTGCTTCTTTGCTTGGTCATTTCTTTTGTTCTTTTCCTTTTTTTTTTCTTTTTCTATATCTTTTTCTATCTCTTTTTTCTATTTCTTTTCTTTTGTCTATTTATATACACTATATCTATATAATTATATGCCTATATATATATATATATATATATATATATATATATATATATATATATATATATATATATATATATATATATATATATATATACACATATATATACTTGATAAAACTTCTAAAATCGTAATTTCACTTTCCTACGTATTATATATATTTATACAAAAATATAATATAAATAATACCTATTTGACGATGAAGAAAAATAATCAATTAATTATAACTAATTATTTAATACAACAACAGTATTATTAACAATACTAATAATCCTGATAACAACTACAATATCCCAATAGCAAGTGTAGTAAGGTTTGGTGAACCAAGTACGCATACTCTTTATTGGCTCCCGAAAATCATACAAATATTGTAAACGCTAATAAAATAATAATAATAATACTTATAATGTATATATAACAATTATTAGAAATTAATTACCAATTCCTAAAGATATTGCATCTACCTAGAATATGTCTACATGGCCGTATTGGGTCTCATTACCTGCCTACATGGGCTTGGATTTGGTTCGGCCCAGTTCGGACTAACTTGGTTCAACCGGGTCTCTAAAGTCAATAAATCTTAATAATAAATAATTAACTTATTTATAGTGGTCATGTCACAACTTGGCCTGGTTTTCATAGTTAGGATATCATTATGGCTCGGTCTTCCCTACCAGGGCTAATACACTACTCAAAGCACGCCACTGCACTATCCGTGCCACGATCTCTAGTCATCTTGTACTCTGATTCCTAACCATGACTAAAATCATCTACCATAATAATTAAATAAATAATTATTTATAAATTCTAAAAATCACCATTTAAATCAAATAAATAATAATAAAAAAATATTTCAAAAATTTTCGGGAAGGGGAGCTACAATATATATTTTGGTAGTCCATTTCTAGTATTAGGAATAATTTTTATAAATTATATATTGAATATAATATATTTATTATTGCTATTTAAATTTATATTTTACTTAAAAATAGGATAACCTTCTCTTAGAATGATATTGTGGGATTTTGGGGATTTACTTAGGCTATACATGTATACCTGTGTATGAATATATTCATAATAATAGACATAGTACTTTATACATATTTTCCCTCGATCTTGAATATTATAGAAATATAAATCTAAGTTAATATTTCTTTTGCCTTCGGCCATTTTCCTCTAATCATGATCAATTGTACAACTTTATCTTATGTCTTTTTCTAAACATCGCCGTATCATAAGTTCGTATCACTTATACTCTTTTCTTTGGACCTAAGGAATTATTTTTAAAATAACTTCTCCCTCAATTGTCTATTAATCTCGAGTTAAGTTTTTGGATTCAAAAGTTTTTCTCTCAAACGTTGAATATTGAATATCCGTAAATTGAGGGTTATAAGATTTCTACTTATCTTGCATTCGACCATGTCCTTCCTAATCAATCGTTTAAATTTTCCAAAACTGATACCTCCCCTTCAAGGATGGATACGTACACTTTCCTATAATGACCAATTTGTTCGAATTTTTAGCTTTCTCCATCACGGTCAATTGTTTCAGATTTTTGAACCTCCGTTGAGGTTTTAAAGATGTAGTTAAAAGGATGATCGGTGACTTATGATGGCAGCCAGCAGCACACTGTCGCCACTTATTTGACTTATGGAGACTGTGGGTTCACTGCAGCCAGTAGCGCACTGGCGAGGCTTGATTCTTAAGTTGAAGTAATCTCGAGTAAGTATAAGTTATCGAATGTTGTCAAAGCTATATCTTGGTCGTCCTATCTTCGTCTTTGAGATGTTATGTCCAGATTGGATAGAGTTGATATGGTATTCGTTACCGTATCCTTGCTTGAGTCATGGAATCAAGAGTTTATTGCAGCTAGTTGTACACTGGCGAGGCATAAATTCTCGGTAAAATGACTTCGATTATGTTTACGAATTTCGAATACCATAGAGACTACGTCTTATTGGCATATAACTATTAAGTTTTCAAACTGATCTGTGCTTATTCCTAGTCACAATCTTCTCAATAAAACGGTAATTCTCCCTCCCTTTCTCACCCTTCTATTTTTTAGATTGTCATCTTTTAATATAATTTTGACTGGATTCCTAAACCTATCTAGATTTTGATTCTAAACCTGTGCCTAAATAATTGTGGATAAATATTTTAAGCATTTTTGGATTTGATCATCCTTGAACAATTTCGATCATAACCAGACTCCTTTTATTATATTTCGACCGAGTCAATTCGTATCATTTCCTTGGTTTGATTCTATGAGCATGCGTTCGTGTTAGGACGATTTCGATTGAATCATCCTTAAATATTTTGATCACGACCAAACTATTCGATTATATTTCGATCATGCCAATTCGACTGTCATCCTAGAATTCAATTCCGTGATCGTGTCTAAATAATTTTGTTCAACTAGTTGTTCGTACCCAGATGATTTCAATTTTGATCGATCTTACACCATTTTTATCAAGACTAAACCATAACCGTGTCTATGATTTCAACTAAATCATGACTAAGGTTATACTTTCGTTCCAGCTACGGTCATGACTATTTTGATCATGATCATGATCATGCTCGTGCCAACCTCCTATTTTTACCCTGCTTGGATGACTTGCACAATTAGCCTTGATCGTGACTGCCTCTTAGATGCGACTAAAATCCTATTTAGATTTCATCGAGAACCTTGGTCATTCCTTAAAAAGCTGGTAATGACTCAACCATGCTGATCATAGATTGGTCGTGCCCAACCATTTCAATCTTGATCGTTCTTAAAAATATTTGGTTGTCAACTAGACCATTTGACCGAATACTGGTCGTACCAAATCACACTCTCCTTTTGTTTAGTATCTTTGTCATTTTTATGCATGAATCATATAACTCCCTTAATTATACCATTCGTCGTTTTATCATATCAATCAAAAATTTGGTTTCTTGATTATTCTTCATAGTCGTGCCTAATCGTGCTCTTTGAAATTTTGAAGACGAAATATTTTTAAGGTGGGTAGAATTGTAAACCCACATCCCTACTTTCAAAAGTTTTATTTTGTTTATTTTAATAAATTTTAGTTAGAAAATAGATTTATTTGTAACCACTATCGAAGGTATTTTGATGACAACAGAATCTTTGTCAAACTATTTTGGAATTTAGAATTTATAAAATATTGCTTAAATTATTCGCTAATATTAATTATTAATTAAATTCATTTTGTTATATTATAATTAGTTTGATTCAGTCTTGGACTAACCAAGAAATGTACTGTTTAGATAATATACACAATATTTTTCAAGTCAATTGATAAACATATTATCCATTTAAATTATTATTGTATTATATTTAGATTCGATCAAATATATTTTTATATATTTTAATAAAATCTTGAATTATTTTTAAAATTATTATGGATTGATTTTGATTTGTTAAACCCAATATTTATCCAATTCTTAGAAAGATTTGATCATCCTATTCCTTAAATTCGAGGAAGAATCATTCTAAGGTGGGTAGGTCGTAAGCTCACTTTCTATTTTTTTACATTCTCTATTTAGTTTATTTTAGTTTAATTATTTTTTCCAAATCGAGAAATAATTTTTATTATGTTTCTATTTTAGATATTTTGAAAAAAAAAAGTGAGGAGAGATTTGCAAAACTTTGGAAGAGATTTTATTCTAGGATTATTGGAATTACTTTTTTATCAAGAGTTATATTAAATTCAAATTACTACTATATTATTTTAGGAGATATTGTATTTGTGAAAAAAAATATACAGCTATAAATATCTGAATTATTATTAACAAATATTTTGACAATTAATTTTATTACAAGGATTATTTAAAATAATAAGTATTATTTTAGACAATATTTTATGAATAATTTCGGGCAGGTTTTGGTCAAATCCCTATATTTCTTTTTTCGGAGTTTCAGAAAAAAAAATTCTTTTATTTATTCACATATTTTATTTGTCGGGGTTGAAGGCAGATTTCGTCGATACTTTTTTATGATTACTTTTCTTAGCAAACTTGTTTCAGAATTAAGTTGAGAGCATTTTAGGACTTTTAGAGTTTCAAACACTTCTTCCTATTTTATTTATTTTATTCGATCAATTTCTTTTGTCATAAACTTCTACTACCTCTCACCAATCTACCAAGTCTGAATATCCTGGTAGTCCTCAAATTCGAGGATGAATTTATTTTTAAGGTGGGCAGATTTGTAGCTCGCATTCCCGCAAATTTTTGAAATATTTTATATTATTTATTTGATTTAAATGGAGATTTTTAGAATTTTATAAATAATTATTTAGTTAATTCTTACGGTAAATGACTTTAGCCATAGTTGAGTTTTGAAGTACAAGACGACTAGGAATCGTGGCACGGATAGTGCAGTGGCGTGCTTTGACTAGTGTATTAGCCTTGGTAGGGAAGGCCGAGCCATAGTGATGTCCTAACTAGGAAAACCAAGCCAAGTTGCGACTTAACCTCTAAAGTCATTTAATTATTTATTAATTCTATTATTGACTTGTAGGAGACCCGATTATGCCAATTTAGTCAGGACTGGACCCGGACAGGACCAAGCCCATGTAGGCATGTAGAAAGACTAAAGACGGCCGTGTAGACATTTATGTGTGTACAAATATTCTTATTTATTTTTAGGACCTGACAAATATTTTCTAAATATTCGATAGTTTATTTAAATGTTGTTATAGAATAATTGTACGAATTTCTAGGGCCACATAAAGATGGGGTATGATATGCTCACCCAAAAACCCTTATTGGTCATTTTAGTTGGTTAATGTTGTTATTATTATTATTTTTATTTTTATTATTATTATTATTATTATTATTATTATTATTATTATTATTATTATTATTATTCTTAAATAATATAATTAGTATTCGTTTATTCTGATAATTTATTTTTAAACGAATTATATGTACATATGTGCATATTTTTATGAACCATACACAAGAAAATTATCCTTTAGATTTTGACTATGGAATATTTATTGATACATATATATAGGGTTGTATTTTCATATGGTTATATATATAAAAAATATATATATATATTTTTTTATATATATATATATATATATAAATATAAAAGTATATATAACTATATATACACAAATGTAAATATATATATATATATATAGTAAATAAATGAAAGAAATAAAACAAAACAATCCCCCATAAAGCAATTCCGACCCCAGCCCAGCAAGGCCCCACCCGCTCAATCCCAGCAACCCGAGCAGAACACCCCCTCCCCTTCCCCCCCTCCCCGAATACTCATATATACGCGAGCGACATCAAAACCCTAATGCCAAACTCTTCCTCCAGACCGCTGCCCCCGACCCCGTGGCCCTGTGCACCACCGCAGTTGCGCCGGCCGGCCACCGCCACCGCGCCGGAGCCGCGCGCGGACAGAACAGCCTCAGCGGAGCAGCAGTAGCAGCAGCCGCAGGATGCCAGCTTTAGGCCGATTTTCCTGCTACTTCAGTCAATCTTTTCATAATCCTCTTTCTCAAGTGCGTTCACAAACTATACGACCCTAAGTCCCTTCAATTAGAATTAATTGTAGAGCCCTAGGTTGTCCAAGAATTTGACACGAAGTCGAGAGAAATCCTGTCCTGAAACAGGGTATAGAGCAGTCCCTGAACCCATGTTGGAAGATCAATTCCGATCGATCCAGCGACCGATTTGGTAAACCCTCTGAACAATGTTGTAAACAACCTACAGGCCTTCACAAACGTTTTTATAGAAGCCAAAACCATCGACTACGTGTCGAGAAATCGAATCCCTAAATTGACCAAAAAAATGTTTTAAAATATTAAAAATATAGAAAATTTCTTCGATACGACGTACGTCCCGCCAATCCGGGCGACGTGGTCGCAAACCAAAAGCATCAAAAGGTGCGTATCGACTTCGCGGACGTGTGGGCTTTGACAGAATTCAAATTGGTTGCGTGTGCGCGACGAATTTTATGTGTATCTGTCAAAATTCATCGTATCGGCCTCTGTAAAAATTTCCTAATTACTTTGTGCACGTTCGTCAGATCGAGAAAAAACTTGTACCAACAGGACAATATCGTTTTTCTGGTCCTGTATGCCAAGTTTGGTCCGATTCTGAGACAGTTGATCGGATCGCCGTTTTGCGGGCCCCACGGTTCGACTCAACGGACGATTTTATGCACGGCCCGCCGAAATCCAAATTGGGACATACGGTTGGATTTGTATCGGAAAATCGGACCTGTTGACATATAGTTTGATGACTTTAGAGACCATAGACTCTGGTACGCTTTTCGGTGCAAAGCGGGTCCAACAGCGGACACTGTTTTGACCCGAAATTCTCGTTTTACCCCTGTGTCCAGAATTGGACTTAAGGACAGACAATTCTAGCTAATTTAACTATTCTGAAAATGTTGATAATGTTTATTTCAGCATCCGGAGACTTCTGCAAGTGTTGACTGATTGTGGCTCATTGAGTGGTATAATATTATCGGTTTCACCAGCACAGGGCCTCAGGCGAGTACATCTCTGGTAGTTTTCGTATTTGATTACCTCTATACTTCCTGTATTTAATAATGTTTTACATTGATATTCCATTAGTTCTTGACACGCTTGTCACACGAGATAGTAGTTATGGATTCTTGCATGTTGTTCGTGACCAATTTATTATCGTGTTCGTGACCTATTTGGATCCATGAGTACTGGTCGGACGGGGAAGTACATTAGTAGACATGTAAACATAATAAATCGTTCCTCTAAACCAGAAAGTCCTGCAAGAAAATCGAGCAAAAACACACAAATCAAAAATGTCAAACACAATCGCAGACAGAAAGATTTTTGACGTGGAAAACTCTTGCGAAAAAAATCACAGGACGATCGGAGTCCAACCCTGAAAAACCTCCACTAACGGAATAAAGAGAATACACCCTCTACAATCTCCTCCCAATCCAACACGGATCACCACAACTCACTTGAAAGAAGAAAATTTTTTATTGCGGACTCCGAAGAACAAGAGATGCCGAAAATTATTCGAAGCAATCTCTCATTCACAATAGTCCTTAATCCTCTCTCTCTCTCTCTAAGATTGTAAAGCACTCTTGTTTTGAGATGAGTTTTCAACTAGCATGCATCACCCTTTTATAAGCCCTTGGTAATTGTAACGTCCGTATTTCGGGATACGTATTTTAATTAGGCATATATGTATTTTGGACATGTATTTCATTTTCTCAGATTATGGCCTGTAATTGTGTTTTGGCTTAACTTACGGATTTTGGTTTTCTCATAAAACGGGTTTTGGACCTGGCTTGGTTTTATTTTGTGGAGAAGAAATTGGTTTGGTTTAGTTTAGTATGCATTGGAACACCCTAGTTAATCTCCACCCTCATTCCACCACAACCCACCCTCATTAAAACTCCACCTAACTTTCTCTCTCCTTATAATTTCCATTAATTTCTTCATCTTCTTCTTCCTTCCTCCACACAACACCAACACCATAGGCAAGTACACCTTGCCACCAAATAAGCACCCCATTTTATTTGTCCATTAGCTAGATTAGGCCATGGTGAACAACATTAGAACTTGGCATTTTGTGATTTGGAGCTTCCATTTTTCTAGATCTAGGTTTTAACCATTTTTAATTTTTCTTGGTTTTGATCTATTAAACATCGATTTTTGCTTGTTTTGAGACTTCCATGTGGAAGAGAATTCAATTTTACACAAGTTAGAACTTTGAAAATCCAAATTTGGTTTTGTTTTGGCAAAGTTATGAAGATTTGAAGTTTAGGGTTCTTGGGATCTTCCTCTCGACCTGATGGAGAAGAAGACCTCGGCCTGTGCTCTTTAGCGCATGGCCGAACTGCGCACTCCTCGGCCAGCGCTTTGCGCTGGGCTGACTTGCCCTGGCGCTTCTTAGCCCAGCGCCTTCCTCCCCTTGGCGTACTTGAATGCTGTGCCGCTCATCCCCTGCGCAAGCCGACCCCAGCGCACCTGACTGCTGCGCGGCTCGCTCTCAGCTCAGCTCGGCTCAGCTCCTGCGCAATCCAACCCTAGCGCAGCTCACCCCAGCGCGCTTGACACAGCGCAACCTGCTCCCAGCACAACCCGACCCCGCGCAGTCCATCCCCTGCGCGGTTCATCCCCTGCGCAGTCCATCCCCCTCTGCGCAATCTGATCCCCTGCGCAATCTACTTGCCCATGATGGTTTGGTTTTATTTCTTGGACTTGGCTTCTCTTTTGTGGATTAGAATTTTGAGATCTTGTTTCACACCACACGACTGTCTCAACCCAACATGACCTGACGCGGTTTTCGGTATTTTGCTTATGACTAGTACGGCTTTCATGAATTTGTGATTTATGGTCCTATTGCTTTCTGATCTTCTTGATGGTGACCCGATGGGGTGCGCCCTTAAATTTTAACTGTAATTTATGATTAATCTTGATACTAGATAACTTGATAGTGGCCCGTGGCGGCGCACTCCGGACTTGTAACTTGTAACCTGTAACTTGTAACTTGACTTGACTCGTATAATCAACTCTGACTCCGTGGGTGTTCATTCTTGCTGCTTTGTGCAATCCACTTGTCTTGTCTTGCATCATGTCTAGGACGTGACTCCCTGGTTACCACGGTCAGGGATTTGTACTGAATATGTATTAGGCTAATGAATAGATCAAACTATAGTTCATGGAGAATTTCCAGTCACAGGCGATCTCGTTATCTGGGCACTTTTAAACGGACTTGTAGCCTGCCGACGAGTATGGCACATTTCCAGCACACCGTCATGTGTTGCACCCTCTAAGTCACCTAAGGGTATATCGTCTCCTGGGCGATGTACCCAACTAGGGGTGAGCATTCGGTTTATTCGGTTCAAACCGAACCGAATAACCCAAAATCGAATTAGACCGAAAACCGAATAAGCAAAACCGAAACCGAACCGAATTGGCCCATAACCGAACCGAACCGCACCGAATTAAATCGGTTCGGTTTATTCGGTTTGTTTGCACTTTTTTTGTTAATATGTATAGTAACTAAATATATATCTAAATTTATTAGTGTAAACCTATAGTATATACACATATATATTTAGTATATATCTATCGTATATATAGTATATACCAATATATATTAATACCTATATATATATATATATATATATATATATATATATATATATATATATATATATATATATATAAACTAAAATTTTCTTATTCGGTTTTCGGTTTTGGACCGAAACCGAAATCCAAAACCGAAACCGAAACCGAATAAGAAAAATTAGTATTTTCAAAACCGAAACCGAACCGAATTTTTTTAAAACCGAATCGAATCTCTTATTCGGTTCGATTCGGTTCGGTTTTCGGTCCAAAACCGAATAATGCTCACCCCTATACCCAACCATACTCTCAACCCGCGGAAGGATAACTGGATAGTCTGCAGGGCTTGGGACTGGGAATTTCTCATTTGCATCTTGTTAGTAATTTGGCTTGTGATAACCCTAGTTAGTTAAGTAGTAAGCCGTAGTAATTGCTTGGCCGTTGTGAATGGATGGTGTCCATCCTTGTCTAAGTCTCATCTAGTCCCTGTACCTGGTACTCCTGAACATGATTGCCTTACCTATCTTTAACAATAAATGGGTAGAGACAGAGTGCTATTCAGGCGAAGGGTTACAACCCAGGTCCTTGTTTGGTTTACGGGTTGTAACCTGGCTTCCGGAATGGTTCCGCGTCCCTAGTCGTTTATTGTCTTGCTGTACTCTTTATTACTTGTACTTTTCTTCTATTTTTTATGTTCTGATATGCTGACTTTTGTTCTTATTTTGTGGCCTCCTTTGTGGCACTTGCTCTTTCTGGGGTTTGACCCAGCTGGTTTTGTGTGGCCAGATTTCGGAGCAGCACCCGAGGATCTACCGAACTTTCAGCCCAATGGTGGCGACTAGAAGGAACCCGGGCTACGAGTGGGTTTTCCATTTTGTTTCATCCACTACATTGTAAATTTATTCTTTTGAGGCGTTTAGCCGACGAGCACCTGTTAGCTCGATGCATCTTTACTTACTGTCTGCCCACGGGCTGTAACATGATTAACGAATCCTAGGGTTGATCATGTATGACTTAACTCTTGCTAGTCCTCGTATTTTGTATGACTATCTTCATGATCAGCTGAATATGTAATATTTGGGACGCCTTTTATTGTATATTTGGTGATCTAACATCTTGTAATTATATTACTTGCTTGAGATTGAGACAATAGGCTTGACCTTAAGAGACCGTTGGCTTGTAGTAAACCCCTATATCTAGACAGCCGTGACCGTATAGCGAGGTGGATTCCATTTCAATATACGTAGCTGGCTATGTACGCCCCCGCTCTCCAGTATTCTGGTTCTAGGGCGTCACATGGTTTAAGTGGTGGCCCATGCAGGTCTTGGCATTCAAGATATGTGAGGGTTTACCAGATAGATGTCTCAATCAGTACTCGTCCTTGATCTCCGTTCATATCCTATGAATCTCTGGATTCTTGCCCTGATCATGTGCTTGTATCGTTGATCTGTCATGGTCCTTCCTTATTGTTTTCCTGTGTCATCTTCTTCAACGGCACTGTACCTGACCCCGCCGATCAGCAAGGTGGAGCACTTCTCGTGGATCCGCAGCAACCCGGGGATCAAGCACAGCATTCCAGAGTAGCCTCCAGAGTCATGCCTTCTGATGGAGAGCCACCAGTCTAGCCAGTTCAGCATGCCGAGCCTGATGATGGTACTTTGGTAGGTCTCGTCAGGGCCTTGATAGCTTCCCAAGATCGTCGAGGAGACGCCTTGCACCAGGCAGTGACGGATGCTCTGACCAGAGGAGGTCATCAGGGTAACAGCGCGGCCAACAGCTTCAAGCGCTTGAACCCTCTATTCTTCGATGGCAGCGAAGATGCGATTGCCGCGGACGCTTGGCTTCAGGATATCGAGGTGATTCTGGAAGCAGCTAGGACACCTGAGAATGAGAAGGTAACGGTGGTACGCCTGCAGTTGCTGGACTTAGCTCGCAGTTGGTGGGCGACGCAGGCCGTGGGATTAGCGGCGCCAGTTACTTGGGCGATATTTAGAGAAAGATTCTAGATGAAGTATTTCGATGCTGTAGCTCGGCACGACCTACAGACGAGATTTACCAACTTGAAGTAAGGAGGCAGAACGGTCGACGGTTATGCACCTAAGTTTTCTAGACTCAGTAGGTTTGCCCCCACCTTGGTGGCGACCGAGTTTGATAGGGCCTAGCGGTTCCAGCAGGGGCTGCATTTGGAGATCTTGTTGGCAGTTGAGCAGTTCGAGCACCAGACGTTCGATGCAGTATTGAGAGCAGCTAGGAGGCACGAGTACACCTTCCAGAGGATCGTGGATAGGACCGGAGGTAGGAAGCGGTCCCACAATCAGATGCACCAATCATCAGCTCCAGTCCCGACGGCTAGAGGTTTGACCATTGGAACTCCGAGACGGGCGGCCTCAGTGACGTCGGTTCAGCATTCAACCCCGACGTACCCGCAGCAGCAGAAGCAGACTTCCGCGATGGGATGTTCTCATTGCGGGAAGCTAGGACACGTGGTGGCAGATTGTCGCAGGGCACAGGGATTGTGCCTGGCTTGTGGAGCAGCGGATCACAAGATAGGAGCCTGCCCGAATAGGGGTAGTTCGTCCTCTTCTAACCTAAACAGTCCATCGGTTAGGGGACCAGCACCTATGCAGCAACAGCAGTACCCGAGGCCATTGTTGCCTCAGGCCCAGGCATTTCATCAGCAGAACCAGCAGCAGTACACCCAGGCTCAAGTGCAGAGTAGGCAGAGAGGTTTCCAGCAGAGGGGACCCGTAGCTAGAGGACAAGGTCAGGCCATGATGATGGCTATGGAAGAAGAAGTTGCACCAGGTGAGGTAGTGGCAGGTACTATTCTCGTCAACTCCTCTCCAGCATCGGTATTATTTGATTCTGGTACATCGTATTCATTCATGTCTGCACGATTCGCGACACGGATAGGATTGGAGCCCGAATCATTATCAGTAAGGCTCAATATACTTACTGGTAATGATCTTGTGGGAGTAGATCGAGTGTTTTCCTCGTGTCGGATCGTAGTTAGCGGTAGAGAGTTCCCCGCTAGATTCATAGAGTTCCCTATGTCAGACTATGATGTAGTCTTAGGCATGGATTGGTTGAGGAACCAGTATGCTAGGATAGACTGCCATGTTGGCAGGGTTGTCTTTAGTATTCCAGGCGAGCCAGAGTTTTTATTTTCCAGGGCCGCAGTGGAGCCATCTTCCCCAGTATTGCGGATGGCGGTAGCAGCAGTGCAGTTACCCAGGATAGTTAAAAAATTTCCAGATGTCTTCCCAGAGGAGCTTCCAGAAATGCCGCCATAGCGGGAGATTGAGTTCACTATAGACTTGATCCCCGGGATAGCACCAGTATCAGAGCGAGTCTATAGGATGGCGCCTTCAGAGTTGGAGATTTTGTACAAGATGATTGAAGAACTCAGAACCAAGGGATTCATTCGTGCAAGTGGATCGCCTTGGGGAGCCCCGATGCTTCTTGTAAAAAAGAAGGATGGTACGTCCAGGTTATGTGTAGATTAACGTACCTTGAACTCAGTGACAATCAAGAACAGATACCCTCTCCCGAGGATAGATGGCTTGTTTGATCAACTCAAGGGGGCTTCAGTGTTCTCGAATATAGACTTGCGGTCAGGATACCACCAGATCAGAGTCAGAGAGCAGGACATCCCGAAGACAGCGTTTAGATCGAGGTATAGGCATTGGGAGTTCCTTGTTATGCCCTTCGGAGCAACCAATACGCCGGCCGTATTCATGGACCTCATGAATCGTATTTTTATTCCTTACTTGGATCAGTTCGTGATCGTGTTCCTAGATGATATCCTGGTCTATAGCAAGAGCGAAGCGGAGCATGAACATCATCTCAGAGTTGTCCTTCAGACGCTTAGAGAGCATCAGTTGTACGCCAAGTTTAGTAAATGCGAGTTTTGGCTCAATCGTATTTCGTACTTGGGTTACATCATTACTCAAGGAGGAGTAGAGGTGGATCCCCAGAAGATTGTGGCTATCGAGTCATGGCCAGTACCTAGTTCAGCGGCAGAGGTTCGCAGCTTCCTTGGATTGGCCGGCTACTACCGGCGATTCGTTTCAGATTTTGTGAGGATTTCAGCGCCGATGACCCAGTTGACCCGCAAGGATGTGCAGTTTGCTTGGACAGCAGAGTACCAGGAATCATTTGAGAAGTTGAAGCAAGGTTTGATAACGGCTCCCATTCTCACACTTTCAGATGGGACCGGAGGATTCACAGTTTATTGCGACGCTTCAGGCAGAGGATTGGGGTGTGTCTTGATGCAGCATAGAAAGGTAATATCTTATGCATCACGTCAACTTTGTGATCATGAAAAGAATTACCCGACCCACGACTTGGAACTGGCAGCAGTAGTGTTTGTACTTAAGCTTTGGCGGCACTACTTGTACGGAGACAGAGTGGAGATATTTACTGATCACAAGAGCCTGAAGTATGTTTTCACCCAGAAGGACCTTAACATGCGGCAGAGAAGATGGCTTGAGCCATTAGTGGACTACGATGTGGATTTGCAATATCACCCAGGAAAGGCCAACGTTGTAGCAGATGCATTGAGCAGGAGAGCCGGAGTTTATTTCCTGACGGCGCAACCAGAATTATTGGCAGATCTTCAGAAGATTGGAATTGAAGTGGTTCTTCCTACCAACGTGGCGTTGATGGCCAGTCTACAGATTCAATCCAGCATAGTTGAGAGGATCCGAATGGCACAGTCAGCAGATTCCCAGCTTCAGCGACTCAGGGCAGAGTGTGAGACAGGACGAAGACCAGAGTTATGTATTCATGGAGACGGTACACTTAGGCATGGTAATCGTCTTTGTGTACCCAGTGGAGATATCAGACAGGAGGTCATGGCAGAAGCTCACAGTTTACAGTATTCTATTCATCCCGGTGGCACGAAGATGTATAGAGACATTCGTCAGCATTTTTGGTGGAATGGCATAAAGAAGGAGATAGCCCGGTTTGTCTCTCGGTGTTTGGTTTGCCAGCAAGTTAAAGCTGAACATCAGAGGCCCGCTGGACTTCTTCAGCCCTTGCCGATTCCAGAATGGAAGTGGGAGCATGTGACCATGGATTTTGTGACTGGATTACCTAGATCCCCAGCTGGTAGAGATGTTATTTGGGTTATAGTTGACAGGCTCACGAAGGTGGCTCATTTTCTCCCATTCAGAGTTGGTCAGTCTACAGCCCAGTTAGCAGAGATGTACCTCAGGCAGATTGTCAGGCTTCACGGTATGCCGGTCAGTATCACCTCAGACCGAGATTCAAGGTTTACGTCACACTTTTGGCATAGCCTGCAAGAGAGTTTGGGAACTCACCTTCAGTTTACCTCAGCTTATCATCCGCAGACAGATGGCCAGTCGGAACGCACAATCTAGACTATTGAAGATATGTTGAGGTCTTGTACCCTTGACTTCGGTGGTTCGTGGGAGGACCACCTGCACCTGGTAGAATTCTCGTACAACAATAGTTTCCAGGCCAGTATTCAGATGGCTCCGTTCGAGGCACTGTATGGTAGGAAGTGCAGATCCCGGCTAGCATGGGATGATGTCGGAGAGAGGCAGATGCTCGGTCCAGAAATGATTGCCCAGACAGTTGAAGTGGTCAGAAGAATCAGAGATCGTCTTCGAGTGGCCCAAGATCGCCAGCGACTTTGGGCCGATGCTCATCGACGTCCCTTAGAGTTTGCTATCGGCGACCATGTATTCCTTAGGATCTCGCCTAACCGCGGCGTCATTCGTTTTGGCGTACGGAGAAAGCTTAGTCCTAGGTATATAGGGCCGTTCGATATCCTGGAGCGAGTAGAAGATGTATCATATCGTCTCGCTCTTCCGCCGTCGCTAAGTGAGGTGCATGATGTATTCTATGTGTCCCAATTACGACGGTACATCCCGGACCTGAGCCATATCCTGAACCATTCAGAATTGGTTGTTGGTACCAACCTTTCGTATGAGGAGAGGCTCGTGTCTATATTGGACCGGAGAGAGAAGATACTCAAGAACAAGACTATTAGCTTAGTCCGTGTTGCTTGGGGTCATCACTCTCTAGGTGAGTCAACGTGGGAGCGTGAGGACGACATTCGATCGCGATATCCCGACTTGTTTAACTCGTAAGGTATAATATCTTCCTTATGCCTTATGCTTTCCATCCCTTGCTTGCATGTATGATTGTTTGATTGATTGCTTAGTCTAGCTTATTTGTGGATAGCATAGTTGGCTCTTACATCTTTATGCATCTTGATTTAAATTCCGAGGACGGAATTCTTTTAAGGTGGGTAGAGTTATAACGTCCGTATTTCGGGATACGTATTTTAATTACGTATATATGTATTTTGGACCTGTATTTTATTTTCTCAGATTATGGCCTGTAATTGTGTTTTGGCTTAACTTACGGATTTTGGTTTTCGCGTAAAACGGGTTTTGGACCTGGCTTGGTTTTATTTTGTGGAGAAGAAATTGGTTTGGTTTTGTTTAGTATGCATTGGAACACCCTAGTTAATCTCCACCCTCATTCCACCATAACCCACCCTCATTAAAACCCCACCTAACTTTCTCTCTCCTCATAATTTCCATTAATTTCTTCATCTTCTTCTTCCTTCCTCCACACAACACCAACACCATAGGCAAGTGCACCTTGCCACCAAATAAGCACCCTATTTTATTTGTCTATTAGCTAGATTAGGCCATGGTGAACAATATTAGAACTTGGCATTTTGTGATTTGGAGCTTCTATTTTTCTAGATCTATGTTTTAACCATTTTCGGTTTTTCTTGGTTTTGATCTATTAAACTTAGATTTTTGCTTGTTTTGAGACTTTCATATGGAAGAGAATTCAATTTTACACAAGTTAGAACTTTGAAAATCCAAATTTGGTTTTGTTTTGGCAGGGTCTTCCTCTCGGCCTGATGGAGAAGAAGACCTCGGCCTGCGCTCTTTAGCGCATGGCCGAACTGCACACTCCTCGGCCAGCGCTTTGCGCTGGGCTGACTTGTCCTGGCGCTTCTTAGCCCAGCGCCTTCCTCCCCTGGGCGCACTTGAATGCTGTGCCGCTCATCCCCTGCGCAAGCCGACCCCAGCGCACATGACTGCTGTGCGGCTCGCTCTCAGCTCAGCTCGGCTCAGCTCCTGCGCAATCCAACCCTAGCGCAGCTCACCCCAGCGCGCTTGACTCAGCGCAACCTGCTTCCAGCGCAACCCAACCCCATACAGTCCATCCCCTGCGCGGTTCATCCCCTGCGCAGTCCATCCTCCTCTGCGCAATCTGATCCCCTGCGCAATCTACTTGCCCATGATGGTTTGGTTTTATTTCTTGGACTTGGCTTCTCTTTTGTGGATTAGAGTTTTGAGATCTTTTTTCACACCACACAACTGTCTCAACCCAACACGACCTGGCACGGTTTTCGGTGTTTTGCTTATGACTAGTACGGCTTTCGTGAATTTGTGATTTATGGTCCTATTGCTTTCTGATCTTCTTGATGGTGACCCGATGGGGTGTGCCCTTAAATTTTAACCTGTAATTCATGATTAATCTTGATACTATATAACTTGATAGTGGCCCGTGGTGGCGCACTCCTGACTTGTAACTTGTAACCTGTAACTTGTAACTTGACTTGACTCGTATAATCAACTCTGACTCCGTGGGTGTTCATTCTTGCTGCTTTGTGCAATCCACTTGTCTTGTCTTGCATCATGTCCAGGACGTGACTTCCTGGTTACCACGGTCAGGGATTCGCACTGAATATGTATTAGGCTAATGAATAGATCAAACTATAGTTCATGAAAAATTTCCAGTCACAGGCGATCTCGTTATCTGGGCGCTTTTAAACGGACTTGTAGCCTGCCGACGAGTAGAGCACATTTCCAGCACACTGTCATGTGTTGCACCCTCTAAGTCACCTAAGGGTATATCGTCTCCTGGGCGATGTACCCAACCATACTCTCAACCCGCGGAAGGATAACTGGATAGTCTACAGGGCTTGGGACTGGAAATTTCTCATTTGCATCTTGTTAATAATTAGGCTTGTGATAACCCTAGTTAGTTAAGTAGTAAGCCGTAGTAATTGCTTGGCCGTTGTGAATGGATGGTGTCCAGCCTTGTCTAAGTCTCGTCTAGTCCCTGTACCTGGTACTCCTGAATATGATTGCCTTACCTATCTTTAACAATAAATGGGTAGAGACAGAGTGCTATTCAGGCGAAGGGTTACAACCCCGGTCCTTGTTTCGTTTACGGGTTGTAACCTGGCTTCCGGAATGGTTCCACGTCCCTAGTCATTTATTGTCTTGTTGTACTCTTTATTACTTGTACTTTTCTTCTATTCCTTATGTTCTGATATGCTGGGTTTTGTTCTTATTTCGTGGCCTCCTTTGTGGCACTTGCTCTTTCTGGGGTTTGACCCAGCTGGTTTTGTGTGGCCAGATTTCGGAGCAGCACCCGAGGATCTACCGAACTTCCAGCCCAATGGTGGCGACTAGAAGGAACCCGGGCTACGAGTGGATTTTCCATTTTGTTTTATCCACTACATTATAAATTTATTCTTTTGAGGCGTTTAGCCGACGAGCACCTGTTAGCTCGATGCATCTTTACTTACTGTCTGCCCACGGGCTGTAACATGATTAACGAATCCTAGGGTTGATCATGTATGACTTAACTCTTACTAGTCCTCGCATTTTGTATGACTATCTTCATGATCAGCTGAATATGTAATATTTGGGACGCCTTTTATTGTATATTTGGTGATCTAACATCTTGTAATTATATTACTTGCTTGAGATTGAGACAATAGGCTTGACCTTAAGAGACCGTTGGCTTGTAGTAAACCCACATATCTAGACAGTCGTGACCGTATAGCGAGGTGGATTCCATTTTAATATACGTAGCTGGCTATGTACGCCCCCACTCTCCAGTATTCTGGTTCTGGGACGTCACAGTAATCCATACATAGAAGGCCAATATATATGAAAACTTTCAATATGTATCAATCATATATTTAATGGAAATCCAATCATAATTGGCTTGCCATAATTGGAAGTCCAATTATATGGAAAGCTACTATATGAATGGTCCAATCATAAATATATGATCAAAGTAAATATGAAAATCCAATCATATATTTTCTTACCATATATGTTCCAAAATAGGATGCATGCACTCCCCGAGCTTCTCCGACACACGGATGTCGCTCGTCGCTCTCCGGGGTATTCTCTACATAGGTTGGGAACCCCACCCACTCCAACAAATTTCCCCCTTCACAACTAGGTGGAGGAACTCGTCATCCCGACGATCCGCCTGCAGTACTCAAATTTTTTCCTTGGTAGAACCTTCGTGAGTATGTCCGCTCCATTGTCATCAGTATGGACCTTCTCAAGCATCGCGTCCTTTTTCTCAACCACATCTCGTATCCAATGATACCGAGTCTCAATGTGCTTGGACCGACTATGAAATGTCTGGTTCTTCATAAGGTGAATGGCACTCTGTATCGCAAAGCAAAGTATACTGCTCTTGCTTTAGCCCTATTTTCTGCAACAGCTTTTTCATCCACAGCAACTCCTTACAAGCCTCCGTCGTCGCAATGTACTCTGCCTCTATCGTCGACAAGGCAACACACTTCTGCAACCGCGACTGCCACGATACCGCTCCTCCAGCAAACATCATCACATAGCCCGAAGTCGATCGCCTCGTGTCTACATCTCCAGCCATTTCAGCGTCGGTATACCCAACCAGCTTTGGCTCGTCACCACCAAAAGAAAGTCTCTAATCAGTAGTGTCCTGAAGGTATCGTAGAATCCACTTGACCACACTCTAATGTACCATTCCAGGATTTGAAAGGTACCTGCTAACTGTGCCAACTGCATGAGCGATGTCTGGCCTCGTACACACCATAGCATACATAAGGCTTCCCACAGCTGAGGTATATAGAACCCGTTTCATATCTTTTTTTTGTCCTCGGTAGTTGGACACTGCTCCTCAGTAAACTTAAAGTGAGCCGCAAGGGGGCAACTCACTTTCTTCGATCCGTCCATACCGAAACGCTGAAGTACCCGGTGAATGTACTTCTTTTGGGATAAGTGTAGCAACTTGGAATCTCTCTCTCGGATGATCTCCATCCCAAGAATAGTCTTGGCTGCGTCCAAATCCTTCATAGAGAAGGCCGCGCCCAGTTGGCGCTTCAACTCCGCTATCCTAGTGGCATTTCGACCCACTAATAGCATATCATCTACATAGAGAAATAAAATAATGAAATCATCCTCGGCAAAATACCACACAACAGTGGTCCGACGTCGTCCGTGCATAACCATGCTCCCCCATAAACGACTCGAACTTTCTGTACCACTGCCTCGGAGCCTGCTTCATACCATACAAGCTCTTCCCCAACCGGCAGACCAAATGTGACTTGCCCTTCTCACAGAATCCCTCTGGATGCTTCATGTATAACTCCTCCTCAAGATCACCATAGAGGAATACCGTCTTCACGTCCATCTGCTCGACCTCCAAGTCGAAACTGGCTGCCAATGCTAGCACCACCCGAATAGACGACTGCTTGACGACTGGCAAAAAGATCTCATCATAATCCATGCCTTTCCGCTGACCATAGCCTTTAACTACCAGCATCGCTTTGTATCGAAGGCGAGTAGCATCATCCGTCTGCTTCACTCTAAACATCCATCGATTCTTCAAAGCCTTCTTGTCCTTTGGCAATCGCACCAGCTCATAAGTAGAATTGGCGTGTAAGAAACTCATCTCCTCCTGCATAGCCTGCATCCACTTCTGCCTGTGTTCGTCTTCCATAGTCTCTGCAAAGCTTTCGGGCTCTCATCCGTCAGTCAGTAGCACATACTCACCCGGTGAGTATCTCGTAGATGGTCAACGATCTCTATCGCTCCTTCTCAATGGAGCCACTGGTGCTAGATGTATACCAACAGCCTCCTCCCCTTCAAGAACTGTCTCTTCGGCATGCTCATCCTCTTGAGGGACACCCTGACCACCATCAGCAAGCTGATGATCAAGGTTGGGAGCAACTCCATGCACTGGCTCCCCCATAACTGGATCCTCTGCGATGTCCTCTAGAAACTGCTCGAACCGAAATGACTCTAACTCAAGCAATTCCTCAGCCTCAGAAGGCGTCTCGGAATCCTGAGTGATGGTCATGGTCTGATCCTCGACGAATACTACGTCCCTACTTCTGTAGAGCATTCTTCCCACTGGATCGTAGAGTCTATAGCCAAACTTATCCCGACCGAAGCCGACAAAGACGCATCGCCTCGTCTTCGGCTCAAGTTTGGACCTCTCGTCCTTCGGTACATGCACGAAGGCCTTACAGCCAAACACTTGCAGGTGATTGTATGATTGCTCTTTGTTGTACCATACTTTGTCAGGCACATCACCCTGCAAAGGAGCACTAGGAGATAAATTAATAACATAAGCAGCTGTGAGAAAAGCCTCACCCCAATAACTGCCCGGCAAGTTTGCTTCTGACAGCAAATACCGTACCCTCTCCATCAGTGTCCTGTTCATGCGCTCCGCTACACCATTGAGCTGAGGTGTCTTGGACGGAGTTTTCTGGTGTCGTATCCCCTGCTCTCTGCAATAAGTATCAAAGGGACCAATGTATTCACCGTTGTTGTTGGACCGAGCACACAATAACTTCTTGCCCGTCTCTCTTTCAACATAGGCCTGAAACTCTTTGAAAGTAGGCAGCACCTGATCCTTGGTCTTTAAGACATAGACCCAAACCTTCCTGGAACGGTCATCAATAAAAGTTACAAAGTAAGAAGCACCACCAATAGATTTTACCTTCATAGGACCGCAGACATCCGAGTGAATCAACTCGAGCAACGTCGGCTTCCTTGAACTTGGGTGACTTTGGAAAGACACCCTATTTTGCTTTTCAGCTAAGCAGTACGTATATTTCTCTAACTTTGTAGACTTGAGCCCTGGAATCACCTTCCTGTTCACCAAGTAGTTCATCCCCTTCTCGCTGATATGGCAGAGCCGCCTGTGCCACAACTCGGTAGACGCATCACTGACTGCGTTCACCTCTTGTGCTCCCTGTGCGCTCCCCTCCATATAGTAGAGACCAGACTTTTTGCTTCCTCTGGCAATCACCATCGAACCTCTGGAAAGCTTCTACTGACTATTCCCGAAGAGACTGAAGAATCCCTCGTCATCCAACCTTCCAACCGACACCAGGTTGAAACGGATGTCAGGGACATGACGAACATCTTTGAGAACAAGAACTGCACCCGTCTTCGTTCTCAAATGTACATCTCCAATGGCAACCGCCTTCGACACATCTCCATTGTCCATCTTCAACACTCCACAGTCGTCTGTCGTGTAAGTGGCAAATAGTACCCTATTGTGAGATACATGCGATGAAGCCCCTGAGTCCACCAGCCAAGAATTGTCATCGCAGACGAGGTTTGTAATAACCTCATCATCTACGACGATCACATCGCCTCCATGCATCGAGGCCGCCGCTGTAGTGTTCTCATCTTGCTTCCCCTTGTCGCCCTTCTTCTCTCTCTTCTAAGCAAAACAGTTCCACTTGATGTGGCCCTTCTTGCCACAGTGGTAACACTCCGAGTACTCGTACCGATCCTTGGACTTTTTCCTGCTCTTGTCTCTGCCACCACCTGGACCCCTGCTTTTGTCCCTTCCGCGGCTCTCTGAAATCAATGCCTCTGAGTGGTGGGATGTGGATGAAGTGCCCTGAGAACGTCTCTGTATCTCTTCATTCAGCACCCCGCTCTTGGCAAACTCCAGACTGACCACATCCTCTAAAGCAGAAGCGATCATAGATACTCGTACGGTCTCCCACGAGTCTGACAATGTACACAGCAGCCATAGTCCCTGAACCTCGTCGTCGAACTTGACTCCCATCGAAGACATCTGGTCAACCATGCCCTGAAAATCACTCAAGTGATCTGTAATAGACGTCCCATCTTTGTACCGCAGACCCATCATCGTCCGGATCAGGAACAACTTGTTTACCCCGGTCTTCTTCGAGTACAAAGATTTCAGCTTATCCCATAACGTCTTCGCATGCTCAATATTGGCAACGTGGTTGTACACGTTCTCGTCAACGAACTGCCGCATGTACCCACACACCTGTATATGCTCGAAGTTCCAGTCCTCATCGAATTTGTCACTAGGCTTCTCCGATGCAAATACTAGAAGATGCAGCTTCTTGACGAACAGCAAATCCTTCATCTTGCTCCGTCAATAATGGTAGTTGGTACCGTTCAGGTTTACCATGCGCACCGGCTTCGCGTCCATCTCTGCTTCCTGGTTTGACTGTCAACTCCTGACACTTCTTTGAACCCAAAGCTCTGATACCACTCTGTTGGGAACGAAGCACGGAAACCGTTCCCCCAAACCAGAAAGTCCTGCGAGAGAACCGAGCAAAAGCACACAAACCAAAAACGCAAAACACAATCGTAGACACAAAGATTTTTGACGTGAAAAATCCTTGCGAAAAAACCACGGGACGATCGGAGTCCAACCCTGAAGAACATCCACTAATGGAATAAAGAGAATACACCCTCTACAAGCTCCTCCCGATCTAACACGGATCACCACAACTCACTTGAAATAAAAAAATATTTTGATTGCGGACTCCGAAGAACAAGAGATGCCAAAAAATTATTCGAAGCAATCTCTCCTTCACAATAGTCCTTAATCATCTCTCTCTCAAAGATTGTAAAGTACTCTTGTTTTGAGATGAGTTTTCAACTAGCATGCATCACCCTTTTATAAGCCCTTGGTAATCCATACATTTAAGGCCAATATATATGAAAACTTCCAATATGCATCAATCATATATTTAATGAAAATGCAATCATAATTGGCTTGCCATAATTGGAAGTCCAATTATATGAAAGCTACTATATGAAGGGTCCAATCATAAATATATGATCAAAGTAAATATGGAAATCCAATTATATATTTTCTTACCATATATGTTCTAAAATAGGATCCATACACTCCCCGAGTTTCTCCGACACACGGATGGTGCTCGTCGCTCTCCGGATATTCTCTACATAGGTTGGAAATCCCACCCACTCCAACACGTATACGAGGATTCAACAACTGTTTGCTCTCGCTTGGGTTTCCTGTTGTTTTATTGTCCCATCCGTGCATTTAACCATACAAGCTTTTGAATACAACCAACACGAATTAATTCTTTCTTGTGATATTTTAACTTCATCCAATGGTGTCAAGGACCTTCTCTGTTTGTTTCTCATAAGTGCCCCAATAGCTGTCAAACTTGAGAAGCTGTAAGGTATATTTCTTTAGCATATTAACTTACTTTTCTTGGGATTTTTTTGACTCCGTTTAAAAAAAGTCAAGCTATTAGCACTTAACTTTAAAAATCACTCTATACCCATCAACCATATATAATCATTTACTCACGGTTTTATCAGAAAATATTTTATAAAAAATTTCATGTCACTACAAAAAAAGTATCTTTTTGGGACGACACTATTAGGAACACTAGTCTAAAAAGTCCTAAAAGTGTAGTTCTAGGGTCGGCTAAATTCTTGGTAACAAAAAGTTATATTTTTTGGGACATATTGTGAAAATGGATTACTATTTGGGACTAATAAAACTTTCTGTTCCAAATAATTTACATTATCGTCCTAAATAGATTGGCGGGAATGCTAAACATTTGGCAGCTAATTGCCAAATTTTAGGGGGGAATGTTTCCCTCCACATGTCACCATCGTGACCATTCGATCGGATGACTTAAATCTAAACCGTCCATCACAAAATCATTCAGAACTTATTCACCATTTGATCAAAACCAACCTAAATCTCTCTCTCTCTCTCTCTCTCTCTCTCTCTCTCTCTCTCTCCGATCAGAAACTAGGGCTGCTCCTCTCCGACCTTTGCTCTCTCTCTCTCTCTGACCTTTCAACCCTAGGTGCTCCGATCTCTCTCTCTTCCCCCTTATTGCCACTCCGACCCTGAGCCAGGCCTCCGCTACCACCGCTCTCATCTCATCGGCGCCACCACTCCAACCACCTCTCTCTCTTTCATACATTGTTGCGACATATTCTAAGGATGACCACGAGGCCGTTCGTCGCGAGCGAGCCGACGGCACCGACGATGGGGGTGTTGCGGAGGGGTTCGACCTTGACAAAGGGGTCGATAAGAAGGAAGCCGTAGGCGAGGCCGACGAGGAGGAAGCTGTGTTTGGTGCCGACGGCTATCAGGTCGACTTTCTGCTTCTTTCACTTGTAAGAAATTATGTAATTCAGACTTTTTTTCCCTCATGATGGTGCTGTTCGTTTTATTGAATCAGTGGTGGCGTCTGGGACCGAAGCATTCACCTCGTTGAAGATGGTGAATACGTTCAAGTTTGAGTCGGATGAACGAATTTGTAACTGGTAATTTTACTCAATGTATGTCCATTTTGCTTGATTTTATTACAAATTTTGTTAGTGTTAGCATTTGATTCTCAGTTGTTGTCTAATACGTGTTCGATATAATATATCATGGACCTGGTATGGTGCAGATACAAACTGTCTTATATGTGTTTGATACAATGCTGCAGTCGGAGTATGTGAGCTTCCTAGATTAGTAGTGGATGTCGATTGCAGACTCAAGTTTGTTTATTCAGTACATTCTTTTGTATGCATGAAATATATTTATTTAATTTCAACATTGTACGCATGATACAAAGAAACATGTTACAATTTTATTCAGTTCATTCTTTCATATGTAATATAGTCCCAGCTTGGCCCTGGGCATACTCGTACATGATGATTGTTGTTGTTGCCTTATCGTAGATAAAACTTATAGGACTGGCATAGGCCCATGAAGCAATATAATATCGGCCCGGTGGTTAATTGGTGGTCACGAGGACTTTTGTGGCCTGTCCTGGGCCTAACATCATGGAGGAGGTGGTGAATGGCTTGGTATAGGATGAATCGATGTCTACGACGTCATGTTGTGGCCTGCTATCGAGACGAAGAGTTTGACATTAACCGCAGCATTGATGACGCGAGTTACTAGTTTTTTATGGTTATTATTGACAATTTTTAGCATCTTAATAGTTAATAATTGCATCAAAATGTTACTTTTTTGTAGTGAATGTACCTCATGTATTTCCTATAAATGCTTTATTTCTTCCAAGTCACTTTATACTTCCATTAATAGATTATTAAGGTTGTTGCTATTGTTTTCTATATGCTAAATTCACTGTTTCTATGAAATTTCAGCATATTGCAGAAGCTCTTGTTTCATTGTTGAAGGAAAGAGAGAAAGAATTGCAAGAGCATAAAAATTTAAAATTGAGACTTGAGCAGGAATATGATGAAGAAGCAGACAAGAAGAGAAGCTTCCAGCAGGAATTTGATATGCTTCTTGATCTTTCTAATAAGATAAAAGGGTATGTTGCAGATGGTTATCCAATCGTTCTCTTACTGTTATTATATTTGATTGTTTATTCTTGAAACCTTTTACTAGATATCTTGATTGAAAAAAAGGTGAAAAGTTGAAGGAGTTACAAGATAAGCTCTCATTATCTGAATCCAATCAAAGGATATGTGAGCATAGAAAACAGGAACTATCAGCAGAAATAAACAAGGGTAAATAGTTGCTGCAGAGTCAAGTTGAGTTAAAAAGAAACATAGATGACAACCTGGATTTTCGGAAAACCAAGACTGAAGTTGACGAGCTTGCAAATAAGATAGAGTCACTAGAAAAGAAAGAATTGGCTATTGGTAGGAAGAAAACCGTTGAGGCTGATCTTAAAAGGCGTTTACAAGAGAAGGAAGGACTTATTTCTGAGGTAACCATGGAATATTCCTTTCTGTCCTTGTTTATTCTTTGTTATTCTAACGATGTACTACTTTATAATTTTATTATTAGTAGTTTGTTAATATTTATTTAATTTTTATGAGAGATGGATCAATCAGTAATCACGTGGAAGAGAGTGTTGAAGTGTTATCTTACTGTCTGTAGAAGTTATGCAGTAACCTCAGATATTGGCTATTGGCCTTGTGCATTACAGTCCCTGCAGTTTCTGTGTATGCGCATGGCCTTGTGCATTACAGTCTCTGCAGTTTCTGCAGTGCAAAATGCACATAGAGCCGGTACGGAAGTAACTGGCTGCACACAAATTGAGGGAGGGCAGCAGTGCCTCCTGCAATTGCACAAGTATTTACGACAGCAGCGTGATGAAAACTACTATGTGTATGTATCAGTCAATTAAGAAGATGGGTATTACTCTTTTTTGTGTAATGAGTATCAGAATTTCCCTATTAAACCATCTTGCCTTTTTGTTATTTCATTGTAAACCGATATTAGAAGATGCATTTTGGGAGAGACCTAAAATGTGATACGAATCATGATAGTAAACAATTAAATGTCATTCAGAACTAATGCATGTTGGGTTGAAAAAATAACAGGTCTGCGGGAGGAGGAATTTGCACCAGTTAGGAATGTTAATGGAGCAAGCTATGACACTCCAGATAGTGCTCGGTTGATGCTTCTCCCTCTCCATAGTTGTTGGGTGGTTGCTGCCGGTGACTTCTTGACACATTTTGTGCCATTATATTTAACTGGTATTGTTTCTTACCTATCAAACTATCTTTTCCTTATTTTTTTCCCTATACACAGTTTTTTATATTGATTCTGTTATTAGTTATGCTTATATTCTATTCATTTTTAGCTACTAACTATACCTTGTATGGTAAAATAATATGTTTGAATTTGTTATGTATATAACTTATGTAATATGTTAGCTGTAGGTAATGATAGATGATTTGGTTCTAATCTAAGCCATTTATCTTGAGTCTTGAACCAGTGTTGCGACAAGCACCCCACTTTGGTGCCTATATGCTTAGACTGTTTGTACAAGTTTTAAGGTTGGTGTCTGTCCATATTTCTAGACAAGTGCCTATGCAACTGCCTGGGTGCATATTAACTGCGTGTGTTTAGTTAGATTCCTTATACAAGACAGGAACACCATGATACTGGCATTGAACCTATTTGACGGACCTAGTGTGTTTTGGTTTCTCCATATCATGTTGCATATGGACAAAACACAGACACATCAACAAATTCTCATATTCATGTTTTAAGTTTCGAAGCCTTTTATTAACTCATATAAATTGTTTAATGATAAAGACTAGCTATAGTGCCTAGCAGTAGATGTAACTACAACAGCATACTCAGTATATGCAGTACAGTATAGGGTGTGTCATGTGTGGTGTCTTGAGAGTGTGTACCATTGTTGTATCAGTGTCAAGAGGAGGGGCAGCATGGCACACTACAAACTGCAGTAGTGTATTAACAGAAAATAGGAAGAAGTGAGATACAGGATTTATGTGAGTGTTCTGCAGTAGAGTATGGGAAGGTTGTGGTGGCCTTCCCCTGTTTGGGTCTACCTTATAAGTAAGCTTTAAATAGAACCATCAAAATGATATTTAGATTTTTGTTTTGACAAACTTGATATGATGTTGCAATTTGTTCTCGGATACAACATGAGTTGGATAAAAAGAAGGTTGTATTTTCATCAATCTATTACATTGCATTATGTCATCTCTCTCTGTTTCGTTGGAAGAATTGGGTGTACCGGTGTAGGAGTTGCAATTGGTGGAGTATCTTAAAAACTATAGGCTAAGGTAGCAGTGATGATCAGAGGGTGACCATATCATGTGTAAAAAATAATACACATGTGATCTTGGAGTGTCCTATGTGTCTGTACAGGTGTGTCTAAGGTGAGTGAGTCTAGGTATCATATGTGTCTTGGGTAGTAATGTGTTACTAACACACTAGTACACTGGAAGGAGTTGAAACTGCAGTAATAGGAGATGAATGCCAGTGTAAGGAATTGGGATAACAGATTATACATGAGTGTGTGCAGGATGTAATCCAATGTGCAGAACTGCACATGAGCATGCAACCACAGAAAGTGCAGCGAGTAGCAGCAACATTTTGCAGTTTGGTGTTAGTATCTATGAGGGATATGTATCAAAAGGGAGTAGGAGCATAACATACAATAAAGGGCAGTAATTTTGATAAGAATGTACATATCAGGTAACCTGACAATCTCCCAAAACTATTCTTTTGTTTTGATAAGGTCGAAACCCGCTCCACGGTCTCCTTCTTGCTGCTTCTCGAGTTGCACATGAGCCTCAAAGAGAGCCTTGACTACCTCCTCATCCCTCGTGATCTCACTAAGTAAATACTCATAATCTTCTATTACTGTAGCCCAACGATCCAACTACAAAAAACACAGGATTTATAGATTAGACACCATAAAGTAGGACAAGGTTAGCCACTTATAATTGACAACTTAGTCCAATGTTACTAAATGCACTGACCATAATAGTTCTTGCCAATATGTTGCTTCATGCCAATATGTTGCACTCACTCATACAAGATTTATAGTACATCTTCCCCTACCTGGTATTAACAAGAGACCTTTAGATTGAAAAATCCAAAATACTAACATCATATGAATTAACAAAATACTTTCCAACAAAGTGTGCAATTTCTTGTAGTGATAAAAGCCTAACAAACCAGATAGAAAAATTGAAAGCCACATCGAAAAAACCTCCAATTTACCCGGAAACCATTGCCTGCAATAGAACATTTATGATAAGCTATAGCCCTTCCATCAGATAATTGAAAGCTACCCCATGACAATATGATGATTTTACCTTCAATGAGGCATATTAACTGTAGAAGGTGTAGCTCTTGCATGATAATCTATAGTCTTTTCATAAGATAAAAAAGTTTGAGTACATGGCATAGTGAAATGGCATGTTTTCAAAATAAGAAACAAGTCAAATAGTTCATGATTCTTTCTTTTTCTTCAGATTAGCTACAATGAGGATGAATTCAAGCTTAATTACATAAAACTTAAAAGTTTGCATGGATAAGTAGTTCAAAATCCTTATCTTAATCATCAAAATACTTGCAAAAAAGATGAATTCTAGCTCAATTACATTAAGATCGGAACTTTTTTGACACATGTAGCTATCCGATGATAAAAACATCACACGAAGTGATTCAAGACTCCAACTTTCCTCCAATTAGCTACAACAACAAAGAATCCGAACCCAAACGAGCACAAATTTTTTTAAAAAAATCAAAGAATTGGTAGGAATTACTGTGACCAAAAAGCCTGGGGCTATGGAGGAAGTGACCATGGAGAACTCGGAGAGCCAAACCCTAGCCCGGTTCCACCTAGAGAGGTCGGGGTCCTTCTCGGAGACCCTTCCGACGAAGGCGTTCCACCTAGAGAGGTTTTGAATCACTTATTCAGTCATCTTTTGTACACAATAGAGTAAGCATGTCCTGTATTTGCTTAACCAGTTAAGAATAAACTCTGCTAGACAGTCCGTGCACACTGATGATATCAGGTTTCAACTTGGTGCCCACTTAATCCTAACTCTCTGACAGCACCATGAAAAACAGATAGAATGAAATCATTCATCAATTCTTGAGCATGAAATGATTACTATCCTTCTCACTCTTTGTACATTCTTAGTATGTGTGATGTCAAAAACTTGACTCACTCCTTACCATCAGCTAAACATTTTTTTGTTGGTTTTGGCAGTCTTTCCAGTATTGTTGTGTAAAAGCTTCTGATATAAGGATCATAGGAGTAATAATTTTTTTGTCTATTTGATATTTGTTATACAAATTGATGGGTTCAAGTTATCCAACTGGTAGATAATGAGGATAGCAGATAAGGGAGCAGATTTGGTCTGTATAACAGTTCAAGGAAAGAAAGAAGCATATGCTTGCTTTGATATAAAGAATGCACTTGTTTAGAAAAAAAGTATGTGATTAGTCTCTTGTTTTTATGAATTACGAAAGATGTTATTAAATAGTCTTATTTGTTTGCCAACTCTGTTGTACAGTTACGATATTCCTCTTGTGGCTGACATTCATTTTGCTCCTCCCGTTGCAATGAGAGTCGCTGAATGTTTTGACAAGATTCGTGTCAATCCAGGAAATTTTGGTAGGTATACCGTTAATTTACTTCAAAGTTTTCATAGAAATTTAGGCTCATTTTTAGTTAATAAGTCTTATTTTGCTAGTTTGACATAATCCTTTTTCTAGCCCCATCAACAAAATACCGTAATGACATATACGTAGTACTACCTACCGAAGTCTCATCCTTTATGTGCCCGGTTTGTCTATTTGTAACTAAGGTTAACTGCCTACATGCCAACTCTTGGTGGTGTAAGCTTGTTGTAATAAGGAAATGTTCACTCTATTATAATTATTCTCATAGTACTCTCTCTTTAGATACTTGATTGCTTACTTGAGTTAACCAGATACATTTTTTTTAATTAATTGATAATAGATGTTACTACTTACTACTAAGCATCTATTTTGTCAACCAACATATTTATTTTTGTAGAAACCATGTTATATCTTCATTCCATCTAAAATTATTTGTATTATTGTTTTATGCTCTTTTGGTGTATCTCCAATCATGTTAGTACATAAGTAGCTTCACTACCCTTATGGTTATGCCGATCTTCTGATTTGCTTACTTTTATAAAAATATTTATTCTTATACTTAAGATTCTCACCTATCTGTATAAACGATTTGTAAATTTCAGATGTTATTGGAAATAATTTACATTCTTTCCGCCATTAGTCTCTTCTAGTGTAAATGTCTTGTTGAAAGTTGAAACTAACTCCGTCAAATGGTTCAACCTTCAATTTTAATACCATCTGGTGCTTCATTAGAAACTCTTTACCTTCACCTATATATGTATGCCAATTACCAAGCTTCTATTTCTAGATGAACATTTTTTTTGGATTACTAAGTTAATTTACTGATTAATGTAAGGCTGAAAACTTTATTATCTGGTTGAACTTTTTTGTGAATCTATTTGACAATAGGAGATTATTAAAAAAATAAGAAAATTGTTGTTAACTAGTACCAGATTGATAGAGATATTATGTAATATTATTTTGTTATTATGCTTTCTTTCCTAGTGGTTTGTGTACAATTACCAGTTTGCTAATATATTGGCATATCTTAATTTTATTTGTAGGTCCTTCAAAAGCATTCTGGATATACTTAAATGATAGGCGATGATCTTGTGAAAAAAATTTGGGTTAATTTTTTGGGTTCATGTTGGATATACTAAAACATGATGTAGTGCTTAATATTTTGTGTTCAGAATTTTGTATATAATGGTGGAGACAATGGGTTCATTTTGTAACTGATGATGTGTGTGATGTAATGTGTTTTGGATTTCTTTTGGAAATGTTTGTACATGATGCTTAATGTTAAGCTTTTTTGTTGTTTATCAATTGAACATAGTTATATGTGGATTTTGTTGTCTTCTACTTATGGTAAAGAATGTTTGATGTTGTTAATTTTTTTGTATGGGAGCTCCGACACATGGATATACATCTGAGAACAAGCTTAAGCTTGACAACGGCCATGACCATATGAATTATGTTATATGTGCATTTAAATTGTATATTTTATAGCTAAAAAAATGCAAACAATAATTTCATGAGTATTACTTTTGGGACGGTTATTTAATTGTCCTAGATATAAAGACATCCTTTTGTGTCCAGTGAAATTTTTTTAGGACGGATGTTATTCGTCACAAACTATTTTATTTTAGGACAGTTTAGTAAACCGTCATAGACAATTAATAATTCAAACTCTTTTGGTACGTTTAGATTTTTCAACCCTAAAACCAAGTTAGGACGGTATTTTCCGTCCTAAATTTTTTTGCCACGCCACCCTAATAGCACTGTCACATACCGTCCTAAAATTCGTCCCAAATTATGATTTAGGACTGATTTTAGCCTTTTTAAGACGAATTTGTTGGCGTCCCAGAAAGACACTTTTTTTGTAGTGTGTGACTTCAACAATTGTCCCTAACATCATTACATATTGGCTGGTTCACTTTGGATCAAAAAATGATCAAATACAACAACAAAGTCTTTATCTCAATTTTATGGAGTCAGCTGTTTGAATCATCTTCTTCCATTCTGCTCTATTAAGGGCCATATCTTATGTAACACTAACAAGGTCAATATCTTTCTTTAACACTTTAAATCATATTAGTCTAGGTCTACCACTAGTCCTAGTGGCTCTATTAACTACTATATTATTGCTCTTCCTTACGGGGTCATCTGTGGGTCTGCATTGCTCATGCCCTCTAAACCACCTAAAGTTGATTTTTTTTCGTCCTCAATTGACACCACCTCTAACTTTCTAGGGATACATTCATTTCTTATCATATCCTATTATTTAATCTATTGCCACTCATCCATCATAGCATTTTCATTTAAGCTATACTAACTTTTTGGATATGTTGTTTCATGAAATGAACAAATTTGTAACTAAATTAATATTATAGGGTTTGGTTGAAAGGGATGTAATTGAATTGGGGTTCTATAGTTTGGCCTCCTGAAATGTCCAAAATGGTTGAAAATAAACCATAATCTTATTGAAATGCTAAATGTTTTTAGAAGGTTATCTACTTAGAAGTTCCCTACAAGTACCATATATTGTTATTTGCTTAGAAGTCCCTCAAATCACAGATAATGATTATGAATCCCTATGTATAACTCATTCAAAACCAGAATATTCAATTATATATATATATATATATATATATATATATATATATATATATATATATATATATATAATTGGGGGTAGTGGGGTTTTAGTTAAACGGTAGCATGGGTGAGCAGATATCGGTTTTAAACCGAAAATCGATCCGACCCGACCCGAAAATTCAATTCGGTTCGGTTATAAAATTTTCGGGTCGAAATTCGGTTTTAAACCCATAAAAATTTCGGATTTCGGTTCGGATTTCGGATTTAGAATTCGGTTTCGGGTCCGAACCGAAAATCGAATCGCTGTAATTACCATTTTACCCACCACTAATATATATACAAAGTTTCTAACCCTAATATTCATTTCTCACTTGTCAGCCGCACCTCTCCTCTCTCTCACTACTCTCCGCTCTCCCTCTCTCTCTCTCCTCCCCACCGCTCTCCCTCTCTCTCTCCTCCCCACCGCTCTCCCTCTCTCCCTCTCTCGCACCTCTCCAATTCACAGCCGCTCTCTCTCTCTCTCCTCTCCACCTCTCTCTCTCTCTATCTCTCCGCTCTATCTCTCTCCCCTCTCCACCGCCCTCTCTCCGCTCTATCTCTCTCCCCTCTCCACCGCTCTCTCTCTCTCTATCTCTCCGCTCTCTCTCTCTGCCAATATTTCATAAAAAATTTATATAACAGAGAATAGGATTCTACTTTATTTTTGGTGAATTATTTGTAGATAATGTTTTGTTCAGAATGTTATTTTTTAGTGAATGTTCTGTTCAGAGAGAATGTTTTGTTCAGAGATAATTTTTGGTAAATTATTTTTTTTAGATAAAATGTGATGTTCAGAGAAACTATTTGCTGATTTTTTTTTGTTATTAGACTGCTTAATTTTTTTTAAGGGATTCCAGAGAACCTTTTTGATCCAACTATCGGCTTAACCTAAATAACCGAACCGAAATTTATAAGGTTCGGTTCGGGTCGGACCATGTGAAAAATCGGTTCGGTTCGGTTGATCTTGAAATTTGTTCGGTTTTGATCGGTTTTGTAAAAGTCGGTTCGGTTTGAACCGAACCGAACCGATGCTCACCCCTAAACGGTAGAACCCAGACCAACAGAATATCCATCCTAAACCCACAAAACCAATATATGAAAATATTGGGTAATATCAGTCGAAATATTGGTGTTTTCGACTGATATATCAACCGACATTTTTCAAAATGTTATGTAGCCGATATATCAAACGACATATATCGTTGATATGTGTCGTTTCGGTCTCAAAATGATATATTGGCCGATATTTTCGGTTTCTCAAACACGTATATTTTTTTTTTACTATTACTGCGTCCTTCTAAACCACTATTCCTCCTCCCCCTTCTCCTTCCATGCTCCTCTTACACGCTCATTGCTCTTACATGCGAGTAGTGGGAGGGTGGAGGGAAAGGAGACTGAGGATGAGTTGGTGATGGTTTAGAATGATGGAGGAGATGATGACTGAGAGTGGCGGAGAGAAGTTTGATTATGGTTCATAATGGTGGAGAAGGGAGAGGATGAATGAAGAAGATGAGGCTAAAAGGTCTTTTAACTTAGTTTACCGGACAGAGGCTCATACCTCGCATTCCTAATTTGAGGGACTTCTAAGAAAATAACAAGATTTTGCAGTGATAGATTTAAAGGTCTAGTGTGTAAAAAAACTGTTTGAAAAAAAGTAGGTGAAAGTTTGAAATGAGAAACCATATAAATCTGTAGAAAAAATTAAGGGTTATTTATACTAACTATCCCTATGTTTTTTATTTATAACACGGGGTACTCCTGTTTTTAAACTATTTGCACTGACCACCCCTACTTTTTTGGTTTATTACACGGGGTACCCCTACTTTAAGATAAAACTAAAAAATTATAACTAACTACCCCTATTTTATTTTATTTTATTTTTCTAAAGGGAGGGATGTGAGACCCGTCTCACTGTATCGGTATTTTATACGGATACGTATTTATTTGAGCCGTATTTCGTATTTCTCAATTTGTGTGATATTTTAAAATTTTCTAAGATATAGGAATTTTATGACTTGGTTTAACTTTGACTTGGTTTTATTTGGTTCGGTTCCACTTTGACTTGGTTTGGCTCGGTTTAGTTGGTTTCTCATGAGATGAGGTGTATGGTTTAGATTGAGTGGAGAGGAATGAATGGTGGAGATTGCTTGAGCTTGTTATATAAGCCACTTTTTCTCTCTCCCTTCTCATTCACCATCATTCATTTCTTTTCCACCAAACCCTAGCCATTGGAGAGAGAGGCAAGTACACCTTGCCAAATGTTGGACGATTTCAATTTCGTTTGTTCCATTCTTTTTATTGTTAAATTCTAAGTATGTTTAGAACTTGGAGTTTTCCCCTTTGATGGCTAGATTGTGGTAGATCTAACTTTGTGGTACTTTCGGTTTTCATAAGTTTTGATCTGTTAAACTTGCATATTCTTGTTATTTGATGGTTCCATGTTGTAGAATTTCGTTCTACCCCAATTTGACCTATGGAAGTTCGGATTTGGACTCTGCATGATGGAATTATGGAGCTTGGAAGCATGGCTTCGTGGTATTCTTCTCCTCGAAAAGTGGAGGAGAAGAACAGTACTTGACCGCATGACTATTTCATGCGGCAAGTGTTCTTCCCAACCGCATGGACAAATCCAGCCGCATGAGCATTAAATTATTGTCTTGGCCACATGGCCATTTTTCAACGTTTGCTGGCATGCATTAATTGCATGGCCATTTAAATAATTGCCTTGCATTGGCTAGCCGCATATGGCCAATATCATATTATATTAATGCATGCATATATACAGTACCTGGCCGCATGGCCTCCCTCGAATGCAATCACAAGCTTGGACGCATGCTTGCATGCATGGCCCTTTAGTAATATTTAATGCATTAGGCTTGTAATTTAATGTATTAATATGCATTAATATTAATGCATTGCAATTGCTAAGCTTGCACGGAAACTAACCTAGCCGTATAGGCTCATATTATATTAATGTATTGCATTTGCTAAGCCTGCATGGAAGCTAACCTAGCCGCATAGGCATCATCATTTAATATATTAAGAATTGAAGGCATTAATCCATGTGAGCCGCATATGCCATTCTCTGATGCATATTAATGCATTCTTGAAGCATTTTTATAATGCACTTGTTAATTCATTTCTTAAAGTGAACCGCATGTAGATTTTGTATGTGCTTGCTTGTCTAATATTCCTGGCCGCATGACCATTAGCAATATTTAATTCTTGGCCGCATGGCCTCTTCCCACTTGCTGGCCGCATGACCATTGTACTGGACTTTGAAATTTATATTGGATCGCATGGCTTTTATTGAGCTGCCTGTACTTGCAGGATATATTTTATTATATGCCGTCATTGCTTGGCCACGTGAACCCATATTTAATGGTTCACGTGAACTTTTCTTATTGCATTGATTATGGGGGGTCCCACATAACTTCTTTTAGTGACTTGCTTGCTGAAGTGGGAGTTTGCATTTAATGAGGGCCCCACTGTCTTTTGTCTTATTTGATTTTATGGTCTATTTATTGTTTCCTGGCCGCATAGGGTCCCTCCCACTCTTGGCCGCATGCGCAATTGTATGTTAAGCCGCATATGACTTGCTGGCCTTAAATGTTTGACTGATTTCATTTAAATAATTCGGAGCCGCATGGGTGGCCTCCCACTCTCTTTGACCGCATGTTTGTTCTCCCACTTTTGGACCGCATGGGTCCTACTTTGATTGTTTAAATATTTTATTTGTCTGAATTGTGGTCAGAATTTCTTCCCACTCCCAACATGAAAGTTGTAGAGTTTCTCCTTGGCTTCAATTATATATATATATTATATATATATTATTATTAAATTGTGCAAGTTTCTTCCTTCTTTGATAAATGGCATGACACGACAATAACCTATAGTGGTGCACTCTTGAAATAAACTTGACATGATGAACTTGCCATGATAATTGACAATGATAACTTGACATGATAATTCTTGATAGTGGCCCGTCGTGGCGCACTCTTGATAAGTAAAAATGATAATTCTTGATAGTGGCCCGTCGTGGCGCACTCTTGATAAGTAATAATGATAACGATAGTGGCCCGTCGTGGCGCACTCCTGACAAGAATTAATTAGTATCCTGACACCGTGGGTGATTGTGTTTGTACAAATGAACCCGTCTCGTCTTGCATCATGTCTAGGACATGAATCCCTAGTTTTCCACGGTCAGGGATTCATACTGAAATGGACTAAGGCTAATTACTAGAATAATCCAGTAGTTCATGGAGAGACTTTTCCAGTTACCTGTTGCCCCTTTGATCCCGATCTTATATATATATACATGGGATTTGTTGCTATCCGTCGAGATGAGCGCACTTCCAGCCCGCCGTCGAGTGTGGTACCTTAGGACACATGTATATTACTACAGTGTGTCTGCTATATCATGCTATCTTTTTCCTTTCTTTGCTGGGGTCACTCAGATAGCAGCAGGCGGGTAACTGGACTTGGAAGAATCTCGCTGCATCTTGCTAGTAACTAGGCCTGTGATAACCCTAGTTAGTTAAAGTATCAAGTCGTACTTATTGCTTGGCCGTGAATGTTGGATGGAGTTCAATCTGTCTAGTCTCGTCTTGATCCTGTACATGATTGTTACATATCCTGATTTTTTATTTTATCTTGCCGATAAATGGTGGGGGAAACCAAGTTCCGTTCAGACGAAGGGTTACAACCCCGGTCCTTGTTTGGTTTACGGGTTGTAACCTGGTTATCTGAATAGTCCCATGGTCATCCCATCGTATATCACCTTCCCAGTTCTATTTATTTAACATGTTCTCCAGTTTACTTTATGCTCAATGATGATTTACTTACTGTCTTTCTATGTTCGGGACAAGTGCATTGGTACTGCACAAATCTCGATCCTCCTTTACTTACTTGCTTGTTGTTTGCTAATGATTGCTGGTTTTAAGTTCATAGTTCGGCCTCCTTTGTGGTACTTGCTATTTGGGGTCTGACCCCACTGGTTTTGCATGGCCAGGTTCTGATAGAAGAGCCCGAAGGATCTACCGCACCATCTACTCGACGGTGACCAGCCGGAGCACCAGAGTGCCTCAGTGGGCTTCTTCTTCATCCTCTCACTGATATGTAAATTCTCCTCTTGTAACGTTTAGTCCCGAGCACGTGTTTAGCTCGTGTTTTGGTATTTTTCTTGATATTGTAGCCTACGGACATAAACATGATATGTGTATTCTAGACTATAGCTAGTCCTTATCATGTACGACTAATACTCTAGCTAGTCCTCAGTTCTGTGGTACTGGCTTCATGATCAGTCATGTATATATGGTTCGGGACGCCTTACTATTGTATGTATGATGATCGTACTCTTGCTCTTGTATAATTGTCTGTGATTGAGATACCTAGGATTGTTAAACCATAGGATTGACTGATGGCTTGTAGAGTAACCCCCATGTCTTGACAGCTTATACGTGATTTCATAGTATTAACGTACTTTGGAATTGCGTAGCTGGCTATGTCTGCCCCCGCTCTCCGGTATTCTGGTTCTGGGGCGTGACAAGGGATGGTTAGTGTAATTTTTTAAAATCAGGGATACCTGTTATTATAAACCAAAAATATAGGAGTGGTTAGTATAAATAACCCAAAAATTAATTATGTTTTGATAATAATCAACCGTCAAAGTCTTCTAAAGAAGACAGTAAGTCGCGAAGTGTTCAAGTGTTTCATGAGTTATGTATGACTCATAAAATCCTAACTTGACATAACAAATTGACTTCGAATTCCCCTTAGTTGATCTCGTTTAATTGGTGAAAGCTTGGATTGGTGATTGTGATGACAGTACAAAGAAGACCTTCCCTTCCAATTCTCCTATGAAAATAACCTTGTTTGTAGTGATGAACATGGTTCCCAGAATATCTTGTTAATTTATTCTAACCCGCATCTGGACTCCAACTATTTTCTTATTAAGTTGTCACAGGTTTTCGTCTCTATATTCTTTACTCGTAACCTATATCTTTTTCCTCAATTGCTACATCAACCAAAAAATATATCTCATTTTCATCCATTTTTACTTGTTTACAGGCTTAGGGTAGTGATGGTATGGGTTTCATAGCTGCAAATAAAAATATATATATATATATATATATATATATATATATTATATGGAAAATTTATGAAATGTCCAAAAATGAAAAAGTTTTATGAAAAATCCACCGCGCAATAACATTTTATCGCGTGCCCAGAATTAGGAAAAAATATATAAAGTGGGTTCCGAATGACCGTTTTGCCCTTCCTTCTAATTTATTGAAAACACTCACGAAATTACTCTTAAAAAAACGTTTCGATACTTCATCTTCTTCCATACACTGCTCACTTTCGAATCTAGGTTTTCTTCTCAAAAATCTTCAACAACTCATCGAAAAATTTTGGAAAGACCGAGACAAACGGCAAAAGTGCTAAAACGGAGGTCCAAACATTTTTTTTGTGATTTTAAAATTTCGGAAGGCTGTCTAACGGAGAAACGGTTAATCTCAAGCTCCTCGAAGATACGCTCATTTTGCGACAAACGGGATCTCGTTTCGACCTCCCAGTCAAAAGTTATGGCCCTCCAAAGTTTCAACTGACCATAAAATGCAGAAGAATGGCCATTCTCCGTGCTAGAACACAAAGAATGTTAATTTCGCATGGGGTCGTCATTCTCCGTGTTAATTTACACGGAGAATGGTCATTCACAGTGTTAAAACGTAGAAAATGATCATTCTCCGTGTAATTTAGTACGGAGAATGGCCATTCTCCATTCTCCGTGCTAAATTACACGGAGAATGGCCATTCTCCGTGTTAAATGACACGGAGAATGGCATTCAAATGTTAAAACACAGGAGAATGGTCATTCTCCGTGTAGTAACACGGAGAATGGCATTCTCCGTGTTAATTTATACGGAGAATGGCATTCTCCTTGTTAAATGCAGGAGAATGACTATTCTTCGTGTTATATCGACGGAGAACAGTTGACAGAAATCTAATTTTTTATTTTTTTTGTTTTGTGGAAAAAATTTGACATGTTCGTTCTTCTTTCTAAACGATGCTAACTCTTATGGAAAAGAAGAAAAGATTTTCTCTCCATAATTGACCTAATTGTCGGAAAAAAAGAAGAAGAAAGATAAGAAGAAAGAAGAAGAAGAGAAGAGCGATGATCGGAGTTCGACTGAAAAAAAAAATACGGTGAACTACGAACGATCTTTGCGATCTCTGCTGAAGATGAGAGCAATGGAATTCAGATCTCTCATGAAGAAGAATAAGACGAGAATCGCAATACAAATCTGAGTTTGTGCGGAGGGATAGTTATGGTATTAATTTGTAAATACAGAACATCTAAAGAGAATCTTGGAATACTTAATGTGGAAATATATAATTCTGGACATTTCATAAACCTATCCTCCGGATGGATTTTTCATAAGAACCAACCCGAAATTGAATTCTCAGCAATTTATATCAATTTATATATATAATATATATATATATATATATATATATATATATATATATATATATATATATATTCTTTCTCTGTAGCACGCAACCTTTTTCTTCCCAGTGATATCAACCAGAACGTGTAGTAGCTAGTAGGATGCCAACCCCCAAATATGGCATAGGGTTTCATTGTTGATGCTATGTATGTAATATGTACCTGGCTGTTGAATAGTTGTGCATTTAATTCACATTGAAGTTCTATTGCTACTTGTTCCTAAAATATTTATTCATGCACTTTGTTGCTCCTTTCTATAATTGTCGGTAAAAACTTCCAATATGACATTGTCATCGTTACTGAAAGCATGTTGACTCTTATCAATAATTACATATGCTAGGAACATGATTTGGTTGTTCCTGTTTCTGTAATTTCATTGTGTTGCCCGTAGTAGGAATTTATAAATAGGTGTTGAAGCATAAGACAGAATTGCTTTCGAAATGAATGCATGCTATTTGAAGAGTCACGAGTACTGTATTTTCTCGTCATATATATCCCCCTTGGTCGATTTGCAATTTTTATGTTTGCTGGTACTACCATGTTAGCAAGTTTCTTTTTTAGGGGATTGAACTCGTGTGTGGTTATTGTTTGCTTTTAAGAGTACAATTTGGTCTGGGTAATTTGAATTCCTTTCACATCTCTGACTGAAGCTGTTGTGCAATGTTATTCAGGTACCATTAGATTAGAGGGCTTTAAAGCATTGCAGGGTATTTCTGGCCCCAGCGGTTTCAGATCCACAAGACATATGGCGCTCCTGAGAGGCTCTCTTCTGCTCATACATGGTCAGATTTGTGCAAATATATATATAATATATATATATATATATATATATATATATATATATATATATATATATATATATATATGTGCAAATATATTATATATATATATAATATATATTATATAATAATTATATTGAAAATTCTTCAATATTCCATGAAAAAATTTGTATCGATACAAATTTTTTCATGAGATGTATTGTAGAAGGACCCATATATATATTGTGGTGTTTATTCTATGTGTTGTGTGTGTTCACAACATTCTATTGTTAAAAGAGTCCACATCGAAAAATCACACCAATATGTATCTCTATATTACTTATGAAGGAATAGAGATGCACATGGGTTGAGGCCCAATGGAGGGTGCCATGTGGGGGGATTTTACATAGAGGTGAGAATAATAAACCAACTTTTGGCCAAAATGAAAATAGATGGAGCTAAGCCCCGAAGGGGCTTAGCGACACGGACTCGGGCTCGGGCTCGGGCTCGGACTTGGGCTAATGGGCTTTTGAGGCTTAATGTGGCTTTTTGATGGCACTTTGTACTTAGCACGACAGTCGTCTTCTAAAGTTCTCTTCGAACTTGCTGGTTCCTGGAGGCTTGTCCGTAAGGCGGATATAGCTTTGAGCGCCGGTGATCATTCACCCCAGCAGGCTTTCTTCTTCCTCCGTTGCCCGAGAATACCGTCGCTTCTCTTTAGAAGTATACGGTTCTGTTGCCTTCGAGAATACCGTCGCTTCTCTTTAGAAGTTATACGGTTCTGTTGCCTTCGAGAAATATTACGAAATCTTTAGATTCTCGTAATACAACATCACCTTCTTTAGGGTGTTGTTGCTGGAAACTTGTCTTTACAATAGTTTCTGAACGTATTTTCCATCGATTGTTCGCCAAGGGACTAACAATCTCAAAGCTATATCGAAAGATGGATAACTCACGTGCATCGCTCGTCAATACCGACTTTAACAAGTTGGAAAATTCGACGGCGAACATTTCCAAATCTGGAAACGGAAAGTAACCTTAAACATTCAACTCGTGGAAGTTGATCACGTGCTGAATGAGGAAGAACCGATCGTTCCAACAACCGGAACCGCAGAAGTTATTGCAGCTGCTAAGTCCAAGCAGGCAAAATGGATTAGAGAAAACAGTATCTGTAAACTGTTGATTCTCAATAGCATGGAAGACTCTCTGGCAGAGTCCTATTCCAAGAAGAATTCTGCCAAAGAGATTTGGGACTCCTTGGGGAAATTGTACGAAGATGACGAGAATCGGTCCAAGATCTTCTTGGTTGAAAGATACCACAAGTGGACCTTCGAAGATGAGAAGGCTATGCTGCCCCAAGTAAAGGAGTTTCTGAAGCTGCGCCAAAAGTTGGATGACGAGAAGATGCCTCTTGTCGACAAGTTTGTCGTTGGAGGAATCGTCTCTAAACTTCCTGCGGGTTGGAGCAACTTCTATGCAAGGATGCACCGCAAGAAGCTGGACATATGTATGGAAGATCTCCTGCAAGAGATCCATGTTGAGACGAGATGCGCTCTCAACAGAAGATGGATTCTCTGTCCAAACAACTGGCGAAAGCAAATCTGGTCCAAACCAGAGAGTACAAGGGGAAGCAGGCGGCTTCTCCTCACAAGAAGAAGAAGGACTTCACTAATCTGAAAGTGAAGAGTCCTTCATTCAAGAATCAGAAGTCCAAGTCCCATGTGACTTGTTACAAATGTGGCAAGAAGGGCCACTACAAAAGTGACTGCAAGGAACCAGAAAAAGGTGAGCTAGTAAGGTTTCTTTGGTTACTAATCTGGTTGCAATGATAGCGCAGGTTGCAAATGTGGGGATTGACTCGGACTGGTGGATAGACACTGGTACGACATGTCATGTCTGCTCAGACAAGGAATGGTTCGACTCCTATGAGCCAACTTCCGAGAAAGTCATAATGGCAAACCAGGCACAAGCTGAAGTACTGGGGATCGGGACGGTGGAGCTGAAACTCACATCGGGAACACTCTGACGCTTCAAGGAGTGAAGCATGTTCCTGCAATTGCTAAGAACCTGATCTCTGGGAGCCTGCTTTGTAACGCAGGCTTGAGGATGGACATCAATGCTGGCCAGATGGTGATGTCCAAGAAGGGTACATTCTTCGGAAAAGCTTTCCAGACTGAAGGAATGTAAAATTCAGCTTGTTGTAACCCAGAAAAATGATATTAATGCTATTTCTACTTTGAACTATTCTTTTGAGTTGTGGCATAATAGGCTAGGACATGTTCATTGTAAAAGAATTAACAAGATGTCTAGCCTAGGACTTATCTCCAAGTGTGGGGGTAAGGTAGAGAAATGTGAAGTGTGCTCAGACGAAGATCACAAGGAAACCCTTTCACAGGGTCCATCGAAGCACAGATCTTCTGGAGTTGGTTCACTCAGATATCTGTGATTTCAAGCAATTCTCTACAAAAGCCGGGATGAATATTTTATTACTTTCATCGATGACTTCTCAAAGTATGCTTTTGTCTACCTGCTCAAGTCTAAAGACGAAGCATTCGAGAAGTTCAGGAGTTCAGGGCCGAGGCTGAACGGCAAAATGGACAACAACTCAAAAGGCTAAGGAGTGATCGAGGCGGAAAGTATCGGTCTCATGATTTCTCATCATTCTGTAAAGAACATGGAATCATAAATGAGACGGCGGCTCCGTACTCTCCTCAATCCAACGAACAGAAGTAGCAGAAAGGAAGAACAGAACGTTGACAGAGATGATGAACTCTATGATGTTGACTGCGGGTCTTCCAAAGAGCTTATGGGGAGAAGCTGCATTACGGCTATTTCATTCTCAATAGAGTACCGTATGCAACTTCGGACATACACCTATGAAATCTGGTTCAAAGTCAGACCTAACTTGAATGTCATTCGAGTGTGGGGGTGTCTGGCTTACGTGAAGCTCCCAGATCTGAAGATTCAGAAGCTGGGGACTAGGACCACTAAGGCTATCTTCTTGGGTTATGCCGAGAAGAGTGATGCTCGGAGATTCCTTGATATAGAATCAAATCATATCATTGAATCTCGCGATGCTAAATATTTTGAAGACAAGTTTGCAAGGCACAAAAATATTGTTCTCGCGGATCTTCCGGAGAATGATGAGAGTGCAAAGCAGACTGAAGTCCTTAAAGAACCAGTAGTCCAAGAAGAAGCTATTGTCGAAGAGACGCCAGTTGAACCAGAACTCGCTGAGCCGTCAACTAAGCGAGTAAGGAGGCCGAAAGACTTCGGAGATGACTTCGTCACTTATCATGTGGAAGCAGATCCGCTTACCTATGATGAAGCGATGAAGACCAGAGATGTTGTATTCTAGAAGGAGGCGATAGACAATGAGATTGACTCAATCACCTCCAATAATACATGGGTGTTAGTTGACCCTGCCAGAAGGAGCAAGATCCCATCGGATGCAAATGGATCTTCAAGAAGAAGATGAAAGCAGATGGAACCATCGACAAATTCAAGGCCAGGCTAGTGGCCAAAGGGTTTGCTCGAAACAGGGGATCGACTATTTTGATACTTATGCTCCAGTAGATCGGATGACAACCATCAGATTGTTAATTGCTCTAGCAGCAATACACAAACTAGTGATACATCAGATGGATGTGAAAACGGCATTTCTTAATGGCGAGCTGACAGAAGAGATCTACATGCAACAACCAGAAGGTTTTGTCGTCAGAGGTCTGGAAGACAAAGTCGACAAGTTGATGAAGTCTCTGTATGGTTTGAAACAAGCTCCCAAATGTGGCATGAGAAGTTTGACAAAGTGATAAGGTCAAATGGCTACAAGGTCAGTGAAACAGACAAGTGTGTCTATACTAAGTTTGCTGACGGAAGAGGAGTTATCGTTTGTCTATACGTTGACGACATGCTAATCCTAGGTACGGATTTAAGCTGTGTCACAAAGACAAAGAAATTTCTCTCGACCAAGTTCAGTATGAAGGACTTGGGGGATGCCGATGTTATCTTGGGGCTCAAGATCATCCGGACAGGCACGGGAATAGCATTGTCACAATCTCATTACATTGCGAAAATGCTCACTCGATACGGGTATCAAGATCTTCCTATAATTGATACACCGTACCGGAGTGATCAGAAGCTGGAGCCAAATTCGAGAGAAAGCGTCAAGCAATTGGAGTACGCCAGCGTCATCGGAAGCTTGATGTACGTTACTACTGCCACAAGGCCTGACATAGCTTTTGCGGTGGGAATACTGAGTCGGTTCACTAGAAACCCAGGCGTTGAACACTGGAACGCTGTGAAGCGTGTTATGAGATATCTAAAAAAGACTCAGACATTTGCACTATACTACAGCGGAGATCCGTCAGTAGTGGAAGGCTTCAGTGATGATAGCTGGTGTTCAGAGGTGGAGAGCGAGTATTCTACAGGTGGATTCATATTCGCCTTGGACGGAGCTGCTATATCGTGGAAATCGAAGAAGCAGACAATGTTATCTCGCTCCTCCATGGAATCTGAATTCTTTGCATTGGATGCTGCTGCAGATGAAGCAGAGTGGCTTCGGGAGCTCATGTATGATCTTCCAGTGGTTGGAGCTCAGATACCGGCAATCCCGATATGCTGTGACAACCAGACGGCAGCAGCAAGTAGCATCAAATGAACTCTTTAACGGGAAGAAGAGGACTGTGCGGTTAAAGCACAGAGCAGTGAACGATCTCATCAAACGAGGCGTCATTGTAGTGATCGATGTTCGGAGTCAGGAGAACCTGGCGGATCCGATCACGAAAGGCCTCAAACGACAGCTGGTCGAGGACACAGCAAGGAAGATGGGTTTGAAGGCATTCTAATATTGTGTCATTATAATCCTATCAATAAATTTTATGTTATTGGTTCAAAGAGAAATCTACCAGATATCTAATTTTTTGATTCAAGGGAGGACTATTGACTGGAAAAATATTAGTTAACAGTGGGTACTTGTTCTGCGGAACATGGAAGGGTTTCGGACCCAGAACCACTGTTGTCTACTATGAATTTTCTACGGAAAATTGATCCTGTGGGAAGGATGGCATAATGCCTTAATGAGTTCTCAGACTGAGTGAAGGTCTGTTATGCTTTACAGGAAGCATGGTAGCACAGCACTACAAGGAGTGTGACTCCATGCTATGTGTGGCGGTGACTCCACCATGAGGTTCTCGAAAGAGGTAAATCCTCGGCTATGTTAGCCAAGTCACAGCGGCGTAGCACCGCAAATAGGCAGTTGGCCTAATACTGTATATTGAATTAAAGAGGGATATAGTCAGCACTACAAAGAGGAGGTGTTCCTCATGTTACGGGTGGTACGACACCACAATAAGGTAAACCCGGCTAGGGATAAAGCCTCGGCCTTGCAAGCCATGTCGTAGCGGCGTAACACCGCACAGAAGCGTAAGGCTTTATGCTGGGTAGTTTGGCACTACAAAGGGGCTAGACCTCATACTACGGGTAGTATGACACTACGATGAGGTTTCCGGTGATTCGGGGTAAGGTCCTCGGCTTAAGGCCATGTCATAGCGGCGTAGCACCGCAAAGGAAGCGTTGGACGCTTCATGCCATGTCTCTTTAATAAAGAACTCACCTATAATGTATGGACAGAAAAATAGGCCATTTTTTGAGGGTAAATTTGTAGACGCCCAAAATACATACATTGAAATCCAGGCTGGCACAAGGCCTTTAATGTGCAGCCAGAAGCACAGATAACTACATTATGTGAGTGGGAAAAATTACAGTTGTGGTACAGAATTCAAGGCGTAGTCCACTCTTGTATCATACTGTTGTTCAACCCATGCGGGAAGATTCAAGTCGTCAGCGACATCTATCCTAATGCATAATGGACAGTTATTATGTGGAACGCTTAACTCATATATATAGAGATATGTGGGGGATTGTTGGTGTTTTATTCTATGTGTTGTGTGTGTTCACAACATTCTATTGTTAAAAGATAGTCCCACATCGGAAAATCACACCAATATGTATCTCTATATATTACTTATGAAGGAATAGAGAGTGCACATGGGTTGAGGCCCAATGGAGGGTGCCATATGGGAGGATTTTTACATAGAGGTGAGAATAATAAACCAACTTTTGGCCAAAATGAAAATAGATTGGAGCTAAGCCCCGAAGGGGCTTAGCGACTCGGACTCGGACTCGGACTCGGGCTCGGGCTCGGACTTGGGCTTGGGCTTGGGCTTGGGCTTGGGCTAATGGGCTTTTGAGGCTTAATGTGGCTTTTTGATGGCACTTTACACTTAGCACGACAGCTCGTCGCTAGGCGCATTGTGCGCTTTAGTTGCGCTCGTGTGCGAGACTCTGCGCGGCCTGCGTGGCGTACGGGGCGTACTGAGCGTACTGAGCGTACGGGACGTACGAGTCGTACGGGTCGAGCGGGTCGAGTGGGCCGTTCAAATTATGTAACGTCCGCGGGTCTTGTGGGCTCAGATCCGAAAATGGCTCAGATCCAGAAAATTCGGATCTGGCATTAAACCATGGAGTGCGTTCAGAATTTGAAAAGCCCATCTCGTGCCTATAATATCAGCAGCATCTCCTCTCTCTAAGGTTACAGAAAATAATCAAAGAATTTCCAGAGAGAGAGAGAAGTGATGCTGCTATTCCGAGGAGTCGTCGACATTTTTGGCCAGCGTTCTAAAGTTCTCTTCGAACTTGCTGGTTCCTGGAGGCTTGTCCGTAAGGCGGATGTAGCTTTGAGCGCCGATGATCATTCACCCCAGCAGGCTTTCTTCTTCCTCCGTTGCCTTCGAGAATACCGTCGCTTCTCTTTAGAAGTTATACGGTTCTGTTGCCTTCGAGAATACCGTCGCTTCTCTTTAGAAGTTATACGGTTCTGTTGCCTTCGAGAAATATTACGAAATCTCTTTAGATTCTCGTAATACAACATCACCTTCTTTAGGGTGTTGTTGCTGGAAACATTGTCTTTACAATAGTTTCTGAAAACGTGTTTTTCCATCGATTGTTCGCCAAGGGACTAACATATACATATATATATATATATATATATATATATATATATATATATATATATATTATAATATATATATATGGCGGCTACTATATCGGGTGTAATTCATAACATTGAATATGACCTGGAATGCGTTGAGTAGTAATAGACATTAGGTTGGCCGAGTTTATGTACCTCCTATATTTTGAGTTTGTTCTGTGGTCCATGAGATAGTAGTATTGAGTTGATATTAACTCAGTATATTTGTAATTGCTACTGGGAGGCTATTTTCCAGCTCTCCTCAATGAAGTACCCTTTCGCTTCAATATATATAATATATATATATATATATATATATATATATATATATATATATATATATATATATATATATAGGAAGCGGATCAAAAGTCCCCCTTAGAAAGCCCCCTAAAAACCTCCCTCACTCTAATCCGTAATTTAATGTTAATTAATGTTAATGTTAATATTAATGTTAATATTAACATTAATCTAAAATTAACATTAAATTTAACATTAAAATTAATATTAATATTAATATTAACATTAACATTAATATTAACATTAATATTAACATTAATATTACGAATTAGAGTGAGGGGGGTTTCTAGGGGGCTTTCTAAGGGGGACTTTTGATCCGCTCCCATATATATATATATATATATATATATATATATATATATATATATATATATATATATATATATATATATATATATATATATATATATATATAATGTTTGACAATTTTCTCGTGATTAGTTGATTTGGTTTGAAGATCATGATTTGCTTGTAAGTAAGTATTACGTTTGTAGTTTCAACCAGCTAGACCTACCCGACTATTCTCGCAAAGAACAATTGCAAGGGCGACTGCTGCGGGCTATCCATGAAGCCAGTGAAGGAGCTAGGTTTTGGCATTGCTTGAGATGCTGCCCTCGTCAAATTCTTCTCTAAAGTGATGCTCCTGGTGAGAGATCTGTATATGTAGGGAAAGGTTGTAGTTTCTCTTCTTCTTCTTTTTGTTCTTTTTTTTGGCTTAATTGCAACTTGATACTCTCAACTATCATTGTTTTTCAACTTGATACCCTAAACCTTTTTTTTTACAATTTGATATCCTGAAAAAAAATCGAAAATATCATTCCCCTATCTCTCTTTCTCACCTCCACCCACCAGCTGCCCCCTCCCCCCTCCTTCCGCTGCCCTCCAGACTGTCCCCTCTTCCCCCATCCCGCTCGGCTGCAACCACCCCGCGCGTCTTCCCCCTCTCCCTCGCCCCTGCTCTCGTTGTAATGTCCCAAATTCGTGATACGTATTTAGTGTACGTATACGTATTTTGGACCTATATTTTATTTAGTCATGATTAGTTATCTTGGTTTATTTTGCACTGGCTTGGTTTTATTGGCATTGATAGTTTAAATGGTTTTAATGGTTCATTGGTTTATTTTGGATTAGTGAGGCTTGGGTTATTTCATGATTCATTTGGTTTAAATAGCTAGAGAGAGTTTATTGGCCTTGACTTGGTTCACCTTGGTTTATCTTGGCTTGGTTTATTCCTGGGGTCGGTTTGGTTCGGCTAGGCTTGGTTGCCTTGGTTCATCAAGAACCAAGGGGTGAACCCCCTACCTACCACCACCCATAGTATTTATTACCCTTTCTCCTTCTCTCTCTTCATTAATATCTTCTTCTTCTCCACCATTAACTCCTGCACCTACCAAGAGAGAGGGAGAGCTAGGCAAGTACAACTTGCTTCATGGAGGAACTCCAATTTTATTTCTTCATTCTCTTCCTTACAGCATTTTAACTTACTTTAGAAGTTGGCATTTCCACTTTCCATGGCTAGATTCTTCTAGATCTAAGTTTACTTTATTTTCGGATTTCTTGGGTTTGATCTACTTAATCCTGTTATTTCTGAGTTTTGAGGGTTCTATGTTGTAGGGAATCTCGTTCTACCCCATTTTGACCTATGGAAGTTCGGATTTGGGCTCTGGATGGAAGTTTTATGTTGCTTGGAAGCCATGGTTGCTTAGCTCTTCTTCTCGAAAAACTTGGAGAAGAAGAACAGTCTGGCCGCATGGACTCAGCCGCATAACTCTATGCGGCGAGTTCTACTGGCAGCATGGAATTCTCCAGCCGCATAAGACTTCTTGAGTACTTGACCGCAATGAACTATCATACGGCAAGTCTTTTCCAACCGTTTGAGACTTGACTCGGATCTAGCCGCATAGCCTTGCTCAGACTGAGCCGTATGAGTCCCTGTTATCTGAGCCGCATGGACTTCTGAGTTCCTAGCCGCATGAGTTCCTTCATTTTCTGAGCCGCATGGGACTACTCGTTCCCAGCCGCATAAGGACTAGTCTCTCCCGGCCGCATATGACCCATCTCCCGCTGGCCGCATAAGCACCACATTCCTGAGCCGCATGAACCCGTATCATCTCGGACCGCATGCACCCTGACCCGTCCTGAGCCGTATGACCCTTGCTTGGACCCAGCCGCATGAGGCTCGTTCTCTGAGCCGCATGAGACCCGTCACCCTGAGCCGCATGAGATGTGCTGTCTCAGCCGCATAAGCCTGATTCCTCCTTCAGTCGCATAAGGCTAGGACTTCCTGAACCGCATAGAACCCTGCTCATTCCCTGAGCCGCATGGACTCGAATTCCTGAGCCGCATGGAGTCTTCCCGAGCTTTGTCTTATTATTTGTATGCGATTATTAATGTTATATTTATCTTGTAACTTTAGTATAACTTGAGTACACATTTACCCCTTATTGTATATTTTTACGCCCATTTTATATCCTTACGCCTTTTGTCCTGAACTTGAAAATCATGAATTCATTTGATATGTTTGGAATTGATAATTGAGCATGACGTGATAGTGACCCGTAGTGGTGCACTCCTGATATAATAAACTGATATAACCTGATAGTGGCCCGTCGTGGCGCACTCCTGACTAGTACACTTGATATAATAAACCTGACATGATTATCCCGAATAGCTGTTGCGACGGCTACCTGACATGACATGACTTGTATAATTAATCCTGACACCGTGGGCGATTGTGCTTGTACAAATAATCCAGTCCTTACATCATGTCTAGGAGGGGACTCCTGAGTACCACGGTCAGGAGTAACTACTGAAATGGACTAAGGTTAATGACTAGTATAATTCACTAGACATGAAAAGATGTTCCCCAGTTACAGGCGATCCCGTTATTCCGGCCGCAAATGTTTGGACTTGTAGCCTGCCGACGAGTAGGGCACATTTCCAGCCCACTATCATGTGGGGCACTCTTGATTGTCACTTTAAATGATTGTACTCTATTGTCACTCTAATGTATTGTACTCTCTAAATTGTCACTATAATGTTCGCCTGGATAACCTGGATAGCTGCAGGGCCTGTGACTACTTGGAGCATCTTATTGCATCTTGCTAGTAACTAGGATTGTGATAACCCTAGTTAGTTAATGTAGAAAGCCGTAGGCAATGATTGGCCGTGATTGCTTGGATGGAGTCTAGTCCAGTTTAGTATTGTCTAGAAGTGATTGATTGCAAGATTGTACCAGAATGATTGAATGATTGTCACTCCAGATTGTCACTATAATGATTGTCACTCCAGATTGTCACTATAATGATTGTCACTCCAGATTGTTACTATAATGATTGCCACTCCAGATTGTTACTATAACGATTGTACTCTAGCATATTGCACTCTTCATTGTCACTTTTATCATTATACTCTCTCTCTTTTTCACCTTAATTATTGGCACCTTTAGCAATAAATGATCAGAGACTAAGTTCTGTTCAGGCGAAGGGTTACAATCTCGGTCCTTGTTTGGTTTAAGAATTGTAACCTGGCTTCCGGAACAGTACCTTCGTCTTCTCTTCATATATTGTCCAGCTATATTTTATTTAGCATGATTCTCCAAGTTATCGTATGTCAATGATGCTTCTCTTAATTATTTTCTCTGATTGCGGCAAGTGCATTGGTAGTGCACAAACCGCAATCTGTGTTATTTATTGTTGTCTTCTTACATATTGAATGCTAATGATTTGTTAGTTTTAGTTCTTAAGTGAAGCCTCCTTTGTGGCACTTGCTCTTTCTGGGGTCTGACCCAGCAGGTTTTGTATGGCCAGATACCGGAGCAACACCAAAGGATCTCCCTGCTTTTCAGCCCGATGGTGGTCACCAGGCGTAACCAGGGCATCGAGTGGGTTTTTTTTGTTCTCCCACTGTAATATTGTAAATTATTCTTTTGAGGCGTTTAGCCGACGAGCAAGTGTTAGCTCGATTGTACTTACTTACTGTCTGCCTACGGGCTGTATCATGATTGACAAGCCCCGGGGGTTGATCATGTATGACTGAACTCTTGCTAGTCCTCACATTTTGTAACGACTAGCTTCATGATCATTCCGAATATATAATGTATGGGACGCCTTACTATTGTGTATTTGGTGGTCTGATATCTTGTAACTATTATTAGTTGGTTGAGATTGAGACAATAGGCTATTTTATGACCTTAAGAGACTGATGGATTGTAGTGAAACCCTCACATATCTAGACAGCCGTGACCGTATAGCGGTATGGATTCTATTCCGTTATACGTAGCTGGCTATGTCTGCCCCCGCTCTCCAGTATTCTGGTTCTGGGGCGTGACACTCGTCGCCCCCTCGACCGTCCCACCCGCATCTCCTCCTGTCGTCGTCCCCCTCCTCCCACCACCCGCCCTTACTGTCGCGCACCGTCGGAGGAAAGAGGGGGGGCATCGATCGCCGGAGAGAGAGGAGCATCGTCTGAGAATGAGGGGGTGTGAATCGCCGAAGAGGGACGGGGGGAGAGAAGAGAGCAGGGGTAGTTTCGAATTTTTTTTTATTTTAGGGTATGCATTTAAAAATATTAGTTGATGGTATTATGTTGAGTAAAAAAGTTTAGGGTATTAAGTTGTAAAACTGAAATAGTTGAGGGTATCAAGTTGTAATTACTTCTTCTTTTTATGTACAGAATTCTTTGAGGATACCCTCATATTTTCGGGTGTCAGCTTTCAAATAGAATAAATACGTTCCTTTGCATTTAATTTTTGACAACTTAGTGACGGAAATAAATGTAATGTTAAGGGTACTACATTTAGGCCCTGTTGGTTCCCGAATCGGGACTTTGGGAAAGAAAAATCATTCATTTCTTGTGTTTGGATGCTGTTTAGATGCCAAAGGAAATGAGCTGGAAAGAAAATTTATTCCCAAAAGGAAAAAAAGTAGAGGAGAAAATGGTTCCCCCCCACCCACCCAGGGATTCACTTCCCCCTCTGAGGATTAACTTTCCCTCTCAATTTTCCTGGCTTTTAAAAACACCGGAAAGCAAATTGATTGGAATTGCAATTTCTAAATGAAAGGAAAGTGCAAAGAATCGATTTCCTTGTCTTTCTTTTCCGCGAAACAAACAAGGCCTTAGGGGCAGTTTGGTAGCTTGTAAGTGCATTGAAAGTACTATCTTTATTACAAGTACATTGAAACTGATGACACTTCTGTTGTTTTGTATAAGTGCATTGAAAGTGTCATTTTTAATGCACTTTCAAATGCACGTGCTCCCAAGAAAATGCAGTTTAGGTTTGGCTATCCATTGCAAGTACATTGAAAGTGGAGAATTTTGTTATAAATAGTAGAGCGTTTTGTTGCTTTCTCTTGGACAAATTGTGTTAACTAACCCTATATTTTACACTTATTACAGAAACTATCCTACTTTGAAACTAATTACATGAACCACCCCTCTAGTTTATATTTTCTATTGAAACTTATAACACTAACCACCCCTATGTTTTATAAAATTTATAAAGAAAAGGGATGGTCAGTGTAATTATTTGGAAATAGGGGTAGTCCCTGTAATACTCATGAACTGTAGTGCCCCGTCCCTACATCGTGCCCCGTTGTTCGTCCACGGGGTGCACGAGAAAGGAACACTGTCGCTATCGACTCGGTCAGGACCGATAGGTCGGGATCGATCGAATCGATCGAACGGGAACGGTTGAATTAAGATCCATTCTCCGTTATGGAATGGCTTCTTCGGAACCAAGTCCCATATTCAGCGGGTTGCGCCTCAAGGATTGACTCTGCGGCTGAGTCGGGAGAGACCTCCCGTTGCTCTGCTTTTCACGCCACTTGGTTGGTTTTGGCTTTGTTTTCTGAATGCGTTTTCGTGAATGTTTTCGATAGTTTTCATGGCTTACGTTTCGAACTTCGCATTCGTATCGAATTTCCTTGAATAACACAGTGTTCTAATCGGTTGCTTGTGCGATTTCAGGTGATCGCGTAGGCAACGTCTAGCGCGGCCAACCAGTTTCTCGCCTCAAGTAAATACTAAGGTGAGTAGCTGACCCTTCTGTCCTCGACCCTCTTCTCTAATACATTATCAATACTAGACATGTGCTATGCCAGAGGTAATGCAACGACATGAATGATATTCCGATGAACGGTCACACGACGTCCCACGAACTCGAACTATACAGATGCTTGTCATATAATATTATCGTGTTTGCAATTATCAAATCATATAGAACCGTGCTAAAGAAGGATGAATCGATTAAATGAATGTTATAGAACCGTGCTAAGGAAGGATGAATCGATTAAATGAATGTCGCAACGATACTATAAGATGTGCCTTGAAATAACAAATTAACTTAGCACGGTCATGGACAACTTGTCGACAAGGGCGATTGTTTCTTCGGACGGTATCTCGAGGCCACGGGACCGTTCCGGCCTAGGAAGAAACACGGATAGCTATGCCGGATGCATGCCACGGTAGGTAGTAGCTTTCAACGGGGCTCGCTACCTGCGCTGAAGGACCTCTGTCTACCAAGCTATATGTCCAGGATGGCTTGTCGTGCCAGTGACCTTCACGAACGCACTCTATTACGTTTTATTATTATCAACATGACCGGGAAGAACATGGTAAGTTTACGCTACGATGGCGCGCTCTGCCAGGGGTAAGATCTATCATCATTATACGGTTGTGCTTTCAAATATAAGTTTGAATTGAGTAGGATGGCTAGAAACTTTACTAAATATTTGTATGCACGCTCACTTGAATTCTTCGACAAATGAGAGCACGGGATTTAAATTGCCACGCACCAGCACAAAGTGTAAAGTGCTGACCCTCGCTCTCAACAGGTACTCGGAACCAGGATAGCGTGCCAAGGAACTGAAGGCGACGCTCCTTTCTTTTGAAGCCTTGCTAGTGCCAAGGCTAACTCTGCAATATTTTGAAGACTCCAACCCAACTGCATCATGAGTCATAAACTCTCGTCGATCCCAGGTCTTAGAGATTCGTTTTGATGTTTGTAAAAAGGGATGTAAATGTATGGAATGACTATCTCATCAATGTCGGTTGTATGCCCGTGAGGCCTCTTTTGTAATCGAGTCTGTAACCTAACTTATTATCAATAAAAATGCAAGTTTCCTTTTCCAAATGAATGTGTTCAATTTCTCTGCGTACTCTTACATATGCTGTTGTTTCGGATAACCTTATGAATCGCCTTGTGCAAGCGCAACTTAGGCTTGCACGGCATCACGCCCGGGGGACGACTATCGATTCTACCGAATCGGGACATAACATAATGGTATCAGAGCACGGCTTTACGTCCTTGGCCTCCAGTGTCGAGTTTTAGTCTCAAAATCGTTGGTCTCGTGTCAATGAGATATTTCATTCCATACGAGTGAGCCCGTAACAAGTTTTGTAACTAATGTATTTTGCCTTCAAAAATTCCAGAAGGCACGTCAGTGAACGTGGCGGCGAACGAAAAAAGTGCTTCAAGCGGCTCGAGTAGCTCGAGACCCGGACCCTCTAACGATGCCATGGAGCAGATGTTGCGCATGCTGGAAGCGCAACAACGACAAGCTGAGGAGAGTCAATGCCAGAATGAGCAAC
>JANAVB010042020.1:24473548-24508548 GCA_029216955.1 Iris pallida | reverse complement strand
TACTCACACACCTAGATATATGATTCTTGATTCTTGTACATGCCATGATCAGTTTACTTGCCTTGTTCTAGCTCTAGTTTTACAGATTACCTTGCCATGATACTCACATGTACATTCCATGATTTTTCTTGTATATACTCTCTATTTACAGTCTTATAGCTTTTGTCATATCTTGTGAACTGTTGTTAGTAGATTGTACTCGTTCCATCCTGACAGGATATATTGACAAAATATTACAGATGCTGATAAGGGGGATTACTGTACCTACTATGGTCCGGATGACGTAGTGGGCATAGATTTGGAGACGTTGGTCCAGCAGGGCTTAGCTCCGCCTGACGAGACCTTACCTATTGCTTAGTTAGAGTAGGTCTTTTGTACTGGACCTTGTCTCCAGCTACTTTTGAGACTGTTATTATTATGGATTGTATTAGAGACTTGGACTTGTATATTATTTGTATTTTGGACTTGACAGGTTATTATTTTCATCGTCTTGTTGTCTTTATCTTTCAGTCTTTACTTTATCATCTTAGAGTTGTGATTGAGTACTCATATATATTCATTACTTGTCCTCCGTTCGGAGTTGACCATATTCTCGACAAGTTTTTGATATATATATATATATATATAAACTGTTTAGAGTAGAAAACCTACAGCGTTCTATGTCGTTTTTACGGTGAGGGCTGGGCGTTGTCACGTGCACGTGCCCTTATAGTGGGTGCGGGTCGTGACACGTTTTAGTGGTGGCCCACGCAGGTCTTGAAGTCGCAATTAGTGCGATGTCGTGGTGGCACTCGTCTTAGAGTGTTAACTACAAGCCTGTGTTACACATAGGAGGTAGTAGGCTAAGAGTGCTCAATCACAGTAGGATCTTTTTTTGCTTATCTTGCTTACCGTATTTGATATTGATTTACTGCATTCTAGCTGTCCTCTTTTGATATTGCCCTTCATGTGCCATATTGATATCTTTTTTTCAATTTGTCTCCAGGATGGTTATGACTCATTCTCCTGGTGAGGAGCACGGGGAGACGGAGAGGTCTGCTACTTCTGGCGGACTGGCTCCGGTCACTTCCCCTGTAGATGGAACTTCTGTTGGGGCTCTCGGGGTACTCCTCCAGCGCTCTCGATGACCGTCCCTGGGGTTGCGGGTGCTCTTCCCGCAGTGCCGGAGGCTACGACGGGAGTTGTCGGGGGCGTTCTTCCTCCTCAGCAGGGGACTCCTCCGGTGATGGTGGGAGCTATTCCTTCGTTGCCTTCTCTGCCCACAGACATGGGGCAGATGGTCGCGTTCTTTCACCAGGTGCTGGAGTCCCAGTGGGCCCAGTACGAGGCACAAATGAGGCAGATAGAGGCCATGCGCCAGGGTATGGAGGATGCACACAGGTTGGCTCTAGCGGCAGTGGAGCATGGGGCTCCACAGAGGGAGGTGCAGCAGCAGCAGCAGCAGCAGCAGCAGAAGATCGGGGATATCCAGGCTTTCAAGAAGTTGGGTCTGAGGGATTTCAAGGAGACCGAGGGCATTATTTATGCTGATGACTGGCTCGAGGATATCGAGCGTCAGATGAGGGCCTCCCGCCTGGCAGACGACCTGAAGGTCGAGGCGGTTGGCTTGCAGTTGTTAGATGTTGCCCGAACATGGTTCCAGAACGAGCCGGCTCTTGCAGGAGAGGGCCATACTTGGGCTGAGTTTCGGGCCCTGTTCAGAAAGAAGTTTTTTTCTCCCACAGACAAGATCGGCCTAGTGCGACAGTTTCAGAACCTGCAGCAGGGCGGTATGACTGTGGAGGAGTATGCGGCGGAGTTCGGCCGGCTGAGCCGATACGTCGAGTACATAGTAAGCGACCCGGTGATCCGAGCAGAGCGCTTCCGGGAGGGATTGACATGGGATATCATGATCGTGATCTCTTCCTTCTATGCGACATATGCAGAGGTTTATGCGGAGGCTCGAAATATGGAGAAGGAGTGGGGCTTGAAGCCGAAGAGGGATCATGATTTATTTTCGGGGGCCAGTAGCAGCGCGGGGGCTGCTAAGCGCCCTCAGCTTCAGCATCAGTCGTTCCAGCATCACCAGCCGCAGGTGCAGGCTAGAACACCGGTTCAGCAGCAGGTGCAGCACACTCAGCAGAGGCAGGCACAGCACGGGGCTTCTTGCCACTTCTGCAAGAAGCCCGGTCACGTCTGGAAGGTTTGCCGGAAGAGGCTAGGAGTGTGTCTCTTTTGCGGCGGAGCAGGCCATCAGTTGAGGGAGTGTCCAGTGAACCCTCGTGTTACTGGTACAGCTCAGAGGGCACCAGCGAGAGTTCCTGCAGTACAGCCGAGGGGTCCACTTCCGACCCAGCAGCAGCGGTTTGTTCATCACCACCAGCAGCGGGGTGGTCAGGGTAGAGCCTTTGCTCTTGCAGCCGAGGAGATGGAGCCTATTGTGGATGTTGTCGTAGGTTCTATTCTGCTCGATTCTTTTCTAGCTTGTCACGCCCCAGAACCAGAATACTGGAGAGCGGGGGCAGACACAGCCAGCTACGTATATTGAAATAGGATACATCTCAACTATACGGTCACGGCTATCTAGATATGAGGGTTTACTACAAGCCAGCAGTCTCTTAAGGTCAAGCCTATTGTCTCAATCTCAAGCAATTAAAGTAAGTATAAGATCTTAGAGCATCAAATACATAATTATAAGGCGTCCCAAATATTATATATTGGATGATCATGAAGCTAGTCGTACAAAATGATAGGACTAGCAATAGTTTCAGTCATACATGATCAACCCTAGGATGTGTCCATCATGTTACAGCCCGTAGGCAGACAGTAAGTAAATGCATCGAGCTAACAGGTGCTCGTCGGCAAACGCCTCAAAAGAATAAATTTACATATAAGTGGGGGAAACAAAAGGGAAAACCCACTCGTAGCCCGGGTTCCGTCTAGTGTTCACCATTGGGCTGGAAGCTTGGTAGATCCTCGGGAGCTGCTCCGAAATCTGGCCACACAAAACCAGCTGGGTCAAACCCCAGAAGAGCAAGTGCCACAAAGGAGGCCACAAATAAGAACAAAAGCCAGCATATCAGAACATAAAGAATAAAAGAAGATACAAATAGTAAGGTACACAGGGCGATAAACGACTAGGGACGTGGAACCATTCCGGGAGCCAGGTTACAATCCTTAAACCAAACAAGGACCGGGATTGTACCCCTTCGCCTGAATAGCTCACTGTCTCTACCCATTTATCGTTAGAGATAAGTTAAACAATCATGATCAAGAGTTCCAGGTACAGGGGCTGGACAAGACTTGGACAGAGCTAGACACCATTCAATTATAATCGGCCAAACAAGTACTACGGCTTACTACTTAACTAACTAGGGTTGTCACAGGCCTAATTACTAACAAGATGCAAGTGAGAATTCCAAATCCCAAGCCCTGCAGACCATCCAGTTATCCTTCCGCGGGTTGAGAGTTATAGGTGGGTACATTGCCCGGGAGACAAATGTACCCTTAGGTGACTTAGAGGGTGCAACACATGACAGTGTGCTGGAAATGTGCTCTACTCGTCGGCAAGCTACAAGTCCATTAAAGCACCCAGATAACGAGATTGCCTGTGACTGGGAATTCTCCATATTCTAGTTTGATCTAATAATTAGCCTAATCCAATTTAGCACGAGTCCCTGGCCGTGGTACCCAGGAAGTCACGTCCTAGACATGATGCAAGACAAGACAAGTGATTTGCACAGAGCAACAAGTAGTACACCCACGGTGTCAAGACAAGTCAAGTTACAAGCTATCAGGATAAGTCAAGTCATGTCAAGTCAGGAGTGCGCCACTGCGGGCCACTTTCAAGTCAAGCCGAGTTATCAAGTTACAGGTTCAAGTTACCAAGTTACAAAGTTATACGCCAAGTTATTAACAAGATAGGAGAAAACTAGCCGCAAGCCGAATCATGTCAAATCATAGAAAATCGTGTCAAGACGTGTTAGACCAAGTCAAGTCGTGTGGTGGACAAGAAAATCTCAGAAAATAAAATTTAGCCAGAAACCAAGGACCAAGGTCCACCAGAGCACAGGGTGTGCTGGGCTAAAGGCGACCCAAGGGGGGGCGCCGGGCAAGGCTCGGGCTAGGGTGCGCGAGCGGCGTCAAGAGACGCGCTTGAGGAACAACCGCAACACACCAAAGGCGCGAGCGGGGGCAACGCGGAGCCAGAACGCGCGAGGGCGCGTCCGACGAGGCGCGCGCAAGGGCGCAGCGCAGCGGAGTGCGCGCGGGAGGACGCAGCGCAGCGGAGGGCGCGCGGGAGGACGCAGCGCAGCGGAGTGCGCGCGGAAGGGCGCAGCGCAGCGTAGTGCGCGCGGGAGGGCGCAGCGCAGCGGAGTGCGCGCGCAAGGGGGCGGCACGGAGTGCGCGCGGGAGGGCGCAGCGCAGCGGAGTGCGCACGGGAGGGCGCAGCGCAGCGGAGTGCGCGCGCAAGGAGGCGGCACGGAGTGCGCGCGGGAGGGCGCAGCGCAGCGGAGTGCGCGCGGGAGGGCGCAGCGCAGCGGAGTGCGCGCGCAAGGGCGCAGCGCAGCGGAGTGCGCGTGCAAGGGCGCAGCGCAGCGGAGTGCGCGCGCAAGGGGGCGGCACGGAGTGCGCGCGGGAGGGCGCAGCACGGAGTGCGCGCGGGAGGGCGCAGCACGGCGGCGCGCGCGCGCAACGGCGCGGCGCGGGCACGGGTCCGGGTGGCCTTCTTCTTCTCCAAATTGGCTGAGAAGAACACTAACAATGGTTCCAAGGTTCAAAATCTCACAACTTTGCCAATAAAACTCCAAATTCGAATTTTTAAAGTTCTAACTTGGGTGAAATTTGATTCTCTACAACATAGAGGCATCAAAACCCACCAAAACAAACTCAAAATAGATCAAAACCACTAATTTCCAAAAATGGGAAAAAGTTAGATCTAGAACAGATGAAGCTTCAAAACACAAAACATCAATACCTAAGGTTGTTCAAAACCATCTCCTTAAGCTAATGGACAAATAATATTGGGTCCTTATGTAGTGGCAAGGAGCACTTGCCTATGGTGTGGTGTTGTGTGGAAGAAGGAAGAAGAAGAAGAAAATTAATGGAGAGTAAAGAGGAGAGAGAAAGTTAGGTGGGGATATAATGAGGGTGGTTGTGGTGGAAATGAGGGAGGAGTGTAGGTTAAGGTGTTCCACTACATATTAAACCAACCAACTAAACCAAACCAATTAAAACCAAGCCGAACCAAAACCCGAAATACGAGAGAACCCAAAATTCTGCAAGTCGAGAAAATTAAAAATACAAGCCAAAATCCAACCACGAGCATAAATACGAAATACGAAAAATGAGGGTGACAACTCTACCCACCTTCAAAGAATTCCGTCCTCGGAATTTAATCAAGGAGCTAGAGATTGCCACGACAAGCCATACTAAGCACAGACAAGCTACACTAAGCAGTTCAATCATACAATCATTCAATGCAAGCAAGGAAGGGAAAGCGTAAGGCATAAGAAAGACATTATACCTCACGAGTCAAACAGATAGGGATATCGCGACCGGATGTCGTCCTCACACTCCCACGTTGACTCACCTAGAGAGTGATGACCCCAAGCAACACGGACTAAGTTAATAGTCTTGTTCTTGAGCGTCTTTTCTCTCCGGTCCAATATAGACACGGGCCTCTCCTCATACGAAAGGTTGGTACCAACAACCAATTCCGAATGATCTAGGATATGGCTCGGGTCCGAGATGTACCGTCTTAATTGGGATACATGGAATACATCATGTACCTCACTTAGCGACGGCGGAAGAGCGAGACGATAGGACACATCTCCTACTCGCTCTAGAATATCGAACGGCCCTATATACCTAGGACTAAGCTTTTCCCGTACGCCAAAACGAATGACGCCACGGGTAGGCGAGATCCTAAGGAATACATGGTCGCCGACAGCAAATTCTAAGGGACGCCGATGAGCATCGGCCCAATGGCGCTGGCGATCCTGAGCAACTCGGAGGTGATCCCTGACTTTCCTGACCACTTCTACCGTCTGAGAAATCAGTTCTGGACCGAGCATCTGCCTCTCTCCGACATCGTCCCATGCTAACGGGGATCTGCACTTCCTGCCATACAGAGCCTCGAAGGGTGCCATCTGGATACTGGTCTGGAAACTATTGTTGTACGAGAACTCCACCAGGTGCAGGTGATCCTCCCACGAACCACCAAAGTCAAGGGCACACGACCGCAACATATCTTCGAGAGTTTGTATAGTACGCTCTGACTGCCCATCTGTCTGCGGATGATATGCTGAGCTGAACTTGAGATGAGTCCCCAAACTTTGATGAAGACTGCGCCAAAAGTGCGATGTGAATCTAGTATCCCTGTCTGATACTATGCTGACTGGCACTCCGCGAAGTCTGACGATCTGCCTGAGATACATCTCTGCTAGCTGCGCCGTCGACTGTCCAACTCTAAATGAAAAAAAATGTGCCACCTTGGTAAGCCTGTCCACAATGACCCAAATAGCATCTCTGCCTGCCGGAGATCTGGGTAACCCAGTCACGAAATCCATGGTTATGTGTTTCCATTTCCATTCTGGGATCGGCAAAGGTTGAAGAAGTCCAGCTGGCCTCTGATGTTCAGCCTTGACTTGTTGGCAAACCAAACATCGAGAGACATACCGGGCTATCTCTCTCTTCATACCATTCCACCAAAAGTGTTGACGAATATCTTTGTACATCTTCGTGCTGCCTGGGTGGATGGAATACTGCGAACTGTGAGCCTCTGCCATGACTTCCTGTCTGATATCTCCACTGGGTACACAAAGACGCGTACCGTGTCGAAGGGTACCATCCTCATGAATACATAACTCTGGCCTTCTCCCTGCCTCGCACTCTGCTCTGAGCCGCTGAATCTTAGAATCTGTTAACTGTGCTGTCCGGATCCTCTCAACTATGGTGGACTGAATCTGTAGGCTGGCCATTAAGGCCACATTGGAAGGAAGAATCACTTCAATTCCCATCTTCTGAAGATCTGACAATAACTCTGGTTGTGCCGTCAGGAAATAAACTCCAGCTCTCCGGCTCAACGCATATGCTACAACGTTGGCCTTCCCTGGATGATACTGCAAATCTACATCGTAGTCCACCAGTAGCTCGAGCCATCTTCTCTGCCGCATATTAAGGTCCTTCTGGGTGAAAACATACTTCAGGCTCTTATGATAAGTAAATATCTCTACTCTATCTCCGTACAAGTAGTGCCTCCACAACTTAAGTGCAAACACTACTGCTGCAAGCTCCAAGTCGTGGGTCGAGTAATTCTTCTCATGATCACGGAGTTGACGTGACGCATAAGCGATTACCTTCCCATGCTGCATTAAAACACATCCCAATTCTCTGCCTGAAGCGTCACAATAAACTGTGAATCCTCCGGTCCCATCTGGAAGGGTGAGAATGGGAGCCGTTATCAAACCTCGCTTCAACTTCTCAAATGATTCCTGACATTCTGCTGTCCATACAAATGGCACATCCTTGCGGGTCAACTGAGTCATCGGCGCTGAAATCCTTGCGAAATCAGAGACGAATCGTCGGTAGTAGCCGGCCAATCCAAGAAAGCTGCGAACTTCTGCCACTGAGCTGGGTACTGGCCATGCCTCGATAGCCACAATCTTCTGGGAATCCACTTCCACTCCTCCTCGAGTAATGATGTGACCCAAGTATGAAATGCGATCGAGCCAGAACTCGCATTTACTGAACTTGGCGTACAACTGGTGCTCTCTAAGAATCTAAAGAACCACGCGGAGATGCTGCTCATGCTCCGCTTCACTCTTGCTGTAGACCAGGATGTCATCAAGGAACACTATCACAAACTGGTCCAAGCAAGGCATGAAAATACGGTTCATGAGGTCCATGAACACTGCCGGCGCATTGGTCGCTCCAAAGGGCATAACTAGAAACTCCCAATTCCCGTACCTCGATCTGAACGCCGTCTTTGGGATGTCCTGCTCTCTAACTCTGATCTGGTGGTATCCTGACCGCAAGTCTATCTTCGAGAAAACTGAAGCCCCTTTGAGTTGATCAAACAAATCATCTATCCTCGGGAGAAGGTATCTGTTCTTGATTGTCACTGAGTTCAAGGTACGATAATCAACACATAGCCTGGACGTACCATCCTTCTTTTTCACAAGAAGCATCGGGGCTCCCCAAGGCGATCCACTAGCACGAATGAATCCCTTGGTTCTAAGTTCTTCAATCATCTTGTACAAAATCTCCAACTCTGAAGGCGCCATTCTGTAGACTCGCTCTGATACTGGTGCTGTCCCGGGAATCAAGTCGATGGTGAACTCGATCTCCCGTTCTGGTGGCATTCCTGGAAGTTCCTCTGGGAAGACATCTGGAAACTCTTCAACTATCCGGGGCAACTGCACTGCTGCTACTGCCATCCGCAATACTGGAGGAGATGGCTCTACTGTGCCTCTGGAAAATGAAAACTCTGGCTCTCCGGGAATACTAAGGACAACTCTGCCAATATGGCAGTCTATCCTAGCATAATGGTTCCTCAACCAATCTATGCCTAGGACTACATCATAGTCTGCCATAGGGAATTCTATGAGCCTAGCGGGGAACTCTCTACCGCTAACTACGATCCGACACGAGGAAAACACTCGATCTACTCCCACAAGACCATTACCAGTAAGTATATTGAGCTTCACTGATAATGACTCGGGCTCCAATCCTATCCGTGTCGCGAATCGTGCAGACATGAATGAATGCGATGCACCAGAATCAAATAATACAGATGCTGGTAAGGTGTTGGCGAGAATAGTACCTGCCACTACCTCACCTGGTGCAACTTCTTCTTCCATGGTCATCATCATAGCCTGACCTCTAGCTGCAGGTCCCCTCTGCTGGAAACCCCTCTGTCGATTCTGTGCTGGAGCCTGGGTGAACTGCTGCTGGTTCTGCTGCTGAAAGGCCTGGGCCTGGGGCGCCAATGGCCTCGGGTACTGCTGTTGCTGCTGCTGCTGGACTGGAACTGGGACTGGTCCCCTCACCGAAGAACTAGAAAGGTTGGATGATGATGGACCTCCCCTATTCGGACAGGTCCCTATATGGTGGTCTGCTCCTCCACAAGCCAAGCACAATCCCTGTGCCCTACGACACTCTGCCACTACATGGCCCGGCTTCCCGCAATGAGAACATCCCACTGCGGAAGACTGCTTCTGCTTCTGCTGCTGCGGGTGCGTCGGGGTCGAATGCTGAACCGACGCCACTGAGGCTGCCCGCCTCGGAGTTCCAATAGTTATACCCCTAGTTGCCGGGGCTGGAGCTGAAGATTGGTGCATCTGGTTGTGGGACCGCTTCCTGCCTCCGGTCCTGTCCATAATTCTCCGGGAGGTATACTCATGCCTCCTTGCTGTCTTCAACACTGCATCGAACGTCTGGTGCTCGAACTGCTCCACAGCCAATAATATCTCTAAGTGCAGCCCTTGCTGGAACCGCTGAGCCCTATCGAACTCGGTTGCCACCAAGGTGAGGGCGAACCTACTCAACCTAGAAAACTCGGTCGCATAGCCATCGACTGTCCTGCCTCCTTGCTTCAAGTTGGTGAACCTGGTCTGCAAGTCGTACCGTGCCACCGCATCGAAGTACTTCGTCTGGAACCTCTCTCTGAACGTCGCCCAAGTGACTGGTGCTGCTAACCCCATGGCCTGAGCTGTCCACCAATCGCGAGCCAAGTCTAACAACTGTAGGCGTACCACCGCCACCTTCTCATTCTCGGGTGTCCTAGCTGCTTCTAGAACCACCTCGGTATCCTGAAGCCAAGCGTCCGCGGCAATCGCATCTTCACTGCCGTCAAAGAAGGGAGGGTTCAAGCGCTTGAAACTGTTGGCCGCCTGATTTCCTTGGGGACCTCCTCGGTTTAGTGCATCATGAACTTCCTGGTGCAAGGCGTCGCCTCGACGATCTTGGGATACAAGAAGTTCTCTGATAAGCCCTACCAAAGGCCCCTCATCCTGTCTAGCTGGTTGAACGGGCGGAGCTGCCTGAACAGGAGGTTCTGAGCCTCCGGGAAGCATAACTCGGGAGGCTACTCCAGAGTGCTGAGCTTGATCTTCCTGGCGCTGGGGCGCTTGTCGAGCTTCCTCTGGCTGGTTGGCAGGTCCGGGAGTAATACCGCTGAAGAAGACGACATAGGGAACAATAAGGAAAGGACCAGGACAGATCAATGATACAAGCAATGTGATCAGGTCGAGATTCTCAGGGATTTGAAGATACGAGCAGAGATCAAGGGCGAAGATTGATTGAGACATCTATTCAGTAAACCCTCACATTTCTTGATTGACAAGACCTGCATGGGCTACCACTTAAACCGTGTCACGCCCCAGAACCAGAATACTGGAGAGCGGGGGCAGACACAGCCAGCTACGTATATTGAAATAGGATACATCTCAACTATACGGTCACGGCTGTCTAGATATGAGGGTTTACTACAAGCCAGCAGTCTCTTAAGGTCAAGTCTATTGTCTCAATCTCAAGCAATTAAAGTAAGTATAAGATCTTAGAGCATCAAATACATAATTATAAGGCGTCCCAAATATTACATATTGGATGATCATGAAGCTAGTCGTACAAAATGATAGGACTAGCAAGAGTTTCAGTCATACATGATCAACCCTAGGATGTGTCCATCATGTTACAGCCCGTAGGCAGACAGTAAGTAAATGCATCGAGCTAACAGGTGCTCGTCGGCAAATGCCTCAAAAGAATAAATTTACATATAAGTGGGGGAAACAAAAAGGAAAACCCACTCGTAGCCCGGGTTCCGTCTAGTGTTCACCATTGGGCTGGAAGCTTGGTAGATCCTCGGGAGCTGCTCCGAAATCTGGCCACACAAAACCAGCTGGGTCAAACCCCAGAAGAGCAAGTGCCACAAAGGAGGCCACAAATAAGAACAAAAGCCAGCATATCAAAACATAAAGAATAAAAGAAGATACAAATAGTAAGGTACACAGGGCGATAAACGACTAGGGACGTGGAACCATTTCGGGAGCCAGGTTACAATCCTTAAACCAAACAAGGACCGGGATTGTACCCCTTCGCCTGAATAGCTCACTGTCTCTACCCATTTATCGTTAGAGATAAGTTAAACAATCATGATCAAGAGTTCCAGGTACAGGGGCTGGACAAGACTTGGACAGAGCTAGACACCATTCAATTACAATCGGCCAAACAAGTACTACGGCTTACTACTTAACTAACTAGGGTTGTCACAGGCCTAATTACTAACAAGATGCAAGTGAGAATTCCAAATCCCAAGCCCTGCAGACCATCCAGTTATCCTTCCGCGGGTTGAGAGTTATAGGTAGGTACATTGCCCGGGAGACAAATGTACCCTTAGGTGACTTAGAGGGTGCAACACATGACAGTGTGCTGGAAATGTGCTCTACTCGTCGGCAAGCTACAAGTCCATTAAAGCGCCCAGATAACGAGATTGCCTGTGACTGGGAATTCTCCATGTTCTAGTTTGATCTAATAATTAGCCTAATCCAATTTAGCGCGAGTCCCTGGCCGTGGTACCCAGGAAGTCACGTCCTAGACATGATGCAAGACAAGACAAGTGATTTGCACAGAGCAACAAGTAGTACACCCACGGTGTCAAGACAAGTCAAGTTACAAGCTATCAGGGCAAGTCAAGTCATGTCAAGTCAGGAGTGCGCCACCGCGGGCCACTTTCAAGTCAAGCCGAGTTATCAAGTTACAGGTTCAAGTTACCAAGTTACGAAGTTATACGCCAAGTTATTAACAAGATAGGAGAAAACTAGCCGCAAGCCGAATCATGTCAAATCATAGAAAATCGTGTCAAGACGTGTTAGACCAAGTCAAGTCGTGTGGTGGACAAGAAAATCTCAGAAAACAAAATTTAGCCAGAAACCAAGGACCAAGGTCCACCAGAGCACAGGGTGTGCTGGGCTAAAGGCGACCCAAGGGGGGGCGCCGGGCAAGGCTCGGGCTAGGGTGCACGAGCGGCATCAAGAGACGCGCTCGAGGAACAACCGCAACACACCAAAGGCGCGAGCGGGGGCAACGCGGAGCCAGAACGCGCGAGGGCGCGTCCGACGAGGCGTGCGCAAGGGCGCAGCGCAGCGGAGGGCGCGCGGGAGGACGCAGCGCAGCGGAGTGCGCGCGGGAGGGCGCAGCGCAGCGGAGTGCGCGCGCAAGGGCACAGCGCAGCGGAGTGCGCGCGCAAGGGGGCGGCACGGAGTGCGCGCGGGAGGGCGCAGCACAGCGGAGTGCGCGCGGGAGGGCGCAGCACAGCGGAGTGCGCGCGCAAGGGGGCGGCACGGAGTGCGCGCGGGAGGGCGCAGCGCAGCGGAGTGCGCGCGCAAGGGCGCAGCGCAGCGGAGTGCGCGCGCAAGGGCGCAGCGCAGCGGAGTGCGCGCGCAAGGGGGCGGCACGGAGTGCGCGCGGGAGGGCGCAGCACGGCGGTGCACGCGCGCAACGGCGCGGCACGGGCACGGGTCCGGGTGGCCTTCTTCTTCTCCAAGTTGGCTGAGAAGAACACTAACAATGGTTCCAAGGTTCAAAATCTCACAACTTTGCCAATAAAACTCCAAATTCGGATTTTTAAAGTTCTAACTTGGGTGAAATTTGATTCTCTACAACATAGAGGCATCAAAACCCACCAAAACAAACTCAAAATAGATCAAAACCACTAATTTCTGAAATTGGGAAAAAGTTAGATCTAGAACAGATGAAGCTTCAAAACACAAAACATCAAGACCTAAGGTTGTTCAAAACCATCTCCTTAAGCTAATGGACAAATAATATTGGGTCCTTATGTAGTGGCAAGGAGCACTTGCCTATGGTGTGGTGTTGTGTGGAAGAATGAAGAAGAAGAAGAAAATTAATGGAGAGTAAAGAGGAGAGAGAAAGTTAGGTGGGGATATAATGAGGGTGGTTGTGGTGGAAATGAGGGAGGAGTGTAGGTTAAGGTGTTCCACTACATATTAAACCAACCAACTAAACCAAACCAATTAAAACCAAGCCGAACCAAAATCCGAAATACGAGAGAACCCAAAATTCTGCAAGTCGAGAAAATTAAAAATACAAGCCAAAATCCAACCACGAGCATAAATACGAAATACGAAAAATGAGGGTGACACAGCTTTAGCCTTGTTTGATTCTGGTGCTACGCACAGTTTTGTGTCTATTTCTTTTGCTCTTAGGCACAATATCATTGCTGAGTATCTTGGTAGGACTTGCAAGATTATGACTGGGAATGGCATCATCCTAGTTAATAATGTTTGCAAGGGGCAGAGAGTTTCTTTGAGAGGCCGGGAGCTGAGTGCGTGTTTCCTCGTAATGCCACTTCCGAGTTACGATGTGGTACTCGGTATGGATTGGTTGAGCATGCACCACGCTAACATCGACTGCAGAGGGGGCAGGATTCTGTTTAGGCCGCCGGGAGAGCCGGAGTATGAGTTCACCAGGGGTGCAGTGGAGCAGGGAGATGGATTCTGCAGAGCGTTGTTGGCGGGACCGGTGTTGCCACATCCACTCATTGCTGAGTTCTTGGATGTCTTTCCCGAGGAGCTGCCCGGGATGCCGCCAGATCGTGATGTTGAGTTTTCTATAGACCTAGTGCCGGACACTGAGCCTATCTTCCAACACGTCTATAGAATCAACAACAGTGAGTTAGCGGAGCTGAAGAAGCAGGTCGACGAGCTGGAGGACAAGGGCTTTATTCGATCTAGTTCTTCACCTTGGGGCGCGCCAGTTCTTTTTGTCCCCAAGAAGGATGGTACGGTATGTCTGTGTATTGATTACAGGGCGCTCAACAACCTTACCATCAAGAACAAGTATCCTTTGCCAAGGATTGATGACTTGTTCGACCAGTTGAGCGGGGCGAAAGTGTTCTCGAAGATCGACTTGCGTACCGGGTACCATCAGCTGAAGGTGAAGCGGGATGACATTCCGAAGACTGCCTTTCGGACTCGCTATGGCCAGTATGAGTATACCGTCATGCCATTTGGGTTGACCAACGCTCCGACGGTATTCATGAACTTGATGAACAAGGTATTTCATCAGTACCTTGACAAGTTCGTGGTGGTGTTCATTGATGACATTCTCATCTATTCGAAGATACCAGAGGAGCACGAGGAGCACCTGAGGATTGTGTTGGACACTCTCAGGAGGGAGCAGCTGTATGGGAAGCTGTCCAAGTGTAAGTTCTTCTTGGATCGCGTGGAGTTTCTAGGCCATGTTGTCTCTGGCGAGGGGATTTCAGTAGATCCGAAGAAGATTTCTGCGGTGGAGTCCTGGTCGACGCTGAGCTCAGTAGCAGAGGTTCGGAGTTTTCTGGGTTTAGCAGGTTACTACCGGAGGTTCGTGTAGGACTTTTCCAGGATTGCCCAGCCGATGACCCGCCTTACTAGGAAGGACGAGGAGTTTGTTTGGTCCGATAAGTGCCAGGCCGCCTTCGAAGAGCTGAAGGCGAGGTTGACTACAGCTCCTATCTTGACGCTGCCATCTGGATCTGGTGGTTATACGATCTACAGTGATGCTTCAGGACGGAGTTTGGATTGTGTGCTTCAGCAGCACAGAAAGGTAATTGCCTATGCATCTAGACAGTTACGTCCTCATGAGAAGAATTATCCTACCCACAATCTGGAGCTGGCAGCGGTCATCTTTGCTTTAAAGCTGTAGAAACACTATCTGTACGAAGAGTGAGTTGAGATCTATACTAATCACAAGAGCTTGAAGTACGTGTTTACCCAGAAGGAGCTGAATATGAGGCAGAGGCGATGGTTAGAGCTGATAAAGGATTTTGATATATCCTTACAGTACCATCCGGGGAAGGCCAACGTGGTCACGGATACTTTGAGCAGGTATCCCGTAGCCATGTGTTTGACGATGGATCGTCACCTTCTGGCAGATCTGGAGAGCTTGGGCATAGAGGTGATAGTTACAGGGTTCAAGGCGCAGATGTGGGGTCTGCAGGTGCAGTCAGAGCTGATGGACAGGGTCAGGGCAGCTCAGTTTGAGGATGAGGCTCTGAGGGTCATCAGGGAGCAGGTCCAGACAGGACTGTTGGATGAGTTCTCTATAGCAGGGGATGGGTCGTTGAGGCATGGCACCAGATTGTGCGTGCCGAGCGGAGGACTTCGGGAGGAGGTTCTTCAGGAGACGCACCGTTCTCAGTACTCTATGCATCCAGGAGCCAACAAGATGTATAGAGACTTGAGACAGCAAGTTTGGTGGTATGGCATGAAACGTGAGGTGGCTCAGTTCGTTTTTAGATGCTTGGTGTGCCAGCAGGTGAAGGCCGGGAGGCAGAGACCCGGTGGATTGCTCCAGCCACTACCCATTCCTGAGTGGAAGTGGGAGCATATCACCATGGACTTTGTATCTGGGCTTCCGCGCTCTCCAGGAGGGAAGGAAGCAATTTGGGTCATTGTTGATCGATTGACCAAATCGGCCCACTTTTTGCCTTTTAAAGTGGGTTTGTCGACGGAGAGGTTGGCCGAGATGTACGTGCGGCTGATAGTCCGATTGCACGGGATTCCAGTGAGTATAGTCTCGGATCGGGACAGCCGATTCACTTCCCCCTTCTGGCGGAGTTTGCATCTTAGCTTGGGCACATTGCTCAAGTTCAGTACCGCATACCACCCCCAGACAGACGGGCAGTCGGAGAGGACGATTCAGACCCTCGAGGATATACTACGTACCTGTGTCTTGGACTTTGGGGGATCTTGGGAGGACCACCTTCACTTGGTAGAGTTTGCTTACAACAACAGCTACCAAGCCAGTATAGAGATGTCACCTTTCGAGGCTCTATACGGACGGAGGTGCCGTACTCCCTTGTCTTGGGATGATGTCGGCGAGAGGGTTTTGCTTGGCCCTGAGATGGTGGTGGATGCTGCAGAGAAGGTCAGGGTTATCAGAGATCGACTTCGGGTGGCGCAGGATAGGCAGCGGCATTGGGCCGATAGCCACCGGAGGCCGTTGGAGTTTGAGGTATAGTTTAGATTTTTCTAGTATTTGAGTCTGATTGTGATTATTTTAGATCAAGCTCTAAGTCTTGTGTTTTGTTCTAGGTTGGTGATCTTGTGTTTCTGTAGATTTCTTCGACGTGTGGCACGATTTTGGTGGCGACGGGAAGCTTAGTCCATGATACATCGGACCATTCCGTATCTTGGACAGGGTCGGTGCAGTGGCTTACCGACTGGAGTTACCGTCCGCACTAGAGGGAGTGCACTGCGTGTTCCACGTGTCGCAGCTAAGACGGTACTTGACAGATCCCAGTCACGTCTTGGACCACTCAGAGATCGAAGTAGGACCGACCCTTAGCTATCCAGAGAAGCCGGTTGAGATCTTGGACCGAAGAGAGAAGGTGCTCCGGAACAAGGTTATTCCCTTGGTTCGCGTTGCATGGAGACACCACTCTCTAGGTGAGTCCACCTGGGAGAGGGAGGATGACATGCGGGAGAGATTCCCATGTCTCTTCGAGCCTTGAGGTAAAATTCTATCTTTTTTTCCTTGTTCTATTCATGATTGTTGTGTTAGTTCTCATTCAATTTTGAGGACGAAATTTTTTTTATGAGGGTAGATTTGTTACCTCCAGTTTTCAAATTAGGGGTATTTTCATCATTTTTTAAGTTTTATAATTTTTAGGAATTTTATTTGATTTTATATGATTTTTAGGGATTTATTTGGTTTGGTTTGGATTTTATCCAATTCGGACTTAAGTTGGAGACCCGGGTAGTCTGGACACTAGTGTGACCTACATACTAGCTGGACTTGGCCCACATACCATCCTAATTAGGTTAGAAACCATAAACCCTACTTCCATGGCTTAATTAGTCATTTTAGAGGCTTAATTGGTTAATTAGAAACAAACCGAACCAAACCGAAACAAACCGAACCCAACCTAAGTCTAATAGGTTTGTAGGGTTATTGGATCTCACCCAAAACCCAATAAGCCCCCCCCCCCCCCCCACATGGCCGGCCACAAGTAGGAGCCCCCCCCCCCCCCCCTTTTTCTTTTTTACTAAGTAACACTCTCTCTCTCTCTCTCAAACTTCATTCATTTCTTCAAGCTTTCTTTCTTCCTCAAGCAACCAAGCTTAGGTAAGCTTTTAATTCTCCATTAATTCCTCTTTACCATTTATTGCTTTCACAATAATTGTAGAGGAGGAGATTCTCCACACTTTGCCCATAGAATTTATTAGGTTTCCTAAAAATCTAGGTTAAGGATTATTAGGGGTTTTCATATATAGAGTGGTATATATATGTAGATATGTATATATGTATATATATATATATGTGTATGTATTATATATATATATTTGAATTTGTATGTGTGTGTAGAGAAATGGTAGTGGTGATGGTGTGTGAGAGTAGTGGTGGAAATGAGTGTCATGAGATGATGGTGAGAGTGTGTGTTTGTGAGTGTGTGAGTGTTTGTGTGAGTGTGTATGTATATATAAATATATCTATATGTGTGTGTGTGTGTCTATATTTATATATATATATATATCTATATGTATGTGTGTGTGTGTGTATATATATATATGTAGATATATGTGTGCGTGTGTGTATTTATATATATGCAGATAGATGTGTGTGTGTGTTTGTGTATAGGGATATATATATATATATATATATATATATATATATATATATATATATATATATATATATATATATAGAGAGAGAGAGAGAGAGAGAGAGAGAGAGAGAGGAAGATGAGAGGGAGTAAGAAGAGATGAAGAAGAAGAAGACCAGCAGTCGCAGCAGCTACAGTTGCAGTAGCAGCAGTAACACTGGCAGCAGTAGGCTGCCAGTTTCCCCTCCCCCCCCCCCCCCATTCATCCCCTATTTAGCCCCATTTTACCCCCCCTCCCCCCCCCCCCCAACCCCATATATGTGTGTATATATATCCCCATATATGTGTGTGTGTATATATATATATATATATATATATATATATATATATATATATATATATATATATATATATATATATAGGAAGATAGTTAGAATTAGAAGAGAATAGGAGAAGAAGATTAAGGAAAAGATAAGAAGAAATGGAAGAAGTAGAGAAGAATTAGAAAAAGAAGAAAAATTAGAAGAATAGGGAAAATAGGAAGAAGTTAGGAAGAAAATTAGAATAGGAAAGAAGGAGAGAAAAGGAGATTAGGAATGAGAGGAAGAGTTAGAAGAAGATGAATTAGGAGAATAGAAATTAGAGAAGGGGAATTTGAAGAGGAGGAAATAGAAGAAGAAGAATATGAAGGAAAGTGGGAAATAGAAAATAGAGGAGATCGAGTTAGAGGGTGAAACGGAGCTCGGAGTATCGGAATGAGTTGAAACTTGGCGTGGAGTTAGAATACGTGAATTAGACTTTGCGGGTAGGCTCCTGAGTTAAAATCGGGGTTGTAGGGCGCCGGTATCGCGCCGTACCATTGCGTATTGCAAAAAATTTAAGATACCGGCAATAGGCCGTAAGATGGACTAGACGTCCACTCTACCTAGGTATCTTGGTAGATAATATATGTATAGGCTAGTATCTTACTACCCTAGGGAGCAAGGGTCAAAATACCAAGCGTAGGTAGGCTAACTAGGTTTCCACCTAGACTAGAAATTTACCTTAGAAAGGGTAAATAAGGTAATTGGCCTACGGCCAAGATTTGGATTTCGAAGTCCAAGATGGACTTGGATATGGGTTATAGAGGTTGGTAATGATTAGAAATAGTCGCCTAGACCTAGTCTTGACCCCGGTTGACCATGGTTGACTTTTTATACCAAAAGTCAACTATGGGTCAACACTTTACCCAATTTATTCCCAAATTTCATTAAACTTGGGCAGTTGACCAAAAGTCAACTATTAGTCACCATTGACCTAGGATTGACCTAGGGTTGACTAGAGTTGACCAGAGTTGACCAGTTGACCAAAAGTCAACTGTAAGTCAACCGTTGACTTAAATCGACCTAGATTAATTCCGTTTGACTTACATTGACCCAGTATGACCTAGCTAGACCTAAAATGACTTAGATCGACCATGTACGATCTAGTTTGACCTTGTTTGACCTAGATTGACTTAGTTTGCCGTGTCTTGACCTAGAATGACTTAAATAAGGTTTAATTTGATTTGACTTTACTTCCTATACATAGTATTGATACGTGTTGTTCTCTATAGGTCCTCGAGACGCAGCATCGGATCCCGTTGACATATCATATCGTATTACAGGCTAGTACATTCTCTGACACTTTTCTAATTTACGATGATTGTTATAATTCATGTAATTAGTGTAGATATGCTGTTCTCGACACATTGGTCACACGGATTGGTATTCATGAATCCCGACATGAGATGTTATTCCTCGTTATCTTGGTATATCTTGTGCAAGCTCCCTTGTAGTTCTTGTGCAATATATGGACACTGATTCTCGAGGAGACTTGCTCCCTTCTTGTAGAATTCTGTGTCATAACGTGTCTTGCTTGGATCCACTCTACTAGTCGGGGACGGAGAGTATTAGTGTAGATATGTGGTCAAAGCCTATTGTGCACCCATTGTGCACCTATTGATTGTGAGTGTTGATCATACACCCCACGTATGATTAGCCAGGCCAGTTACCATTGTGCAAGTTCCCAAGCCGGCCACATATTGTAGCTAGTACTCACACACCAAGATATATGATTCTTGATTCTTGTACATGCCATGATCAGTTTACTTGCCTTGTTCTAGCTCTAGTTTTACAGATTACCTTGCCATGATAATCACATGTACATTCCATGATTTTTCTTGTATATACTCTCTATTTACAGTCTTATAGCTTTTGTCATATCTTGTGAACTGTTGTTAGTAGATTGTACTCGTTCCATCCTGACAGGATATGTTGGCAAAATATTACAGATGCTGATGAGGGGGATTACTGTACCTACTACGGTCCAGATGACGTAGTGGGCATAGACTTGGAGACGTTGGTCCAGCAGGGCTTAGCTCCGCCTGACGAGACCTTACCTATTGCTTAGTTAGAGTAGGTCTTTTGTACTGGACCTTGTCTCCAGCCACTTTTGAGACTGTTATTATTATGGATTGTATTAGAGACTTGGACTTGTATATTATTTGTATTTTGGACTTGACAGGTTATTATTTTTATCGTCTTGTTGTCTTTATCTTTCAATCTTTACTTTATCATCTTAGAGTTGTGATTGAGTACTCATATATATTTATTGCTTGTCCTCCGTTCGGAGTTGACCATATTCTCGACAGGTTTTTGATATATATATATAAACTGTTTAGAGTAGAAAACCTACAGCGTTCCACGTCATTTTTACGGTGAGGGCTGGGCATTGTCACGTGCACGTGCCCTTATAATGGGTGCGGGTCGTGACAAACGCAATCATAGACTGCGCCAGAAAGACGGTCACCTTTCGCATACCAGGAGTGCCTGAATTCTTCTTTTCGTGTGGTGAGGCGTCGTCGACCTGCATGCTGATTTTAGCAATTTCTGCTCGAAGGATGCTGCATTCTGGGAGCGAAGACTATTTGGCGTCCGTCCGAGACATGCGACAGGATGGTGCAAACGCGGGTCAAACCAACGTTGTGGCAGAATTCTCCGATGTGTTCCCGGACGAGCTACCCGGCATGCCCCCCGACCGAGAAATCGAGTTCAGCATCGATACATTTTTTGATACTCGATCGATTTCCAAGGCCCCGTACAGAATGGCTCCCGCCGAGCTGAAGGAACTCAAGGTCCAGTTACAAGAGTTACTCGATAAAGGATTTATTTGGCCTAGAGTTTCACCGTGGGGAGCGCCCGTATTGTTCGTAAAGAAGAAGGATGGGTCCATGCGTCTGTACGTCGATTACCGAGAGCTGAACAAGGCCACCATCCGAAACAAGTACCCATTGCCCCGCATAGACGACTTATTCGATCAACTACAAGGTGCCTCGGTATTTTCGAAGATTGATCTCCGCTCGGGCTATCATCAACTCAAGATCAAGTCAGACGACGTGCAAAAGTCATCCTTTCGCACTCGGTACGGCCACTACGAGTTCCTGGTGATGCCATTCGGCCTGACGAACGCCCCTGCCGCCTTCATGGATCTGATGAATCGGGTATTTTGACCCTTCCTTGATAAATTTGTGGTAGTCTTCATTAACGATATTCTCGTCTACTCGAAGGACAGGGCGCAGCATGCAGAACATCTACGGGCCGTGCTCCAGACACTTTGAGAAAATGAGTTGTACGCGAAGCAGAGTAAGTGCAAATTTTGGCTAAGCAGCGTATCCTTTCTTGGTCACATCATTTCGTCCGAAGGCATTGCAGTCGACCCGAAGAAAGTGGAAGCTGTTGCTGATTGGAAGCGGCCTGCGTCTGCTAGTGAGATTCGAAGCTTTCTTGGTTTGGTGGGATACTATCGACGCTTTGTGAAAGACTTCGCGAAGATTACATCGCCACTGACTCGCCTCACTCAAAAGGGAGTCGTGTATGAGTGGTCGGATGACTGTGAAGCTTCATTCCAGGAGCTAAAACAGCGACTAATTTCGGCACCTATACTCGCACTTCCGGATGGGCCAGAGGGTTTTCAGATATTCAGCGATGCTTCAGGCCAGGGCTTGGGATGTGTGCTCATGCAGCGAAACAAGGTGATATCCTTCGCCTCCAGACAGTTAAAGCCGCACGAGAAGAACTATCATACGCACGACTTGGAGTTAGCGGCGATTGTGTTCGTGTTGAAATTATGGCATCACTATCTATATGATGTGGCATGCGCGATCTATACCGACCACAAGAGCCTCAAGTATCTCTTCACCCAGAAGAAATTGAACTTGCGACAGAGGCGCTGGCTCGAACTGATCAAAGACTATGACTTGACGATCGACTACACTCCAGGCAAGGAAAATGTGGTGGCGGACGCTCTGAGTCAAAAATATCTTGCCTCGCTATCCATCAACCGCAGACTACTACAGGATCTAGAAGAAATGGGCATCGATCTCCGGGTTCAATTCAGGGATATACGGTTGGCGCAGCTGCAGTTAGAGCCGAGTTTGCTGGAAAAGATCATGGCCGCTCAGAAGGATGATCCGTACCTGAAGAAAATGTGCGAGCGAATTTCGACAGGTAGTGCGATCGACTTTGCGGAAGATAAGACTGACGTGCTGAGAATGAATGATCGACTATGTGTTCCGGATGATTCAGAACTACGAAAGGCGATAATGTCGGAGGCGCATTTTACGAAATATACCTTGCATCCAGGCAGTACCAAGATGTATAAGGACCTCCGCACGACCTTCTGGTGGCACATGATGAAGAGAGATGTGGCGCTCTTCGTATCGCAATGCATGGCCTGTCAGCAGATGAAAGCTGAGCATCAGCGACCGGGCGGGGAGATGCAGAACCTTGCCATTCCAGAGTGGAAATAGGATCATGTCACGATGGACTTTATTGTTGGCCTGTCGAAGACACCACGGGAGAGCGACGCCATCTGGGTCATCGTCGATCGACTAACCAAGTCAGCGCACTTTATTGCCATCAAAGTTACTTGGAGCATTGATCGCCTGGCGCAGATTTATCTTGACGAGATAGTACGGCTGCACGGAGTTCCAGTATCCATCGTCTCTGATTGGAATTCACGGTTCATGTCGCAGTTCTGGAGTAGCCTTCAGTCGGCGCTGGGTACCAAGTTACAGTTCAGCTCAGCTTACCATCCTCAGACCGACGGCCAAACGGAACGCGTTAATCAGATTCTCGAAGACATGCTACGATTCTGCGCAATTGACTTCAAATCAAGCTGGGACGTCCATCTACCACTGGCAAAATTTGCATACAACAATAGCTACCAGTCCAGCATCCAAATGGCACCGTATGAAGCTTTGTACGACCGAAAGTACAGATCGCCCATTTGCTGGGATGAAGTCGGGGAACGACAGATACTCGGCCCGGAGCTGGTAGAACAGACTGTGGAAAAGGTCAAGCTAATTCGAGAAAGACTGAAGATTGCACAGAGTCGGCAAAAGAGCTACGCCGACACCCATCGAAGATCGCTTGAGTTTCGGGTGGGCGATCATGTGTTCCTGAAGGTGTCATCCATGCGAGGAGTTACTCAGTTCGGCGCAAAGAGAAAGCTGAGTCCGAGATTCGTTGGGCCATTCGAAATACTCGAGCGGGTCACCCTAGTGGCCTATAAAATTGCCCTACCGCCGGCGCTTGAAGGTGTGCACAATGTCTTCCACGTCTCCCAGCTGAGGAAGTACGTGCACGACCCTAGCCACGTGGTGGATTTTAGCCAACTGGAGCTAAAGTCCGACTTATCCTACGTTGAAGAACCAGTTCAATTCTTAGAACGCAAGGATAAGCTGCTGCGAAATCGGGCGATCCCTCTCGTTCGCGTACTCTGGAGGAACCATGCGGCAGAAGAGTCGACATGGGAACTCGAGTCAGAGATGAGGAAAAAGTTTTCTTCATTGTTTTCATAGAGGTAGATTCTGTTCTTAAGTTTCGAGGACGAAACTCTTTCTTAGTTGGTTATGGTGTAGTGCCCCATCCCTACATCGTGCCCCATTGTTCGTCCACGGGGTGCGCGAGAAAGGAACACTGTCGCTATCGACTCGGTCGGGACCGATAGGTCGGGATCGATCGAATCGATCGAACGGAAACAGTTGAATTAAGATCCATTCCCCGTTATGGAATGGCTTCTTCGGAACCAATTCCCATATTCAGCGGGTTGCGCCTCAAGGATTGACTCTGCGGCTGGGTCGGGAGAGACCTTCCGTTGCTCTGCTTTTCACGTCGCTTGCGTTGGTTTTGGCTTTGTTTTCTGAATGCATTTTTGTGAATATTTTTGATGGTTTTCATGGCTTACGTTTCGAACTTCGCATTCGTATCGAATTTCCTTGAATAACACAGTATTCTAATCGGTTGCTTGTGCGATTTCAGGTGATCGCGTAGGCAACGTCTAGCGCGGCCAACCAGTTTCTCGCCTCAAGTAAATACTAAGGTGAGTGGCAGACCCTTCTTCCCTCGACCCTCTTCTCTAATACATTATCAATACTAGACATGTGCTATGCTAGAGGTAATGCAATGACATGAATGATATTCCGATGAACGGTCACACGACGTCCCACGAACTCGAACTATACAGATGCTTGTCATATAATATTATCGTGTTTGCAATTATCAAATCATATAGAACCGTGCTAAGGAAGGATGAATCGATTAAATGAATGTTATAGAACCGTGCTAAGGAAGGATGAATCGATTAAATGAATGTCGCAACGATACTATAAGATGTGCCTTGAAATATCAAATTAACTTAGCACGGTCATGGACAAATTGTCGACAAGGGCGATTGTTTCTTCGGACGGTATCTCGAGGCCACGGGACCGTTCCGGCCTAGGAAGAAACACGGATAGCTATGCCGGATGCATGCCACGGTAGGCAGTGGCTTTCAACGGGGCTCGCTACCTGCGCTGAAGGACCTCTGTCTACCAAGCTATATGTCCAAGATGGCTGGTCGTGCCAGTGACCTTCACGAACGCACTCTATTACGTTTTATTATTATCAACATGACAGGGAAGAACATGGTAAGTTTACGCTACGACGGCGCGCTCTGTCGAAGGTAAGATCTATCGTCATTATACGGTTGTGCTTTCAAATATAAGTTTGAATTGAGTAGGATGGCTAGAAACTTCACTAAATATTTGCATGCACGCTCACTTGAATTCTTCAACAAATGAGAGCACGGGATTTAAATTGCCACGCACCAGCACAAAGTGTAAAGTGCTGACCCTCGCTCTCAACAGGTACTCGGAACCAGGATAGCGTGCTAAGGAACTGAAGACGACGCTCCTTTCTTTTGAAGCCTTGCTAGTGCGAAGGCTAACTCTGCAACATTTTGAAGACTCCAACCCAACTGCATCATGAGTCACAAACTCTCGCCGATCCCAGGTCTTAGAGAGTCGTTTTGATGTTTGTAAAAAGGAATGTAAATGTAAGGAATGACTATCTCATCGATGTCGGTTGTAAGCCCGCGCGCGAGGCCTCTTTTGTAATCGAGTCTGTAACCTAACTTATTATCAATGAAAATGCAAGTTTTCTTTTCCAAATGAATGTGTTCAATTTTTCTGCGTACTCTTACATATGCTGTTGTTTCGGATAACCTTATGAACCGCCTTGTGCAAGCGCAACTTAGACTTGCACGGCATCACGCCCGGGGGACGACTATCGATTCTACCGAATCGGGGCGTGACATGAACAAATACTAACAGAGATTGATAATAGAGATCTTTTTATCTTTTACTCAACAATATATAATATATTAAAGACAGAAAATGTAACAATGTATTATGCATCACCAAACAGTGATTCTTACCCACGGTAGAGTCTCCTCCCGTGCAAACAGACCTTACCATAATCTTTTCTGTGAACAAGACATTATCAGCTAAACATCTTGCATATATGATGGACGCTAGCACCATAAGTCATCCTGCATTATAGCTTGGTTAAATGACGATTTTTTTAGCGCTGGTAGCGAGCTCCACTGAAAGTTCTCTAATCACCCGTGCTAGTATGCCAGCACAATTATCATGTTCCCCCTAGACCGAATTGGTTCCGTTCGAGTAACCAAAATTTTGTGCACAAGTTATCTATGATTGTGGATGTCTATGAAACTTAGTTAATAACATAATATGAAGGATAACATAAACTTGAAATATCTAAGCACATATTCTCCTTTCGTGTTATATCTTCCTTGAGCCATCGTTCGATGTTTATGTACTATTAGTTGCAATGTTGATCCATGCATCCATTATCAATTAACAACAGCAACACGGCCCATACATTTAATAACAAGCATGCAACAATAAGAGCATCTACAACCCTATTGTCTTGTTAAGTGTTGTGAGTCTTAGGTGGCTCCTATGTGACATAAGCCACAAGACAATGTTTTGTTTATGTGGCAAAATTATATCTCAAAAGACAATGAGATAGAAAAACTCTCTCCAATGCAAAAGTATTGAGGAGACAATAAAAAGTATTTTTTCCAACTTCCAAGGCAACTCCTCCACTTCTTCAATTTTTTTATAAATATTTCTATTCATAATTGATGATATGGAGACAAAGTCATTGTGAAGTGTATTGTCTAAATCTAGACAACCAACTTCACATTCTCCTTGCCATGTCATTGCCATGTCAACTTCATGTTTTATTCTACATTTGCATTGGAGAAGAATTTTTGGAATGAAAGTTTGTCATTCCTATGTGGCAACCATTTTTTCTAAACTTACAATAGGGTTGGAGATGCTCTAAGAGTGGACGCAAGAAAAGAGTCTTATGATTACGATGAAGTCGAGGGAAGAAGGATCAAGGCAACTCAGTATTAGAGAATTGTCGAGATAAAGAGATCTCCAACACTTCGCTCAAGTCTCACCTACACGATCACCTGCATTTGCACCAATAGAGTATCAATACTCTTCTTCTCTCCTTCTTCCAAAATTCTATATAAATACGTAAACTCGACGAAGGCAAACAATGAAAACTATCGAAAACATCTTCGAAATTGGATTCATAAAACCAACAACGAAAACACAACAAAACGACAGCGACAGTAAAAAAAAAAAAATTTAGAAAGTGACTCTTATATAGAGTTATTTTCCAAAATACCATCCACTGCATATGGTACATAATTTCGAAGAAGCCAATCGAAGAAAAGGAAGGGTCTTAATTCCATATATTCCGATAAATCGGGGTCGATAGGATTGTCAACAAAGTGCCCCCAACTGAAAAGCGGGATACTATAAGAAATCGTTGGTTAAAGCAAGATTTGACATTTTTATCGTCCGTTCACCACAAAGAATCGCACTGACTTAGTAATTGAACTTCTGAAACACTAGTTGAATCATCTCGGAACAAATGCTTATGCATGCCGGCCGAAACTAGAGAACCGAAGAAAAAAAGGACTAACGGCTACAGAGGAATCTTTTTTTTTTTCCTTCTGAAAATCTATATACTAGCACAAGTGTTGAAGCACTCCCTATACAGGGAGAGCTATGCATGACATGGTGAATTACAAAATTAAACAATCCAGTAACAACTTGGAGCATAAAATTAGAAGTAACTCCTAATTTTTGTCAGTTATGAACTGAGCAGCCAACAGCTTGGCTACCAACAAAGCTACCACGTTCCAAAAAATTAAAAAAAAAAAAAAAAAAAAATCTCTCGCGGAAATATAATTCACGCGTGGGAGCCCCCCATGTGGAAATAAGATTCACGTATGGGAGGCTCCACACGAAAATGGAATTTACGCATGGGAAGCTCCCACGTAGAAATGTAATTCACGTGTGGCCCCCACCCCCCACACGGAATTGTGATTCACATAAGGGAGGCCTCCACGCTAGGGGTGCAACTCGGAAGGGTTAGGTCGGGTTTGAGGTCAACCCGAGCCCAACCCGATAGATCATAAGTCTAGTCCAAGTCCAAGTCCGACCCGACTTCGGATTCAACATATGAAGTCCAAGACCAAGCCCGGATGATCGGGATGGATCCGATCCATCGGGTTTATCGGACTCTATTATGACATTTGAAATAATTTTAAACTAGAGTAATATTAAATGCATAATCAAATAGCAATCAAGCCTCAATCATTACAAAATAAAACTGAAATGAGATTTAGGACAAGGAGTTGAAGTGTTTGGATGAAAAAATTATAGTTTAAACTTTTTATTTAAGTAGTATGAAACAATATATATATATATATATATATATATATATATATTTTTTTTTTTTTTTTTTGAAGCAATGGGTACTTGTGGCGAACTCGCCTCCACTGAGGCTCGAACTCCCGACCACTTGGGTCGCATGCATCTCTCTTAACCACTAGGCTAGAGGTCATTTGCATATATATATATATATATATATATATATATATATATATATATATATATATATATATATATATGTGTGTGTGCACGTGCCTTATACGTATTTTAACATTTCTTAATTAGTTTAGGAAGACTCTTTAGGTACTGTTTGGGAAGGGTGGAAAATGGGAGGAAGGAAAAAGTTGAGGGGAAAGTGAGAGGAAAATTTTAAATGATGGTGTTTGGAAAGGGGGAGAGAACATGGGGGAGGAAAATTTGAGAGGAAAAAGTAGGTGGGTCCCACCAAAAAATTTTCCTCCCAAATGTGGGAGGAAAATGGAGAGAGATGAGAGAAATTTGAGTGAATTTACCCCACTACCCCTCAAAAAGTTAATATTAAATCATCATTTGAGAATACCAAGGAGGAAATAGTAATTATACCTATATCCATAAACAAATAAAAAATTGTTTTTAAACTTTTCCTTCCCTTACTTTTTGTTCATCCAAACAAGAAGAGGTAAAGTTAATTTTCCTCTCCCTCAATTTTTCTTCCTCTCAGGCCTCGTTTGGTTCGCGGAATGGAAGGGAAAGGAAATCAATTCCTCATCATTTCCTTTCCTTTGGGAAACTTTAATTCCCATTGATTTTCCTTTCCAATGTTTGGCAATGCCAAGGAATTTGGAAAGGAAAGTGAATACTTCAATGTGGGAAAGTGATTCCTTGCTTGGATGGATGGAATCACTTTCCCCCCTAATTTCCCTTCCATTGGGAATCACTTTCCTTTCCTCCTCAATTCCTTGGACACCCAAACATAGGAAAGTAATCACTTTCCTTTCCCAACCCGGAGATTCCGCGAACCAAACGAGGCCTCAAATTTTCCTCTCCCTCCCCTCCTATGTTCCCAAACATAGTGTTAGGAAAACCAAAGGGTAGTCTTCCTAATTACTAAGTTGTCCTTATTAAAATTAATGAACTATTTTTAATTAGTATAAGTATGTAAGGGTATTTTCGGAATTCAAAAGTTTCACCATCTAAGTTTTCCTATTATATATATATATATATATATATATATATATATATATATATATATATATATATATGTCGGGTTTCGGGTTACCCAACACATGAACCTAAATCCAATCCGATTTTTGATCGGGTTCAAATATTTTAACTCGAACCCGAACCCGAATATTTTCAATCATAACCCAACCCATTAACGGATTTACCCGATCAGATTCGGGTTTAGTCCGCCCGAGTTGCACCCCTACTCCACGCGAATAATTTACGAGTGGGAGGCCTTCACGTAAAATTCCAATTCACATGCAAAAAGCTTTCTCTCGTGCAACTTCCAAGCTCCAATAAATGAGGGAATTAATAACGGACTCACCGATCTCGAAGCCACTCGACATTTAGAGCATCTCCAACCCTATTGTCTTGTTTTGTGTTGTGAATCCTATGTGGCATGAGGCACAAGACAATGTCTTGTATAGGTGGCAAGATTATATTCACAAATGACAATGAGTTTAAAAAGTCATCTCCAATGCAAAAGTATTGAGAAGACAATACAAATAATTTTTTACAACTCCCAAGACAACTTTTACTCTTCTACTTCTTTTTATAAATATTTTTATTCACAAATGATGATGTGGACATAAAGACATTGTGAAGTGCATTGTCTAGATCTAGACAACCAACTTCACATTGTCTTTGCCATGTCAATGCCATGTCAACTCCACACTTTATTTCACATTTGCATTGGAGAAGTACTTTTGGAAAAAATGGTTGTCATTCCTATGTGGCAACCATTTTTTTCAAACTCACAATAGGGTTGGAGATGCTCTTAATGTAGAATGTTACAGAAAATGAAGAATTATGATTTATGTCGTTTGGTGTAACAGTCGCCACATGGCATCCGATCCTTGATTCACGCGGGTCATTCACTGGTGACAAGAACGTTCGTGCGAAAGAATGTGAAGCACCGCAGAAGATTGTTTTTCGAACGGGAGCAGCCCGCGCGAAAATGAGCAAAGTCGTGCATGCTCATTTCTGCTGGAATGTGAACAATCAGTCATTTTTACTAATTTGACTATAAATAGTATCATTTTTTTATGCAAACAAGGCATCACACCTGAGCATTCTGAGCATCCTTTGCTAGAACACTATGTCCTACTAATGTTTGTGAGCACTCAGAGCACTTAACAACTTTCTATTTTTGCATCAAGTGAAACGATCACGTACGAATCGAGCTAGCTTTCCACCGTTGTACTCTCCCGATTACTTTCTTGTGCTTGAATTATTCGTGTAATTACACACTTGTAATAGAAATTCTTTATTATACACAAGTTATATAAGTTTTCTTAAAAAAAAATTGTTCTCTTATCTTCAAAAATAAAATGACGACTCTGTTAGGGACGACCTTCACCACCGATGAAAAGGTTGCCACTTAGTCTGATGTTGCTTTGATGGAAAATACTACGGACTCGTTGATCATTAAGTTTGATTAACAAAAGTTTGAAAAAATTATCGCCAGAGGGCTATGCAAGCCTTGCTCCAACTCGCAAACACAAGAAGGTGGCACGCAAAGTAATTAGCAATAGGGAAGGCATATTTTCTCAACCAAAAGGACGACATCTCGCAAGTCCGTTCGCAATGTTTGGCTACCCAAGCCCATACTACTTACCCAGTTGTTTAGGGTAAGGAAGTTATGGCGAGTGAAGGTGAGGCTATATTGTTAGCCAGTTCTGACGAAGTGTGAAAGTCCACGAGCCAATGGAAGATATTCTTAGCAACAGGGCCGGCCCGAAGCATTTGAATGCCCGGGGCAAATTTTAAAATTATGCCCCTTGTTCAAAAAAACATTAAAAATAAAGTATCAACTTTTTTTTGGGAAGATTCAGTACTTTTTTATTATGAACATAAATGTTCTGTACAATTTTTTAGTTTTGTTCCTACAAAATATACATGTAGTATCTTGTTGTTTTGGATATATACATAGGCACTTCATGTGGACTTTTCTGTACCTCTAGTAGACTAGATTATGAAACAAATTAATAAAATATTTTTTTCTTGTGAGTAACATAGACAACATCTTCTCAATCTTCAAAATTCTCATCTTCGTAGCATCATCGATTTATATTTTAGAATAAGTATAATTTGTAGCACAATCATCATCCATTTGAACTCACAAAACAATACAAATTATCTGTGTGTTTAATTGTTTATGATCTTGACTAAAAACAGATGTCTCATTCAAGCATTCAAACATAGGATATTCACAATGCAATACACACCATACATCATACCCACCTATCATAATATTAGCACGATATCTCGATAAGGAAAAATAAACTAAAATGATCTAAAAATTAATGAAGTTCATAAATTTGACTTTAAATTATAGAAGATAACGATGCTATTATTAGCAGGTTTCAGCAAATGAAGTATATGAAGTTCTTTACTACGGATAACTATTGGTTCTTAAAACCTAATAAAATACAAAATTTGCAGTAGTGATAACTAAGATTCCATGTACATATAAATTAGAAATTAAAGACTCAACAAAATTTTAGTAACCATTATATGCAATATTTGATCAACGACAAATGACATTATATATATATATATATATATATATATATATATATATATATATATATATATATATATATATATATATATATATATATCTTTTATACAAAACACAAAGGTTTTTGAATCCTAGGGCTGACTGTGCCAAGATAAAGAGTGGTTGGGATTTAATCTTGGTGAATCAACGGTTGTGGAGTTTTATGGGGAATCCAAAGAGTGGAGTTTGCACTCATAATGGTTGTGGATGAGCATTATTGAGATTGAGGTTTTATGGGGAATGAGCATTATTGAGAGTGGGGTTTTATGGGGAATCCAAAGAGTGGGGTTTGCACTCATAATGGTTGTGGATGAGCATTATTGAGAGTGGGGGCCTCATAATTATTATTGTTCGTTTAAAATTGGGGGTCCAAGATTTTGAGGGAGAATACCTTAAATGAACCATGCCCTATGGGCACGGGTTATGACTAGTATATATATATATATATATATATATATATATATATATATATATATATATATATATATATATATATATGGAAAAAAAATATATATATATATATGTATATATATATATGGCAATATATGTCGATAGAGCACTTACATTCTTTGTTTCAATTTTGATCGACTCATCCAAGTGTATATTCTTGTATACCGTGTCTTGTGCATATTTGCTCGTCATTTTTAGCCATTCAATGTTGATCGTGACAGTTTTCCTTTCTCGGAAATACGATTTCGTGTAAAGAGATTCGCAGCTGCGAACGTTTCTAATTTCCTACCTTTTTCATTTGTATGTTCTCTGTCCTATTTATTTTTTTTCTTCTTCTTTTGACATTAGATGCTTAGGCTAGCTAGGCAATGGGGTGGAGGTTGCAGGACCCTTGGGCCTTAGTAGAAAAAATTATTGCTAAAATTAATTAAAAAATAAAAAAATTGGGGGCCCCTTGGGCCCGGGCCTTGGCACCGTCTGCCCCTCCCCCGGCCCGCTAGCGAACACAAGGTCATAATGAACCCTAAGAAGAAACAAAGTCAGAAGGAACGTCGACCTTAATGATTTGGCAAATCACAATGTTGTTGTACAGAGCTCACACGAAAATGTACATCAAATATGTCTATGCAGAAATCAATATTCCAGCAACAGCTTCTCGAACACGCGCGCTTGAGAAGACACTACAACAAGAAGACTTCAAGCGATTATATATGATAGTCCTGGTGGCAGTTTCCGCGCTCATGTGAAAAATAGTATAGATACCAGGTGAGACCGACAGGATTTGAGTTTTCCAAATATATATATATACACACACGCACACACGTGTGTGTGTGTGTGTGAAAAGTGTAATAAAAAAAAAAATTTTGCTTAATACATAAACATCGTTTCCACACGGAAGTCAAGACACATTTGTGTGTGTCTGGTCCAATTACTTTTGCTAATGTTGATGCCCTAAGAGCATCTCCAACCCTATTGTGACTTTGGAAAAAAGTTAATGCCACATAGGAATGACAAAATTTTATTCAAAAGTTCTTCTCCAATGCAATTGTCAAGTCAATTGTGAAGCTTATGTGGCAAAAATTAAAGAAGACATTGTGAAGTTGATTGTCTTGTTCTAGACAATGCACTTGACAATGTCTTCTCTTCCATGTCATCAATTATGAATAAAAAAATATTAGAAAAAAGAAAGAAGATGAGTAGTTGTCTTGGAAGTTGGAAAAATTACTTTTTATTGTCTTCTCAATACTTTTGCATTGGAGAGAGTTTTTCCATCTCATTGTCTTTTGAGATATAATTTTGCCACATAAACAAGACATTGTCTTGTGGCTCATGCCACATAGGAGCCACCTAAGACTCACAACACTTAACAAGACAATAGGGTCGGAGATGCTCTAAAGCTAGCAAATCAAAAATCCTAGAAGCTAACAAATTTCATGCATTAATTGGAGAAATTATTGTTCTGGGAGTAAAATGAATGATTCTTGTATGCTTAACTATTGTTTTATTTTCCGTACAAATTACAAAGAATAAGTTGTCTAGTTTCGGAGTTACGTTCATCATACTCTGTGACATTTTTCTTTATGCTACAGCCTCCTGCTTTGTTGTATATACAATCTCGTCGATCGGTCTAGATGGATGACAACGACGAGTCATGTCACCATTATTTTCGTTATGATATGAAATAATTACAAAGAATAAGGCCTCGCTTGATTTGCGAATCATAAATTTGAAAAAAGAAAATCAGTATTTTTCTATGGATGTCAAACAAATTGAACAGAAAAGAAAATGATTTCTAATGGAAGAATAATTAGGAAGAAAAACGATTCCTTCTATCCAAGCGAGTAATTATTTTTCTACATCGAAGTATTCATTTTTCTTTCCAATTTATTTGGCATTTCCAAACATCTAAAAAAATTAATATAAATTAATTTTTCAAAGTAAAAAAAAAAAAAACCAAGAAATTGATTTTCTTTTCATTCTTTTCCGCGAACCAAACGAGGCCTAAGGGGTACCATTTTTTACATTTCTTGCAAAGCATGCTAGACAAATGCAATTGTGGGGAGCTCGATCTCGATCGATCGATTAATGGGAATTGAAGACTCTGGAACATACCACAGGGGATCGATGAAGAAAATTCCAAATAATAAATTTCACAGGAGACTGTTTGGTTGTCTGAAAGTGTAAAGAAGTATGAAAGTAGTTTCGACGATGTTGCATGGACCGCGGTTTCTGACCGCAGTTCTGGCCCGCAGCCACGCGTCGGCCCCCCGTTTGGTGAAAGTGAAATGTACATGCTTTTGACTTTTGTGCTAGTTGTTGTCTGCTGAATTCAATATTTGGATATGTAATATTTTGTAACTTGGAAGTGGTCAAATTCACACTGGCCCGTTTGGTAAACCGTATTTGGAGGTGGATTTTAGGATTTATAGATTTGGAATGAAATTCATGTGATCCTATGTTTGGTTGGAGATAGATTTAGATATAGAAAGTATGACTAATTCCAAATTTTGGATTTGGAAAAAAAGAGAAAGTTGGATTTGGGAGAAAAAAAGTTAGTTATTTTTTTTAATAATTTCGTTTTTTATTAAATTTTGTTATACTAATTAATAATTAATTAGTTATTTAATTAATTAGTTATTTCTTATATATTATTTTTATAATTATTATTTTTAAAATATTTAATTAATAGTTAATTAAGAATTAACTATTAGTTTAATAAAAAATATTATTATTTCAGAAATTAAATTGTTTTATAACTAATAGTTAGTTATTATTTTTATTAAAAAATTAACTAATAGTTAGTTTCGTAATTATAATTTAAATTAAATTTATTATTAATAGTTTTATTATTTATTATTTTATAATAATCTCAATTAATAATTTATAACTTTATTATCATAATTATAATCTTAATTAATAATTTATTATCACTATAATCTTAAGTAATAATTTATTAATTAATATCCAATTATAATCAAATTAAAATTTATTATCTTATTATAATCTTAATTAATAATTTATTAATTACTATTTTATTGTAATCTTAATTAATAATATTTAATCACAAATATTTA
>JANAVB010042020.1:24406388-24427169 GCA_029216955.1 Iris pallida | reverse complement strand
GGAGAATAAGAAGAAGAACAGGAATAAGGAGAAGGAGAAGAATAGGAGTTTGAGGATGAATCAGATATGGGTTGTAAGGATTGGTAATGATTAGAAATAGTCGCCTAGACTAGTCTTGACCTTGGTTGACCACGGTTGACTTTTAGACCAAAAGTCAACTATGGGTCAACACTTTACCCAATTTAGTCCCAAATTCCATTAGACTTGAACGGTTGACCAAAAGTCAACTGTTGGTCAACATTTGACCAGTTTGACCTAGGTTTGACCTAGAGTTGACCAGAGTTGACCAATTGACCAAAAGTCAACTGTAGGCTAACTCTTGACCCCGTTTGACTTTTTTCGACTTGTTTTGACTTGCGATGACTGGTATGACCTAGAGTTGACTTGGTCTGACTTAGATTGACTTGATATAACTTGATTTGATCTAGATTGACTTGACAGGATAGTATGACCAGTTTGACCTAGTTTGACCTAGATTTCATATCATTCATTTATAAATCATTCTTAACTTGTTTAAACCTAAATTAACATGCAATATCTCATCTTTAGGTCTCTGATTATCACTCTGAGCATTGATATACCCTACAGCTCAGGACAGCAGGTGAGTACATTCACTGATAGTTTTCATTGTCTTGATATCTACTATATCCGATTCAGTTGTAGTGTCTTACTTGATTCTCGACACGATAGTTCACGGACTAGTATACGTCGGATCCTGTCATGAGATGTTATTCCCGAATTTTCCTTGGTATATTGGTGTGTGATATCCATGTTTCATGTACTTATATAGACATTGATTTGGGAGTGGGCTGATCACCTGCTTTTGAATCCGTGTCTTGACGTGCTATGTCCGGATCCATGATACTATTCGGGGATGGGGGAATTATTAGGGGTTATGTGATCAAAGCCTCCCTGTCACTATTTTGCTAGCGCCACCCTCGCCTCACGTAGGGTGTAGCAGATATCTCATGTCCATGTTATCCAGGTTGGCCGGCATGATCCTTTCAGATTTTTATGTGATTGTCGGGCCAAGTGGATAACCCTACCATGATTCCCTAGCCGATCACATAGCGCTCTAATAATTCAAGTCACATTTTTTTATATTTATTTATCCTAGGTGGCTAAGTTCTGTTCGGGAGAAGGGTTACAACCCCGATCCTTGTTTGGTTTTAAGGGTTGTAACTCGGCTTCCGAATAGTTCCTAAGCAATCCTACATATATATTTTCGTCATATTCAGTACTAACATCTATTATATATTTTCTGCTGATTTACCCTGTATTGGCACATATCTTTGTCTTGTATTTCATTACATTGTCTCTTATAGTATTTGTCAATTCATATGGAACTGCTGTTGGTGTTTGTACTTGCTCATTTCCTGACAAGATACCGTTGACAAATTTTACAGATGATTCAGAGGCTGATTGCCCGACCTATTATGGGGACGGGTTAGATGGAGTAGACTTGGACCGTGGCTTGTTAGTAGAGCCACTAGACTTTGCTCACCCTGAGTAGTGTAATTTAGTTAGGTTTGCCTGGCCTGCGAGCCAGCTAGTACTTTTCAGACTGTAGTATTATATTATATTCTGCGATGTTATGTTTAGTTTTGGACTTGTGTGGATCTCGAACTTATTTCCTGCTTCTCTATCATATTTTCTTTCCATGCTATCTACCTTAGTTTTACATTGTGATTGAGACTGTATTGCTATGTCACCTCCATTCGGAGTGTATATACTGTACAGGTACCTTTATCTGTTTAGTTGTAGTATTTCTAGATTACCTAGACAGCGTTCTACCGCCGATGCTGCGGCGTAGGCTGGACGTACCCACTTCGTGCCCCTAATCAGGGTGCGGGTCGTGACAACCTAGGACTAAGCTTTCTCCGTACGCCAAAATGAATGATGCCACGGTTAGGCAAAATCCTCAAAAATACATGGTCGCCGACCGAGAATTCAAGGGGGCACCGACGAGAATCGGCCCAATGACGCTGACGATCATGGGCAACTCGAAGATGATCTCTGACTCGTCTGACCACTTCAACGGTCTAAGCAATCATTTCCGGACGAGCATCTGCCTCTCTCCAACATCGTCCCATGCTAGCGGGGATCTGCACTTCCTACCATATAGTGCCTCGAACGGTGCTATCTGGATACTGGCCTGGAAATTGTTGTTGTACGAGAACTCCACCAGGTGCAGGTGATCTTCCCATGAACCACCAAAGTCGAGTATACAAGATCTCAACATATCTTCCAAGGTTCGTATGGTACGCTCTGACTGACCATCTGTCTGCGGATGATAAGCTGAGCTGAACTGGAGGTGAGTCCCCAAACTCTCTTGTAGGTTGCGCCAAAAGTGCGACGTAAATCTTAAATCTCTGTCCGAGGTAATGCTGACTGGTATACCGTACAACCTGACTACATGCCTGAGATACATCTCTGCTAGCTGAGCCGTCAACTGACCAACTCTGAATGGAGAGAAAGTGAGCCACCTTCGTGAGCCTGTCTATAATAACCCAAATAGCATCTCTACCGGCCGGAGACCTAGGTAATTCATTCACAAAATCCATGGTTATATGCTCCCACTTCCATTCCGAAATTGGCAAGGACTGAAGAAGTCCAGCTGGCCTTTGATGTTCGGCTTTAACTTGTTGGCAAACCAAACACCGAGAGACAAATCGGGCTATCTCCCTCTTCATGCCATCCACCAAAAGTGCTGACGGATATCACGGTACATCTTCGTACCACCGGGGTGAATAGAATACTGAGAACTGTGAGCCTCTGCCATGATCTCCTATCTGATATCCCCACTAGGTACACAAAGACGCTTCCCATGTCGAAGTGTACCGTCCTCATGAATGCATAACTCTGGTCTTCGTCCTGTCTCACACTCTGCTCTAAGCCGCTGAAGCTTAGAATCTGCTGACTGCGCCATCCGGATCCTCTCGACTATACTGGAATGAACTTGCATACTGGCCATCAATGCCACACTGGTAGGAAGGACAACTTCAATACCCATCTTCTGAAGATCTACTAACAACTGGCTGCCCTGTTAGGAAATAAACTTCGGCTCTCCTGCTCAATACGTCGGCAACAACGTTGGCCTTTCCTGGATGATACTGCAAGTTGACATCATAATCCACAAGTAGCTCTAGCCACCTCCTCTGATGCATGTTAAGATCCTTCTGGGTGAACACATACTTCAGGCTCTTGTGGTCGATAAAAATCTCTACCCTATCTCCATACAAGTAATGCCTCCACGGCTTAAGTGCAAACACTACTGCTGCCAGCTCCAAGTCATGGGTTGGGTAATTTCTCTCATGATCACGAAGTTGACGTGACGTATAAGCTATTACCTTCCCATGCTGCATCAAAACACATCCCAAATCTCTGTTGAAGCATCACAATGCACTGAGAATCCTCCGGTTCCATCTGGAAGCGTGAGAATAGGTGTCGTCATCAAACCTCGCTTCAACTTCTCAAAAGAATCCTGACACTCTGCTTGTCCAAGCAAACTGCACATCCTTGCGGGTCAACTGGGTCAATGGCGCTGAAATCCGAGCAAAGTCTGAAACAAATTGCCGGTAGTAGTCGGCCAAGCCAAGGAAACTACGGACTTCTGCAACTGTGCTAGGTACCGACCATATCTCAATAGCTACTATCTTCTGGAAATCCACTTCTACTCCTCCTTTGGTGAAGATATGACCTAAGTACGAAATGCAATCGAGCCAGAACTCGCATTTACTGAACTTGGCATATAACTGGTGCTCTCTGAGAATCTGGAGGACAACTCTGAGATGCTGCTCATGCTCTGCTTCACTCTTGCTGTAGACTAGGATGTCATCTATGAACACAATCACGAACTGATCCAAGTAAGGCATGAAGATACGATTCATGAGGTCCATGAATACGGCCGACGCATTGGTTGCTCCAAATGGCATAACAAGGAACTCCCAATGCCCACATCTAGATCTGAAAGCTGTCTTCGGGATGTCCTGCTCTCTGACTCTGATCTGATGGTATCCTGACCGCAAGTCGATCTTCGAGAATACTGCTGCCCCCTTGAGTTGATCAAACAAGTCATCTATCCTCGGGAGAGGGTATCTGTTCTTGATTGTCACTGAGTTCAAGGTACGATAATCTACACATAATCTGGACGTACCGTCCTTCTTTTTCACAAGAAGCATCGGGGCTCCCCAAGGCGATCCACTAGCACGAATGAATCCCTTGGTTCTAAGTTCTTCAATCATCTTGTACAATATCTCTAACTCTGACGGCACCATCCTGTAGACTCTCTCCGAAACTGGGGCTGTCCCTGGGATCAAGTCGATAGCAAACTCGATCTCTCGCTCTGGCGGCATCCCTGGAAGCTCTTCTGGAAAAACATCTAGAAACTCTTCAACTATCCGGGGTAACTGCACTGCTGCTACCGCCATCCGCAACACTGGGGGAAAAGGTGTAGGAACCCTAGAGGGGGGGGGGTGAAAGGGTCAAGCTAACTAATCAAGCACTTAGCACAAGCTAATGGACAATTTAAAAATATAAGTGCAAGAGAAGAAGCAAAATAATACCGACACCTGATGTATCTTGGTATCCTCCAAGAGGCACTCCAGTCCCGGAACTCTCTCCGGCTTTAATCCACTATTTGAGTAAATAGTTACACACGAGTTTGGATCCGAAGAACTCGCCAACTTCTTACACGAGAGCTTTAATCCGAAGGCCTCTCCGACTTCAACCGAGAGTTTGGATACGAAGACTCTCCAACTTCAACCGAGAGTTTGGATACGAAGGCTCTCCAACTTCAACCTTTCACAATAGGTTTTGATCTCCTTATACAATAAGATGAAGATCTCACTTTTCAACTCAATAACTCTAACACAATTTGTGGATGGCAAATGAAAGCTTTGTAGAGTTGTTTGTGGATAGGCTTTGGTGGTTTAGAAATTTTTAGGCTCAAAGCATCAACCTTGAATAAAGGGGTTCAAGGCTATTTATAACCAATGCATTGAAAAGAGCTCAAGGCAACTTTTCAGTCCGCGAACCGGCATACCGCCGGTATGATCCGACATACCGGCGGTATACCGGTCTGGGATTGCAACGGCTAGAAATATAACCGTTGGGATCATTAATGGCTGGAAATCCGACTGTTGGAATTTCAACGTTTCGGAAGCGGTATACCGTCGGTATGGACCGGTATGTCGTCGGTATGCCGGTTTTGTAAACAAAAATTTTATGTGAACAAAAATCGGTATACCGTCGGTATACACCGGTATACCGTCGGTATGCCGTTTTTCACCAAAAATGATCCTGGGCTTATTTCTGCCATAGCTTTCGATTTTGCCATCCATTTCTTATGTTTACAATAATTCCTAAGACTCATTACAGACTCCAGATAAACTTAGGCAGGTGCAGGCTTCTTCAGAGTCTTGAAATGATGATGGCATGGCTTGGCTTCTTCCTTTGATAGGTGCTGGCTTTTTCCCTTGGCGGCAGCTGTCCAAAGATATCCAGTTTGTATAAACCCGGTGCGTGGCTCCAGAGATGTCGTCGGGTGGTTCAGAGAAATCTTGTGGAATTCGTCATCTTTGGCCCACCATGATTTCTTTATTGCATATGTCCACATTGATCTTGCTTATTGCTTTTCTGTATGTACATGTTAGACGGACAAAACAATATACATAGTAGCAAGTATGATAAGTTTAATGCACATTAGGACAATACTGAGTTTAAGTATATGTGCTAAGGTGATAGCATAAATGTTAGTGATATCATAACGATTAAATTTAATTGAATAACAAAAATCAAAAATATAGTTTTGATTTTGGCAACCCGATTAAATTTAAGATAGATAAGCTCATATCACTAATATGTAAACCAATAGGCACATATCACCAAAGGTATAAGTATAAGTAGAAATGCTATAGCGATAGTATTAAGATTAGTGATAATAAAATGCTAAACTTAACAGATTAACCATATTCAAAAATATGATACAATCATTGGGCCAACAGAAGGTTCAACTTCGCCTCGGGAGAAGGAAAACTCTGGCTCGCCTGGAATGCTAAAAACAACCCTGCCATTATGGCAGTCTATCCTAGCATACTGGTCTCTCAACCAATCCATCCCTAAGACCACATCATAATCGGCCATCGGGAACTCTATCAATCTAGCGGGAAACTCTCTACCGCTAACTACGATCCGACACAAGAAAAATACTCTATCTACTCCCACAAGTCCGATACCAGTAAGTATATTGAGCCTTACTGATAATGACTCAGGCTCCAGTCCTATCCGTGTCGTGAATCGTGCAGACATAAATGAATGCGATGCACCAGAATCAAATAACGCTGATGCTGGGAAGGAGTTGACAAGAATAGTACCTGTCACTACCTCACCTGGTGCTAATCCTTCTTCTCCTATGGTCAAAGCCAGCACTTGACCATGTCCTCTGGGTGCGGGTCCCCTCTGTTGAAAACTTCTCTGCCTGCTCTGGATCAGGGCTTGGGCTTGGGAATACTGCTGCGGTCTCTGCTGCTGGAATGCCTGGGACTGCGGCGGCAACGGCATCGGGAACGGGTACTGCTGCTGCTGCTGGACTGGTACTGGGGCTGGCCCCCTAACTGAAGGACTAGAGAAGGCTGATGAAGATGAACTCCCCCTGTTCGGGTAGTTACCAACCCTGTGGTCCGGGGCACCATAAACCAAGCACAAACTATGTGCTCTACGACACTCTGATACCACATGTCCTGGCTTCCCGCAGTGAGTGCAACCCATCGCGGAAGACTACTTCTGCTTCTACTTCTGCTGCTGAGGGTATGTCGGGGTTGAATGTTGAATCGAAGTCACTGAGGCCGCCTGCCTCGGAGCTCCAATGGTCAAAGCCCTAGCTGCCGGGGCTGGTGCTGAAGACTGATTCATCTGGACATGGGATCGCTTCCGATCTCCGGTCCTATCTACGATCCTCTGGGAGGTATACTCATGCCTCCTGGCTGCTCTCAACACTACATCAAAAGTCTGATGCTCAAACTGCTCTACTGTCAGTAAAATCTCTAGAAGGAGCCCCTGCTGGAACCGCTGGGCTCTGTCGAACTCAGTCGCTACCAAGGTGGGAGCAAACCGACTAAGTCACGAAAACTCGGCCGCATATCCATCGACCGTCCTGTCCATCTGCTTCAGATTGGTGAACCTCGTCTGTAGATCGTATCGAGCTACAGCATCGAAATACTTGGTCTGGAATCTCTCTAGGAATACTGCCGAGGCAATAGGTGTCAATAATCCAACGGCCTGTGCCGCCCACCAGCTGCGGGCAAGATCCAATAACTGTATGCGCACCACGGCCACCTTTTCGCCTTCTGGAGTCCTGGCTGCTTCTAGAATCACCTCTGTGTCCTGAAGCCACGCATCTGCGGCAATAGCATCTGTCACTCTCCGTTCCCGGAATGCGTATTTTATACGTATACCGCTTGCCCGAATTTATTTAATATCTGTCATGCATTTATTTTGTATTTAATTCTTTTAATTTCATGCTAATTATTTTTCTGTATTTTATTTCCTGCTTTTTCTTGGCTCTTGGTTCATTTCGGTTCATGGTAAACCAACTTGGTTTGGTTTGGTTCAACATGGAAAGGAATGGATGGCTTGGATTTGGTGGAGAGAATGAATGGTGGAGATCCACTTGACCTAGATATAAAACTTCTTCTTTCATTCTCTCTCTTCATTCATTCATATTTACTCCTCCACCAAACCCTAACCCACTTGTGAGAGACAAGTACATCTTGCACATCATGGAGGATTTTATGCATCCCCATTTATTTTTAGTCCATTGTGTTTGTCTCTTCTTTCTCTACATGTTTAGGTCTTGTAGTTTTTGTTTTCCATGGTTAGCTTTGTGTAGATCTAAGTTTTTCTCCTTTTTGGTTTTCTTGGGTTTTGATCTATCAAACTTCATCATTTTCATGTTTTGATTGTTCTATGTTGTAGAGAATTCAATTCTACCCAATTTTGGCTTTGAAAAGTTAGATTTTGACTTGATTTGAGGAAGTTATGGCCAAAACAATTTTGGTCAAACTTCTATGTTCATCTGTCCTGATTCTGGCAGGGACGATGAATAGTGTCTGACCGCATAAGAATTTCTGGCTGCATGAGCATTTTTGAGCCGCATAAGAATTTCTGGCCGCATGAGCATTCTTGAGCCGCATAAGAATTTCTGGCCGCATGAGCATTTTTGAGCCGCATAAGAATTTCTGGCCGCATGAGCATTTCTCGTCGCATGAGCATTTTTGAGCCGCATAAGAATTTCTGGCCGCATGAGCATTTCTGAGCCGCATAAGCATTTCTGGCCGCATGAGGCTGATTTTTGGCTGATTTTGATTGTTTAATGCTCTTTTTGACTGTTTTTTGGACCGAATTTCTCCTAGCTTCCAACATGAAAGTTGTAGATCTTTTTCTTGGCTTCAAGAATATGTTACCAACTATTTTATGCAAGTTTCTCTTATTCTTGATATAGAATTTTTGACTACCATGCCTTGTCACGAATTGACAATGATTGTTATCCTGACTTAATATTGATCATGCGTTCCTATGTTTGGAACTAAGATACTGGCTAGTCGTCTTATTGTACTGAATAGAACACGTTCATGTATGAACCATTGAGAACGACTGGCTGATCCCGATCATTGACAACGTAACCGTGCTGATCTCCAACTTATAATTATGTACATGAATTTGAGTAGGTGTTATGGCACCGATAATTAATTTCGTATTACAAAAGCAGCACGTGTATCCTACTGTCAAGGCATGATTATCCCGTGAATAGGTTTGATTGTTACATTACGCTATGCAGGACCTACAACCTAACCGCACTGGCATCGTTGTAGAGTTACGCATATCGTACCTTGTACGAAAGTACTTATGCGAAATACTCATGATCCACGGCATGAGATTTCAATTAACATAGGGCCAACTAAGCTAAATAAAATAATTACTGCATGGAGAGAATGGATTTTCGAGTTCTTACATGACGGCCGTCCTTGGGACAAATAGTGTCCCGATACGCCGGCTGGTTCCCACGGATACTGCATATCTACCACACGGGCAGGAAGTGGTATCCGGTTTACTTTTCCCGATCGACGAACGTCCCGTTGGGACTCGTTTCCCCGCATGGCGCAACTGATTATTGGATCGACCAACCTTGTTTGTCTATAGTAAGAACTGAAAAATTCCCTAATGCATGGTTCCAGGGTAACTTGGAGCTCACTAGTAGTAAGCCGTAATAATTGCCTAGCCGCTTAAATTGATTTGATTATGGGTTGTATCCTACTTTGCCAACTATTGAGGTAAGCTGAACGTCCTGACATGACGGACCAACTTCTGTCCTTGTTTGGTTGGGAAGTTGGTTCGGAGTGTCAAGACGCTAGACGTACCTTAGTAAGAGGCAAAGATCTATTTATCTTATTTATATCCTTAACTCTTATTACTGGTTTCAATTCTTCATGTCGTGCTTCCTTTGTGGAGCTTGCTATTGGAGGCCTAACCTCTCTGGTTTTGCATGGCCAGATCTAGAGCCAGCTCCCGAGGACTCAACTTACTTCTACCCTCAAGATGGTTAATACTAGAAGGATGACCGCAGGAGGCCACGAGTGGGTTTCTTGACTCCCTACTCGTCTTGATAGTTACTTTACTTTTTGCCGTTTTGGCACCGACCTGTTAGTCGGACTGTCTAGCACTTGCTTTTACATAATTGTAATTAATTCAGACTGCAGCTGATAGCGATTGTGTATACCTTATCATATCATCTGGCTATGTTTTGTAAAGCCAGATCTTAAGAACATTTTGACCGAACGTTTGGAACGCCTTACTGCTTTATCATATATGCTCTTTATTTACTGCTTCTTGATTCATTGATTGAGACAATAGATGTCATGTGACCCTAGCGAGACTTGTATATAGTATGCACCCCCTTGTCTGGTTTACAGCATTGATCGTATTATTCGGTAGTTCTTCTACCCGTAATACGTAGCTGGCCAAATCCGTCCCCGTCCCCCGGTATTTGGGTCTGGGGCGTGACAAGGTTTTAGTGGTGGCCCATGCAGGTCTGTTTTCAGACTTGTGGGGTGCTTTTATTTTATAGGAGGTCTCAATCACACATGTTCTCCCTTTGATCTCATGATTCGTTGCTCTCGATCCCATCTTGGCACCCCGGTATCCCTTGACTTCGTTGATCTTTCCTGTCCGATCGTTTGATTGTTCCCTTATCCCTTGTATTAGGGGCTCCTCGTCCGCGTCAGAGCAGCAACAACCAGAACAGCAGGACCATGTTGGTCAGCAGCAAGGGCCAGTGCTTCCCCAAGAGCACGTCCAAGCAGAGGTGATAGTAGAGCCAGCCGTTGGGCCGTAATATCCGGAGGTTCCGATCTCACCGATGATTCCGTCCACTCCGGGGACATTAGATACACCATCCCTCCTAGAGATCATCAGAGGGATGATGGCCACACAGCAACATCAGATGTTGGTCCAGCAACAGATGCATGCTCAGCAACAAGAGCAGAATGTGTTACTTAATCAAGGCTTGCAGACGGCATTAGAAAGAGGAGTAAGGACTGATTCACGAGCGTCGACCCGATTCTGCAAGTACAACCCCCGACGTTTCGAAGGCACAGAAGATGCTATCACAGCAGATGCGTGGCTCAAGGATATTGAGGCCATTTTGAAGGCAACCGAAGTTCCAGCGGAGGAGAAAGTGGACCAAGTAAAGTTGTTACTCCAGGATCTCGCCCGTGATTGGTGGGAATCAGAGAAAGTAGGTGCCAGGCGTCCTATTGTATGGGACGATTTTTCTACCAGATTCAAGACCAAGTACTATGGAGTGGTAGCTCAATTCGAGCTACAGCAGAAGTTCATCAGCCTCAAGCAGGCTGGGAAGACCGTGGATGCTTATGCAGCGAAGTTCTGCAGATTGAGTAGGTTTGCCCCGGAGATGGTAGCCACGGAGAGCCAGAGGGCCATGAGGTTTCAACAAGGATTTCATCTTGAACTCTTGCAACTGGTAGAGGGGCATAACTACCAGACTTTTGATGAGGTACTGACGGCGGCCCGGAGGCATGAGATCACTATCCAGAGGATGGCGACTAGGGCTGGGGGCCAGAAGAGGTCTCACAACCAGATGGAAGGAGGAGGGGGAGCAGCACCCCGATCGACAGCACCGTCCCCTGGCGTCCGCATTCATGATGTGGCGGTGCGAGGGCCAGCACCACCAGCCAGACAGCAACAGCAGCAGAGGAAGAATCAGCAGCCACCCGCGGGTTGCACTTATTGTGGGAAGGCAGGGCACACTAAGAATATATGTCGGGCATTTAATGGGTTATGCTTGGTATGTGGGAGTCCGGATCACCGGGTTTCCACTTGCCCCATGAGTTCGAGACCAGGAGGGCCAGTACAACCATTTCCTGCCCTGCCAGCACCAGGGGCAGGCCAGTATCGAGGGCCAGCGGTAGCAGTAAAACCGTTGGCTCAACGCCCGTTATTGACACAAGCTCAGATGTTTCGACAGCAGGGACCGCCAATACAGCAGCAACACCAGAGACCACCCCAGCATCATCGAGGCAAGGGCCAGCAGCAACACCAGGTAGGGCCGCAGCAGGGAAATCAGCATGGAGGCCAAGGGCAGGCGTTCAATCTGTCCTTGGAGGAGGCATTGGCATCGGGGAACGTTGTGGCAGGTAACGTTCTCGTCTCCTCATCTCCCGCAGTAGCATTGTTTGATTCAGGAGCATCACATTCATTTGTATCTACATGATTTGCAACACGACTAGGATTGGAATTTGAGGCATTACCAGAGAGGTTGAATATACTCACTGGTAATGGGTTTGTAGGAGTTAGTAGGATTATTCCAGCATGTAGAGTCGTAGAGTGCGGGCGTTCCTTACCCGCTAGGTTGATAGAATTTCCTATAGGAAATTTTGATGTTATCTTGGGCATGGACTGGCTGAAAGACAGTCATGCTATAATAGATTGCCATAGAGGGAGCGTATCTTTTGATATTCCAGGTATGGGACAGTTCGCTTTGGTCAGGCTGGGAACAGAATAGTTGGCAGGCGGAGTCGTAGCAGCATTGGAAGGAGTTCAAGTCCCGAGGGTAGTGGGAGAGTTTCTTGATGTATTTCCGGAAGAACTACCAGGTTTACCACCGAAGAGAGATGTCGAGTTCAGTATAGAATTGGTGCCAGGGACCGAACCGGTGTCGGATTGAGTTTACAAATGCCAGATTCAGAGCAGGCCAAGGTGTACCAGCATATAGAAGAATTGAAGGCGAAGAAGTTCATTCGGGACAGTGAATCACCATGGGGAGCACCAGTGGTACTTGTAGGGAAAAAGGATGGGTCATCCCGATTGTGCATTGACTATAGGAAACTCAATACGGCAACAGTAAAGAACAAGTACCCACTACCGAGGATCGACGACTTGTTTGATCAGTTGAGCAGAGCCAGAGTATTTTCCAAGATAGATCTTCGGTCAGGATATTATCAAATTAGAGTTCGGGAGGAGGATATTCCCAAGACAGCATTCAGGTCGAAGTACGGGCATTACGAATTTTTAGTTATGTCGTTTGGATTGACCAATGCTCCAGCAATATTTATGGATTTAATGAACCGTATTTTAAGCCATACTTGGATCAATTTGTCGTTGTGTTCCTCGACGACATTCTCGTTTACTCAGCCAGCGAAGAAGAGCATGAAGGTCACCTTAGGAAGGTATTGCAGGTTTTGAGAGAAAACCAGTTGTACGCCAAGCTCAGTAAATGTGAGTTTTGGTCGGATCGAATTTCATTCCTGGGGCATATCATATCAGGGGCAGGAGTATCAGTGGATCCTAAGAAAGTGGAGGCCGTGGAAGGTTGGCCAGTACCTAAGACAGTAGCAGATGTACGGAGTTTTTTGGGATTGGCAGGATATTACCGAAGGTTCGTGTCAGATTTTGTAAGAATTTCAGCACCCATGACCCGTTTGACACACAAGGATGTGCCATTTGTCTGGTCGGCAGAGTGCCAGGCATCCTTTGAGAGTTTAAAGCAGAAATTGATCTCGGCACCCATACTTACATTGCCCGTTGGACCCGGAGGTTTTACTGTATATTGTGATGCGTCAGGTAAGGGACTTGGATGTGTTCTCATGCAACATGGGAAGGTGATAGCGTATGCATCTAGACAACTTCGGGACCACGAGAAGAATTATCCGACTCATGATTTGGAGTTGGCGGCCGTAGTATTTTCCTTGAAGCTTTGGAGACATTACCTGTACGGCGATCGAGTAGATATATTCACCGACCACAAGAGCTTAAAGTATATTTTTACTCAGAAGGAGCTGAATATGAGACAGAGGAGATGGTTGGAATTGATCAAGGATTACGAAGTAGAACTTCAGTATCACCCAGGCAAGGCTAATGTAGTAGCGGATGCCCTCAGTAGAAGGGGCAGTGCATTCATATTGACATCACAGAAGCAGATTTTAGAGGATCTTCGAGAGATGGGCATTGAGGTTATACTTCCTAGAGATGTAGGGATCTTGGCTAGTCTACAAGTTTAATCTGACTTGGTAGACAGGATCAAGACAGCTCAGACACAGGACCCAAGGATTCAGAAGCTCAGGACAGAATGTGAGTCAGGACTCCGAAAGGAGATGAGAATTCATGAGGATGGAACACTTAGGTATGGATCGCGTCTATGTGTGCCAAGTGGAGATATCATACAGGAGGTTATGGCAGAGGCCCATAGTTCTCAGTATTCTATTCACCCGGGAGGTACCAAAATGTACAGGGATATTAAACAACATTTTTGGTGGAACGGAATGAAGAGGGAGATAGCTAGATTCGTCTCCCGTTGCTTGATATGTCAGCAAGTAAAGGCAGAGCAGCAGAGGCCAGCAGGATTATTACAGCCACTTCCTATCCCGGAATGGAAGTGGGAGCACATCACAATGGACTTTGTGACTGGATTACCGAGGTCACCTAGTGGTAAGGATGCCATCTGGGTTATAGTGGATCGACTTACAAAGGTAGCACATTTCCTACCCTTCAGAGTAGGGCAGACTACTGAAAAGCTAGCAGAGATGTACATGCAGCAGATCGTCAGGCAACATGGAGTTTCTGTCAGTATTGTGTCGGATAGAGATACCCGTTTTACGTTGCATTTCTGGAAGAGTTTACATCAGAGCCTAGGTACCAAGTTAAGATTCAGTACGGCTTACCACCCGCAGACGGACGGACAATCAGAAAGAACCATTCAGACCTTAGAAGATATGTTACGAGCCTGTACTTTAGATTTGGAGGATCCTGGGAGAGTCACCTGCACTTAGTAGAATTTTCATATAATAATAGTTACCAGGCCAGTATTCAAATGGCTCTGTTCGAGGCACTGTACGGTAAGAAGTGTAGATCGCCATTGGCATAGGATGATATTGGGGAAAGGAAGATGTTGGGACCAGAGATGATTGTCCAGACAGTTGAGGTTGTTAAGGGAATTAGAGAGCGACTTCGAGTTGCACAGGATCGACATCGTCATTGGACAGACCAGCATCGTAGGCCGTTGGAATTTTCTGTTGGGGACCACGTGTTCTTGCGGATTTTGCCTACTCGAGGAGTCATTAGATTTGGTGTTCGCGGGAAGTTGAGTCCGCGATACGTGGGCCCATTTGTTATCCTTGATAGGATAGGCGATGTTGCTTATCGTTTATCCCTTCCGCCTTCGTTAAGAGAGGTGCATGATGTATTTCACGTATCTCAGTTACGTAGGTATGTATCGGACCCAAGTCATATCCTCGATCATTCTGAGCTGGTTGTGGGTACCAACCTGTCTTATGAGGAGCAGCCTGTGTCCATTTTGGACCGAAGGGAGAAGATACTCAAGAACCGAACAATTAACCTTGTTCGTGTTGCTTGGGGCCATCACTCCTTAGGAGAGTCAACGTGGGAGCGGGAGGATGATATCCGATCGCGGTACCCGCACTTGTTTGACTCACAAGGTATATTTCATTTCCATATGCCTTGATTGTCTTGATTCCACATGCATATCCCCGTATGATTAGTAGCTTGGTTTCATGGATTGATAGTATAGCTACAGATTAGTGGTTGATTGGTATCATAGGGTGATTGATTGCTCGCTGTATTGCTTGTGCCTGGCCCTGATATTTCTAACCTGCTTGGATTTGAAATTTCGAGAACGGAATTTATCTAAGGTGGGTAGAGATGTCACTCTCCGTTCCTGGAATGCGTATTTTTATACGTATACCGCTTGCCCGAATTTATTTAGTATCTGTCATGCATTTATTTTGTATTTAATTCTTTTAATTTCATGCTAATTATTTTTTTGTATTTTAATTCTACTTTTTCTTGGCTCTTGGTTCATTTCGGTTCATGGTAAACCAACTTGGTTTGGTTTGGTTCAACATGGAAAGGAATGGATGGCTTGGATTTGGTGGAGAGAATGAATGGTAGAGATCCACTTGACCTTGATATAAAACTTCTTCTTTCATTCTCTCTCTTCATTCATTCACATTTACTCCTCCACCAAACCCTAACCCACTTGTGAGAGGCAAGTACATCTTGCACATCATGGAGGATTTCATGCATCCCTATTTATTTTTAGTCCATTGTGTTTGTCTCTTCTTTCTCTACATGTTTAGGTCTTGTAGTTTTTGTTTTCCATGGTTAGCTTTGTATAGATCTAAGTTTTTTCCCTTTTTGATTTTATTGGGTTTTGATCTATCAAACTTCATCATTTCCATGTTTTGATTGTTCTATGTTGTAGAGAATTCAATTCTACCCAATTTTGGCTTTTGAAAAGTTAGATTTTGACTTGATTTGAGGAAGTTATGGCTAAAATAATTTTGGTCAAACTTCTATGTTCATCTGTCCTGATTCTGGCAGGGACGATGAATAGTGTCTGGCCGCATAAGAATTTCTGGTCGCATGAGCATTTTTGAGCCGCATAACAATTTCTGGCCGCATGAGCATTTTGAGCCGCATAAGAATTTATGGCCGCAATAGCATTTTGAGCCGCATAACAATTTCTGGCCGCATGAGCATTTTTGAGCCGCATAACAATTTCTGGCCGCATGAGCATTTTTAAGCCGCATAAGAATTTCTGGCCGCATGAGCATTTTTGAGCCGCATAAGAATTTCTGGCCGCATGAGCATTTTTGAGCCGCATAAGCATTTCTGGCCGCATGAGGCTGATTTTTGGCTGATTTTGATTGTTTGATGCTCTTTTTGACTGTTTTCTGGCCCGAATTTCTCCTAGCTTCCAACATGAAAGTTGTAGATCTTTTTATTGGCTTCAAGAATATGTTACCAACTATTTTATGTAAGTTTCTCTTATTCTTGATATAGAACTTTTGACTACCATGCCTTGTCACGAATTGACAATGATTGTTATCCTGACTTAATATTGATCATGCGTTCCTATGTCTGGAACTAAGAGACTGGCTAGTCTTCTTATTGTACTGAATGGGACACGTTCATGTATGAACCATTGAGAATGACTGGCTGATCCCGATCATTGACAACGTAACCGTGCTGATCTCCAACTTATAATTATGTACATGAATTTGAGTAGGTGCTATGACACCGATAATTAATTTCGGATTACAAAAGCAGCACGTGTATCCTACTGTCAAGGCATGATTATCCCGTGGATAGGTTTGATTGTTGCATTACGCTATACAGGACCTACAACCTAACCGCACTGGCATCGTTGTAGAGTTACTCATATCGTACCTTGTACGAAAGTACTCATACGAAATACTCATGATCCACGGCATGAGATTTTAATTAACATAGGGCCAACTAAGCTAAATAAAATAATTACTGTATGGAGAGAATGGATTTTCGAGTTCTTACATGACGGCCGTCCTTGGGACAAATAGTGTCCCGACACGCCGGCTGGTTTCCACGGATACTGCATATCTACCACACGGGCAGGAAGTTGTATCCGGTTTACTTTTCCCGATCGACGAGCGTCCCGTTGGGACTCGTTTCCCCGCATGGCACAACTGATTATTGGATCGACCAGCCTTGTTTGTCTATAGTAAGAACTGAGAAATTCCCTAATGCATGGTTCCATGGTAACTTGGAGCTCACTAGTAGTAAGCCGTAATAATGCCTAGCCGCTTAAACTGATTTGATTGTGGGTTGTATCCTACTTTGCCAACTATTGAGGTAAGCTGAACGTCCTGACATGACGGGCCAACTTCTGTCCTTGTTTGGTTGGGGAGTTGGTTCGGAGTGTCACGACGCTAGGCGTACCTTAGTAAGAGACAAAGATCTATTTATCTTATTTATATCCTTAACTCTTATTACTGGTTTCAATTCTTCATGTCGTGTTTCCTTTGTGGTGCTTGCTATTGGAGGTCTAACCTCTCTGGTTTTGCATGGCCAGATCTAGAGCCAGCTCCCGAGGACTCAACTTATTTCTACCCTCAAGATGGTCAATACTAGAAGGATGACCGCAGGAGGCCACGAGTGGGTTTCTTGACTCCCTACTCGTCTTGATAGTTACTTTACTTTTTGCCGTTTTGGCACCGACCTGTTAGTCGGACTGTCTAGCACTTGCTTTTACATAATTGTAATTAATTCAGACTGCAGCTGATAGCGATTGTGTATACCTTATCATATCATCTGGCTATGTTTTGTAAAGCCAGATCTTAAGAACATTTTGACCGAGCGTTTGGGACGCATTACTGCTTTATCATATATGCTCTTTATTTACTGCTTCTTGATTCATTGATTGAGACAATAGATGTCATGTGACCCTAGCGAGACTTGTATATAGTATGCACCCCCTTGTCTAGTTTACAGCATTGATCGTTTATTCGGTATTTCTTCTACCCGTAATACGTAGCTGGCCAAGTCCGTCCCCGTCCCCCGGTATTTTGGGTCAGGGGCGTGACAGCATCTTCGCTACCATCGAAGAATGGAGGGTTCAAGCGCTTGAAGCTATTGGCCGTGCTGTTACCCTGATGACCACCTCTGGTCAGAGCATCTGCCACTGCCTGGTGCAAGACATCTCCTCGACGGTCTTGGGAAGCTAGCAATGTCCTGATGAGACCCACCAAGGTGCCATCATCAGGCACTACAGGCTGGACGGGCTGAAATGGAGGCTCTTGACCCCCAGTAGGCATGACTCTGGAGGCTACTCCTGAATGCTGGGCTTGATCTCCGGGTTGCTGCTGGTCCACAGGTGGTGCTCCGTCTTGCCAATCGGTAGGAACAGGAACAATGCCGCTGAAGAAGATGACATAGGGAACAATAAGGAAGGGCCAGGACAGATCAAAGATATAAGCATGTGATCAGGTCAAGAATCCAGAGACTTAGAGGATACGAGCAGAGATCAAGGGTGAGTAATGATTGGGACATCTATTCGGTAGACCCTCACATATCTTGATTTACAGGACCTGCATGGGCCACCACTTAAACCATTGAACGCCCCAGAACCAGAATACTGGAGAGCGGGGTGTACATAGCCAGCTACGTATATTGAAGTGTAACCCACCTCGCTATACGATCACGGCTGTCTAGATACATGAGGGTTTAACAGCAAGCCATCAGTCTCCTATGGTCATGAACAAGCTTATTGTCTCAATTTCAAGCAAGCAATAACAGTTTACAAGATGTTAGAGCACCAAATATACAATAGTAAGGCGTCCCATATATTACATATCTGGATGATCATGAAGCTAGTCGTACAAAATGTCAAGACTAGCAAGAGTTTCAGTCATACATGATCAATCCTAGGATTTGCCAATCATCTTACAGCCCGAAGGCAGACAGTAAATAAAGGTGCACTACGAGCTAACACGTGCTCGCCGGCTAAACGCCTCAAAAGAATAATTTTACAATAGAGTGAAAGAGCCAAAAATAAACCCACTCATTGCCAGGGTTACGCCTGGTGGTCACCATCTGGCTGGAAGGTAGGTAGATCCTCTGGAGCTGCTCCGATATCTGGCCATACAAAACCAGCTGGGTCAGACCCCAGAAAGAGCAAGTGCCACAAAGGAGGCTTTACTTAGGAACTAAAACCAGCATATAATAATTAAATATTAAAGATAATTATAAAGATACTGAAAATAATAGGGACAACAATAATAAATTGAGTACGAGAAAACCATTCAAGTAGCTAGGTCACAACCCTTAAACCAAATAAGGACCGGGGTTGCAACCCTTCACCTGAATAGAAACCCGTCTCAAATACTGTTGATAAAGTAAAACATGATGAGCTTGACATAGGGTACAATATGACAATAAACGAAAAGAGGACACAGAACTGCTCTGAGAGCCAGGTTACAACCCTTAAACCAAACAAGGACCGAGGTTGTAACCCTTCGCCTGAACAGGACTGGACCCCTGATCATTATTGTTAAGGCAAGCATAAGTAATCATGTCATGTCACAATTTTGTAAAATATGACGAGCATGACATGGGGTGCAATAAGACAATAAACGAAAAGAGGACACTGAACTGCTCCGGGAGCCAGTTACAACCCTTAAACCAAACAAGGACCGAGGTTGTAACCCTTCGCCTGAACAGAACTGGTCCCCTGATCATTATTGTTAAGGCAAGCATAAATAATCAGGACGATATATGATAAGATAACCATGGGACTATTCAGATAGCCAAGTTACAACCCTTAAACTAAATAAGGACCGAAGTTGTAACCCTTCATCTGAACAGAACTTGGTACCTTATCATTTATCGATAAGTAAGGCACAAGAAGTCATGTCATGTTACAATCTTGTACAGGATCAGGACCAGGCTAAGCTGGGCTAGACTTCACCCAATCAATCACGGCCAAGCAATGAGTACGGCTTGATACTTTAACTAACTAGGGTTATCACAGGCCTAGTTACTAGCAAAATGCAATAAGATTATTCCAACAGCCACAAGCCCTGCAGACCATCCAGGTTATCCAGACGCAATTAGGGGATTGAATTCATGTGGGTACATCGTCCAAAAAATGTATGTACCCTTAAGTAATTTGGTGGTTGCAACACATATCAGTGTGCTGGAAATGTGTCTTACTCGACGGTAGGCTACAAATCCCATGATGGAGCGCCCAGATAACGGGATTGCATGTAGCTGGGAAATCTCTCCATGACTACTGGATTTTCTAGTTGTTAGCCTTAGTCAATTTCAGTAGGTACCCCCGACCTTGGTATTCAGGGGGTCCCTGTCCTAGACATGATGCAAGACAATACTGGTTTATTTGTACAAACGCAATTGTCCACGGTATCCAAGCCATTTATTATAGTCATGTCAAGCAAACCGTCGCAACAGCTCTCAATAGTTACCATGGTGCGTACTTGTCATATCTTGTTATGTCATGTCATGTCAGTTACTTGCCATACCATGTCATGTACAATTATTAGCCCGGTCAATATCAATCAATCCGTGCTTGTCAATTCATAAATAGTGCAAGGCATAAAGATAATCGGGCACACAAGGGCTCGAGGCTCTACGCGAGTGAGCCTCTACACTAGGCTAAGGGCCTCAAGCATAAAGCGGCTCTACGCTAGCCAGAGCAATGGAGAGATAGCTCTACGCGAGTGAAGATGCACATGGGTGGGGTTCTACGTTAGCCGGGTTATACGCAAGCGAAATTACACACGCGTAAGAATTTTACACGTGTAGAATTCTACGCGCGCGAACACCCGAGCGAGATTCTACGCACGCGAGAATCTACTCGAGCCAAAGTCTACACGAGTGCGATTCTACGCGAGTGCGATTCTACGCGAGTGAGAG
>JANAVB010042020.1:23951388-24401388 GCA_029216955.1 Iris pallida | reverse complement strand
TAGAAATTCATTCATCATCTTCGTAGATCTTGAAATTTTTGCTGAATTAGAATTTGTTATGAAGATTTTTAATTGAGAAACGATTAGAGAGATCTTTAATCTGGTTCTTTTGTGTTGATTTGAGCTTGAATAATTCCAGAGAACTTCTATTTTGGTATTCCAGAGAACTTCTATTTTGGTTTTTTTTTCCCCTGAAAATCTAATTTTAGAAGTGATGCAACCTTTTTCCTGATATTCTCCGTGCGAATATGACGACGAATGATATTCGCCGTGCTAATATGACGGGGAATGGTCATCCTCCGTTCACTTGTCACAGAGAAAGATTATTCTCCGTTCACCTCTCACGGAGAACAACCGTTCTCCGTTTTACACATGACGGGGAATAGTCATTCTCCGTTATAGTAGGACGGAGAATGATCATTCTCCGTGAGAAGTAAACGGAGAATCCGTTCACTTGTCACAGAGAAAGATCATTCTCCGTTCACCTCTCACGGAGAACCGTTTTACACATGACGGAGAATAGTCATTCTCCGTTATAGGAGGACGGAGAATGATCATTCTCCGTGAGAAGTAAACAGAGAATCCGTTCACTTGTCACGGAGAGCGATCATTCTCCGTTCACCTCTCACGGAGAATAACCGTTCTCCGTTTTATACATGACGGGGAATAGTCATTCTCCGTTACCGGAAGACGAAGAATAATCATTCTCCGTGAGTAGTAACGAGAATGATCATTCTCCGTTATAGTAGAACGGCGAATGATCAGAAATGTGTTGTTCTGATTTGTGATCTCTTCAGTTTTTATGTTTTCAGGGGGATGGATTCAAGTTGTTTAGTTAATCTTTGTTTCAAGGGAGACCTACTTTCCTGCCGTGTCACTTATGAAAGTACCGTAGAATTTTTAAAGCATCAAGTGTGCGATCGATGGACTTCTTTGGATCCACTTTCCTTTCGTTTCAAGTTTTAACACGGAGAAATGTCATTCTCCGTTATTTTAACACAGAGAATGGCAATTCTCCGTGATTTTAACACGAAGAATGACCACTCTCATGCATGTTAACACGGGAAATGGCTATTCTCCGTGATTTTAACACGGAGAATGACAATTCTCCGTGATTTTAATAGGAGAATGACCATTCTCCTGCATTTTAACATGAAAAATGGCCATTCTCCGTCATTTTAACACGGAGAATGGCAATTCTCCGTCAATTTAAAAAGGAGAATGACAATTCTCTGTGATTTTAACACGGAGAATGACTATTCTCCTGTATTTTAACACGGGGAATGGTCATTCTCCGTCATTTAACACGGAGAATGGCTATTCTCCTGCATTTTAACACGGAAAATGGTCATTCTCCGTAATTTTACCACGGAGAATGACCATTCTCCTGCATTTTAACACGGAGAATGACTATTCTCATGCATTTTAACATGGAAAAAGGCCATTCTCCGTCATTTTAACACAGAGAATAGCAATTCTCCGTGATTTTAACACGGAGAAAGACCATTCTCCTACATTTTAACAGAATCATGAACATAACTTAAAGTTATACTTTCTTTTTGCCCTTCTTTTTGCTTACCAGCCTTTGGCTTATGTGCAACTCTCTTAATTCTCTTCACATCAGCTCTCTCTTCTCTAACTGGAGTTCCAGTTGATGCTGATGATGATGATGAAGTGGGAACTGATAACGACGACATGGTGTGAAGATTGCGAATGGAGAGTCACTGACGAGTTTTTGAAATAAGGTTTGTAGATTTTGGAGGAGAAAACCTAGATTCGAAAGTGAGCAGCGTAGGGAAGAAGAGAAAAAATCAAAACGTTTTTTTTAAGAGTAGATTTCGTGGGTGTTTTCAATAAATTAGAATGACAAAAAAGGTCATTCCGCATCCTTTTATATATTTTTTGCTAATTCTGGACACGCGATAAAATATTATTTTGCGGTGGGTTTTTCATAAAACTTTTACGGTTTTTGGCACTCGTGGGAAATTGGATTTCTTATACTCCCAATAATCAGATGACATTTATAAACCAATAAAGATGCAAAAGTGATGTTGATGAGTTGCCTAGTTAGTTCTTTTTGTCATAAGAACTTTCTTTGTCAAATAAATGCTATATATATGTTTGGAAAAAGTAAAAAAATAGTTGTCTTAATATCCAGGACTAAAATCCATGCATCAAATAATCTTTTACCTTCAGTTGCCCCCCTCTTAGGACCGAGAGTCCACTCTTACACTACAAGATTACCTGCCTTTTCTACTTTCACCTGGTCAATGACTTCACCTCATGATGTAAAGTGAAGGCAAAGAACTACTCCTTGGTTCTGCTTTTTGAAAAGCAGAAGCAGTTTTTGGAAGTAGCCTGCCTCTAGGTTTCAGAAGTCCCAAAAATGAACTAACTAATCAACTAGCCGGTGTTACCAAATAGGTTCTGCTGCTGCTTTTCAAAAGTTGGGCAGAAACTGTCATGCCCCGACCTGGAATCACCCGAATCATCGTCCTCGCAGGGGACGAGATGTCGTACGAGTCTGGAGTTGCACTCGTAGAAGGCAAGATGACAAGTTCTCAAATGATTATCTTTGATTTGATATTAGCAAACAGAAGAAAACAGAGTATACGAAACAATTCTCTTTATTGATAATGAACTGAGATTACAAAGGCTTTCAATAGCCCAACTGAATTTGCCAGGTTGGCTACAACACTCAAGTTCTCTCTTGACCACAAAGGATTTTACCGTTCCATACATCATGCCTTCTATATCTCGGTCGCATCAATCCTGTTGCAAGTCCGAGCGTCAAGGCGATCGCACGCTTCAAACGCTACGACATTCCATGCCTTTGCGCGATCAAGCGAAGCTTTGTCGCGAGAAATCCATTCCCTGCACCCTGCATGAACGCTGGTGGGAGATCAGTACGTTCGTCCTCGCATGTACTGATGAAAAGACCCGCTTTCTAAACCGACATTTAGTATTTATGTTGAATCATGCAACTTAGCTTATGATCTTGTTATATTCTCCTTAGGGTCGATTTCATGACATATTCGAAAGCGGTAAAGCATGTTATTATGGCAAGCATGTTATTCGAATTGAGTAGACAAGCCGGCAAGCAATCTCGTGTTTGTTTCGTGGCGCGACTTCTTACCAGCATAGACGCACTCGTCCTTGCACCGACGCAAGGTGAATACGCCCCATTCCTTCCCTATCATGTTATAAGTGCTCTCTATGTAGGATCTATGTGTGCAGAATACATACGTGCCTGCACTTTCAACCCATCGTTCCTTAACTATATGAAGGTCATTGGCGTATCCGCGCCAGAATGGACTAAAGGTGTTTCTCTTTTTCTTTCCTTTCTTTATTTCCTTTCTTTATTTTCTTTCTTTTCTTTCTCTCTTTTCTTTTCTCAAATTGGGTAGCCCGGCGCCTCTCGTAGTGGGTTGCTATCCCAATTACGGAGACCTTCCGCTGTATACCATCATTTGCGGCTTTTCACATCTCGCTAAGCGGTCGCTAATCGTCTTACGGATGTGCGCCCCTCAGAGATTATATCCCTCCTAGGCCGAACGGTCCCGGTGCCCCGGCGCAACCCGTTCGAAGGGAACACTCCTGTGCACGGGAGATTATCTCATCATTTTCTCAAGTCCATTCGACCATACAACGCACTATTATTCAAACAACCAAATATAGTCTTGAGTCCGAGACTCAGACTTTATCATCTCGTATTTCTTCCATTAACTTTCTATGTTCTCACATTCCATACTTCGTTTCAATGTTCAATGGCATCATGCCTCAACTTAATGTTCGTCAACCGAACGACCCGAAGGTCCCGAACACTTTTCGAGGCATCATGTCACATCTGACAGTTCCGTCACCTTCATGCCACAACTGTTCTCTTCGCAACGAAACCATCTTTTATGATTCTCGTGCACGTAGGCACGCTTTGACTCGATTGTTCTCACTTCTTCGAGTCGTGCATGCGATTCACGCCTCGATACCGTAATTTCATGTTCTTAGCCTTAATGTTCAATGTTCGTGGCTTGCACGCTAGGGCCCTTGCCTTCATAATCTTTCAATGTGCTAGCCTTTCTAACTCGTGCACGAAGGCACGGAATGGCTCGTGCACGAAGGCACTCGCCGAATACAGTTATCCCATGTTCGTGTGGCTTGCGCACCGAGGCGCTCGTCTTTGCGATATCCAATGTTCCATAGCGACTCATGCATTTAATGCACGTTTCATTTCAATTGTTCTAACTAGTGTTCGACACACACTATGATTTATCTTCCGATCGGACCACGCCCGTGGCGTCGATAGGTTAACTTAGCATACAATGATACAATTTTACTTAGGCATGAAGGAGTAAAAAGAAGAGTCAGTCCTCCCACCTTAAGCCGATACGCCTTGTTGTTTGTCGAGCCGATGCGGCTCGATTTCATAACTTTGTTGCATGGCCAAATCTTCTGACTTAGCCATTCGAGCACTTCTTGTTTCATTGAACTACTCGATCGATTCCGGCCTACCGTGCCCAATTCCCAGCCCGTTGCGACTTGCGAGGCGGTGATTTGGATTTTACGGACCCGTTGCGAATGAGACAAAATGCCGACCTCTAACATTTCAGCGTAAACGGATAACCTGCACATGAAACCAACTAAAATCAATACTTGCATCGATTCAGACTTGCGTCTTGGACCGATTCGATTTCTTAGAATCTTCGAGCCGAGTCAACACACTTATCCTTCGGGGCAATGCAGTGCTTCGCATCAATTCAACTCGATGCATTCTTTAGGACAATGCAACTCTTCGCATCGACTTAGTTCGATGTATTGCTCGGGACAATGTAACTCTCGTATCGATTTAAATCGATACATTTCATTCGGTCAACGCGACTCTTTGAGTCAACGTCTCAGCGTAATGCACCGTACGGAGCGGAACATTACAGAAACAACCCCAATAAGCAGTATCAAACCAAGAGGCAATAAATTTTGACACCAAAATGGATGAGACTAAAAGGTTGCCCAAACAAAATAATAGCAACATGAACATACCAAACTAGAACACAAGTATCAGAAGTTCCAACATTTTCACTAAATGTACACATTCATATCACTGACGGACCAGAAAACTTCTATTACTGCAAACTGTTATTGTATCTACCCTTTAAAAAGTTGCCTACATAAATGACAGGTATGATGATTAAGCATATCTGCCCATGAAACACCTACACCCTAGAAGTGCCAAGTTTTCGTTCAAAAAGACGTCGCAAGAGATAAACTTGAAGAACACTGACGCCGATGAGTGCTGCTGATTCAAAGAGTGCCTTGTGGATTGCTCTTCGGCTCATTCGTTCATTCACTGTGGCAATGTTGAACAATAAATATTAATTCATAGAAGGATTGCAGTGAACATCATCATTATAACAAGGCAACAATACTTTATAAGAACTTGATAAATAGTGTAGATTCACCAAAAAAAAAAAACTTCGCAATTTCACCAAGACACATTTGAATTAGTTAGAATTTTTTTACCTAAATTACATTTTTCAGAATCCACAGAACTACTACAAAGCTCTAGTTGACGACTACATGCCATACATACCCTGAACCAGTTGACATGGCTGGACAGTGGTTGAAATTTCCTGAACTATTCAGAGATTTTTCCAAACTAAATGGTTGAAATTTCCTAAATTATTCAGATATTTCTCCAAACTGGCTGAAGTTAAACTATTCAGACTTTTCAAAGTAAAATAAGTTTAATACTAGGAAGGGCAAACACTAAACCAAATCACACAATAAGTAGATCAAGATCTCAGCCACTAAATGAGACATTAGACGATAATTTTCTAAGATAGACCAACTCTAAAAGTATGCTGTGTCAGTTAGCAACCACGTTCGAGGATCATACCCAGTGCTTGGCGATCAGTCTGAGCTTCCAGCCAGTGCTGTTCAAACTGAATGTTGTAAAGAGCTTCTTCCAACTTTTGGATTTGCTCCATTAGAGGGTTAACATGCTCTGCAAGAAGTTACTTTAGTATATGGATCTTCTGCACTTGATATTGTGTAACACAGGACTTACCATCTTTGGCATGCTCTTCAAAGTAGGAAAAATGACCAATGTGGACATCAAAATCGATATTTTCATGGTAAGGGGATTTGTTGGTGAAGCAGAAGCGATGGATTCCTTTTTTCTGGACTACAAATTCAAATTTATCACTTGTCTTATCGCGAGCATCATAAATCTGATCGCCAGATGGGCCCTTCACCTAGTAAACCAAAAATGGATCAGTCCATTAATGATAGCAATAAGAAAAGAAAAAGCAGCAAAACAAACCATACGGCAATCCCAAATATTGATATTAAAACTAGTGACTTCTCCTAGACGTGCATTAACTTAGTGCCAGTAGTAATTCAAATAATGATATCATGCATAATGTTTCCATTGACAATTCAAGCTAGGACCATGTTGATCAACAGATATAACCTCAAGTATGTAGCAGAGTTCATATTCATTCTCCTCAGGCCTCGTTTGGTTCGCGGAAAGGAAAGGAAAGGAAGTCAATTCCTTGTTCTTTCCCTTTCCTTGGGAAATTGCAATTTCCATCCATTTTCCTTTCCGGTGTTTGGAGAGGACAACTTAGAAGGAAAAGTGAATTCCCTATAGTGGAAAAGTGAATCCTTGGTTGGATGGGGGGAACCACTTCCCCCCTTATTTTCCTTCCCTATGGGAATCATTTTCCTTTCCTCATACTTTCCTTTGACATCCAAACATAGGAAAGGAATGACTTTCCTTTCCCAACCCCATGATTCCGCCAACCAAACGAAGCTTTTTTCAATAAAAAAACTATATTTATCTTCTTTGTTCATCAAAAAGCATTACATGAAAGCTAAGAGACGATGGCCATATGTATGCATATACGTGTATGTATTGCAAAAAATTCGAGCATGTAATATAATTTGTCATCTCCTTTCCTAAAGTGACCATAAAACTCACTTGTATGCACAAAATTTCACGTGCATATTCCCTAATGAGGTTTATTATCCGAAGTTTCTAATTTTCATCATATAATGACCAAACATATTTCAAATCAAACTGTCAGGTTCTGCTGCCATTTTTAGCATCAACTTGTAGTCATTGATGGAACTGGGAATTCCCAGGACCCTTTCTTTGGTGTGCGTATTGATCGATAGAAAGTTAAACATATCTAATACGTGTTCTAACCCTTCATAGGCGGAAACTAGGGTTCATGAAGTATACCTGCGGCAGAAAGGAGACAAGTAATTCCTGGCAATCTCGAGCGGACGACCCCAAGATCTTCTGCACGTATTCCTTCCTCGAGTTGGACGTCGTGTGGGCGACAATCTCCCAACCTTTCTTCTCCTTGGCAGCCCTCTCTTTCTCTCCTTACGTGAATCATGAATTTAGAGAAAGTTTCTGATTTTTGATCCGTAATATGGCGGCCAGAGAATAGAGGATATATATAGGCTACGGCAGGGATCATGAGGAGAAATTAGGGTTAGGCCTCCTAACGGATCTGGATATCCCGTGTTCAACCTGAACACACAATCCAGGCTCATTAACAATAGCTCGGTCCACTAATGAGCTATTGTTGCACTACCTCCCTAATCCCAAATTATGTTTGTGGGCTCCTTTTATTATATGCTCTTTTGGCTCCCCATGATAAGATATCGTATGTCCGTCGATCAAATTAAGTTACTGACAACTATATTGATTCGACATCTTTTATCCTTAAGTAATACCGTTCAACTTTATTTGTCATGTCGGATATAATCCACCTGCAGGGTTTACATGACAATCCTTATGAGCTCCTTAAGGAGACATCATCAACCCGATGTATCGGGACATGGATTCCATTTATAATCAACAGCCCATCATACATACAATGTTATTACCCAATTCATAGAGGTTGTTGATCCATAATGAATCTCACTCTTTTATGAGTCAAAGTAATGCACACTGCATATACATGTCCGTTATTATATCCGGATTAAGAGCACAAGCATCCATAATAACAGAGGTTTGTTCTCTTATGTAGTCAGTACAAAGAGAACAACCTCAAGTGGTCCTGTTCAATACACACAAAGTGTACTAGTGTAAACCTATAGTCAAGATAGACTAATACCAGATTACACTACAACCTTTCCAATAGATTGTCCAAGTCCATCTAGGTTGTGAACTATTTATATACTCCATAGGAAACTGATAATATGATCTTCTGTGTGACACCACACACCATATTATCTACAATATAGAATATCAGACATTTGTATTAACACTTGTAACAAATACAATATGCAAACATTTGTCCATATGATTCTCATTCAAAATTTAAAAAAATAAGGTTACTACAAAAGTGATGCTTTTAGTATATAACCCTAACAATCTCCCACTTATACTCAAAGCATTGCTTTTCAGTATACTGTTACAAATCTCCCACTTATACTTAAAGCCATGCTGCTACACATCTGACTCCCATTCCCTCAACATGACTGTCAAAAGCCTTAGCTGGTAAGCTCTTTGTAAATGGATCAGCTAGGTTGTCGGCTGATGCTATCTTGATCACAACAACTTTTTCTTTCTTTACGAAATCTCGTATCAGGTGGTACTTGCGCTCAATGTGTTTGCCTGTCTTATGGGCTCGTGGTTCCTTCGAGTTTGCAACTGCACCACTATTATCACAATAAAGTGTAATAGACTTAGGCAAACTAGGTACCACATCCAAGTCCAACAGAAAGTTTCTGAGCCAAACCGCTTCTTTGGCTGCCTCAGAGGCTGCCACATACTCGGCTTCCATGGTGGAATCAGCAATACATTTTTGCTTGATACTCCTCCACACAATGGCTCCACCTCCCAAAGTAAACACATAACCTGAGGTAGATTTCCTGGAATCCCTATCTGACTGAAAATCTGAGTCTGTATACCCCAAGGGAACTAAACTATCTGCTTGGTAAACTAGCATATACTCTTTAGTCCTTTTCAGGTACTTCAAAATATGCTTTACGGCAGTCCAGTGCTCTTGTCCTGGGTTAGACTGATATCTGCTGACCATGCCTACGGCAAAACAGATGTCTGGTCTCGTACATAGCATTGCATACATTAAGCTTCCTACTGCTGAAGCATAAGGAACTGCCTTCATGTTCTCTATCTCTTTAGGTGTCCTCGGACACTGCTCCTTCGATAGAGCAATTCCATGTCTAAAAGGTAAGAAACATTTCTTAGAATTTTGCATACTAAAACGAGTTAGTACAGTATCGATATAGGAAGCTTGGGATAAGCCCAACATCCTTTTCTTGCGATCTCGTAGAACTTTGATCCCAAGGATGTGACCTACTTCTCCCAAGTCCTTCATATCAAACTGTTTGGATAACCATACCCTTACATCAGATAATACCTTCACATTGTTTCCAATGAGCAAGATGTCATCCACATAAAGTACAAGGAACACCACCACGTTTCCGTCACACTTTCTATATACACATGATTCATCCTGACATTGATCAAATCTATAGGATTTTATCACCTGATCAAAACATATGTTCCAAGATCTGGAAGCTTGCTTAAGTCCATAAATGGACTTCTTGAGCTTACAAACAAGATGCTCCTGGCCCTTTTCAATGAACCCGTCTGGTTGCTTCATATAGATGTCTTCCTCAAGACTTCCATTAAGGAAAGCTGTCTTGACATCCATTTGCCAAATCTCATAATCGAGATGAGCTGCAATAGATAAAAGAATCCGAATAGACTTAAGCATGGCTACAGGAGAAAAGGTTTCCTCATAATCGATACCCTCTCTTTGAGTAAAACCTTTTGCTACAAGCCGAGGTTTAAAGGTTTCAACCTTACCGTCTGATCCTCTTTTTCTCTTATAAACCCACTTGCATCCAATGGCTTTTACACCAACGGGTGGTTCTACAAGCTCCCAGACCTGATTAGAATCCATAGATTCTATTTCAGATATCATTGTTTTTTGCCAAGACTCTGCATCTTTATCTTGGAGTGCTTCATTGTAGGTACAGGGATCATAATCTTGTTCCTCAGGGACGAAGTCTGACGACTCTCCCAAGAACATATATCTATCAGGTTGTATCACAAGCCTCCCACTACGACGAGGCACTATCGGTTGTGGTGTAATATTTGTGACACGTTGTACAGTTATTTGTGGTTCATCCTCTTGTACTGTTGGTACTGAAGTACTTAGTGTCTCACGTCTCAGTTCTTCTAGAACAACTCTACTTGTGGGTTTATGGTTCATCACATAGTCTTCCTCTAAGAATCGGGCATTGGTGCTAACAATGACCTTCTGATCCTTAGGACTATAAAATAAACCTCCTTTCGTTCCTCTTGGATAGCCTACAAACAAGCGTACTTCTGTACGAGATTCCAACTTATCCGCTTTCCCATTCAGCACATGTGCTGGACTACCCCAAATGCGAACATGTTTCAGACTAAGCTTACGCCCAATCCACAGCTCTGTGGGAGTAAGAGGTACTGACTTAGAAGGAACCAAGTTCAAAATATAAGTTGCAGTCTCTAAGGCATATCCCCAAAACGAATCTGGCAAATCCGAATAACTCATCATTGATCTAACCATCTCCATAAGAGTTCTATTCCTTCTTTCGGCTACACCATTCTGTTGGGGCGTTCCAGGTGCAGTCAATTGGGATGCAATCCCAGCCTCTGATAAATAATCCCTAAACTCTCCAAAGAGGTACTCGCCACCACGATCTGATCGTAATGACTTGATACATTTTCCATGACGTTTCTCCGTTTCAGCCTTGTACTCTTTGAATTTCTCAAAGCACTCAGACTTACAGCGCATCAAATAAATGTATCCATACCTTGAATAATCGTCAATAAATGTGACAAAATATTCAAAGCCACCTCTAGCTTGGATAGTCATTGGTCCACACAAATCAGAATGAACCAATTCCAACACATCTTTGGCCCTATACCCTTTGCCGTAAAAGGCCTTTTGGTCATTTTACCTTCCAAGCAGGATTCACAGACTGGTAGTGCCTCCACTTCCAATGAACTCAAAGGTCCATCTTCAACCAGTCTTTGAATCCTTCTTAGGTTAATATGCCCCAATCGTATGTGCCAAAGATATGTTTGGTTCATACAAGAAGGTTCTTTTCTCTTATTTAAGTTAGATGACATATTATTCATTTCCATAAGTTGCATTGTGGGCGAAATAGGATTAATGACATACAAATTATCAACCAATGCACCAGAACAGATAAAATGTTTATTCTTTCTAATAACAATATTGTCATTAAAATAAACTGAATATCCATCATTAACTAACATAGAAACAGAAACTAAATTCCTTCTAAGTGAAGGTGCATAAAGACAATCTCTCAATGTCAAAGACTTATTTCTACCAAAAGATAAAGTAACATCTCCTAATGCAACGACCGATACTTTTGTAGCATCACCCATGAACAAGCATATCTCTCCATCACTGAGCCGTCTGGTTTCCTGGAACCCCTGCAATGTATTGCAGACATGATTAGTGGCTCCTGTATCTACACACCAGGTGCCGGTAGATAACACCGCTAAACATGTTTCAACTACTAGTAAATGAAATATACCTTCTTTGTTCCCTTGTTTGAGAAGTGGACAATCAGTCTTCCAATGTCCTGACCCTTTGCACTTGAAACATTTGCCTTTCGGCTTTTTCACCGCACCTTGAGGTCCCATGCCCTTCTTTGCTGAGTTTGCCTGTTTCTGAATGTTATTCTTCTTCTTACCGCCTTTTAGCTTAGAAGTAGAAGCCTTTTCAGAAACAAAAACATGACCACTCTGCCTAAAGAGAGATTCAGCATCCTGTAGCTCTTTTGCAAGTTCTGCCAAACTATACAACCTTTTGTTCATGTTGTAATTAAGGCAGAAATTGTCAAAACTTTTAGGCAGAGTCCCGAGAATGATATCGACCTGGGTTTCCCCCATCGATTTTAGCTCCAAGGATCTCCATCTCATTCAGATGACCCATCATCTTGAGAACATGATCCCTTACTGGTGTACCCTCAGCCATTTTTGTATTCATCAAACATTTCATAGCAAACTGCCTAGCTGCTCTACTCTGATGTCCGAAGAGTTCCTTGAGGTTATACAATATGTCATAAGTTGTGGCCATGGCCTGATGCTGATGTTGCAGTACATTTGACATAGATGCCAGAATGTAACACCGCGCCATCTCATCTGCCTTTTTCCACTTCTTATAAGCCTCTTTGACCTCTTCATCAGAGTTAGCATCAGGCTTAGGTGGGCATTCCTCAACAAGTACATATTTGTACTCCTCAGCAGTCAGAACAATGTCCAAATTACGTTTTCAGTCAATATAATAAGGTCCAGTAAGTTTGTTTTCTTTAAGAATCACCATAAGTGGACTGAAAGAACCCATTTTTGAAATCCTGAGAATCACATAAATAAAATTATGTAGGGCAAAAAAAAACTTTTTGAATTAACAAAATATTGATTCCCTCAAAACAATAATAAGAAATTCACCAACACCTTGAACACCATGAATTTAGCATGCCACGATAGTATGGACGTATACAAATTCAACTTTGTTCAAGTAGATTTTTCTTATTAATTTTACTATCATGTCAATATAACTTTATGTCAATATAATAGCATGCCACGATAGCAGTGACTCCGATGGGGAGGATACCATTATTTGTATCTAAATGTATACCATTACTTAATACTAAGTCCATTACCTTGTAATGAGTTCCTTCAGATGGAGAAGTGAACACATACTAGGTAACTTTCTACAATTATCCCTAAGGAAGTTTGTACTGGTGATCCATAATTATACTCATCTGATATGGAGGAAAGCACTAAAGCCAACACGGAAGTATAATTACATCACCTACAAACCAGTAATGGAGACCATAGGATTTATACTAAATAAAAATCCTCTCCCACTTAGTTATTTAACAATGAGGGTTTTCTACTAGTTGATATTATGTCCATGTTGTCCATTATTAATGTAGGCTTGGTTTTTCAAAAAAAAACAACCACACAATAATAAACATGCATAATCAGAAAAAGCAAAATGACAAAAATAAGAGAAAATATCCGACTATTATGGTCATCTTTGCTGCTCCGTCCTCAACTATCCGAATCCAAAATCTGGCGCTGCGCAGATCTATACGGGGTTCGACCTGTCCGGTCAGGTCGCGAGGTTCGGGGCAGCGCCCCGATTTTTTTTTTTAAAGGTTTTGGCTGTCGATTCCTTCATCGAAAATCATCTGTCTGCCTCTGGACTGCTTAAAACCAGCATCTCGTCCGGCGTCAGAAACAGCCACCACCGCCATCACGATTGATCAAAAATAATTAAAATTACAACAATCCTATGCCTCCCGAAGGAGTTCACACATAATCTAGATTGAAAAATTAAAATAATAAGCACGATCAACCCTCGTGATTTTAATTACATCCACAGCAACAACATCCACGACATGTCCGTGGTTTAAACAACACAATCAAAAAAACATGCATTGAACCATAATAGTTGGATCTAAGATGCCTGCAAAACCGAGTTAGAACAGATCTACATCTACCGACTATTACATAGCGCAGGTTTTATTGGACAACATGGACGTATCAATCAATACGTAGATCCAAAGTGTCTTTGATACCAATTGATGGAACTGGAGATTCCCAGGACCCTTTCTTTGGTGTGCGTATTGATCGATAGAAAGTTAAACAGATCTAATACGTGTTCTAACCCTTCATAGGCGGAAACTAGGGTTCACGAATTATACCTGCGGCGGAAAGGAGACAAGTAAATCCTGGCAATCTCGAGCGGACGACCCCAAGATCTTCTGCACGTATTCCTTCCTCGAGTTGGACGTCGTGTGGGCGACGATCTCCCAACCTTTTCTTCTCCTTGGCAGCCCTCTCTTTCTCTCCTTACGTGAATCACGAATTTAGAGTTCTGATTTTTGATCCGTAATATGGCGGCCAGAGAATAGAGGATATATATAGGCTACGGCAGGGACCATGAGGAAAAATTAGGGTTAGGCCTCCTAACGGATCTGGATATCCCGTGTTCAGCCCGAACACACAATCCAGGCTCATTAACAATAGCTCGGTCTACTAATGAGCTATTGTTGCACTACCTCCCTAATCCCAAATTATGTTTGTGGGCTCCTTTTATTATATGCTCGTTTGGCTCCCCATGTTAAGATATCGTATGTCCGTCGATCAAATTAAGTTACTGACAACTATATTGATTCGACATCTTTTATCCTTAAGTAGTACCACTCAACTTTATTTGTTATGTCGGATATAATCCACCTGCAGGGTTTACATGACAATCCTTATGAGCTCCTTAAGGGGACATCATCAACCCGATGTATCGGGACATGGATTCCATTTATAATCAACAGCCCATCATACATACAATGTTATTACCCAATTCATAGAGGTTGTTGATCCATAATGAATCTCACTCTTTTATGAGTCAAAGTAATGCACACTGCATATACATGTCCGTTATTATATCCGGATTAAGAGCACAAGCATCCATAATAACAGAGGTGTTTGTTCTCTTATGTAGTCAGTACAAAGAGAACAACCTTAAGTGGTCCTGTTCAATACACACAAAGTGTACTAGTGTAAACCTATAGTCAAGATAGACTAATACCAGATTACACTACAACCTTTCCAATAGATTGTCCAAGTCCATCTAGGTTGTGAACTATTTATATACTCCATCGAAAACTGATAATATGATCTTCTGTGTGACACCACACACCATATTATCTACAATATAGAATATCAGACATTTGCATTAACACTTGTAACAAATACAATATGCAAACATTTGTCCATATGATTCTCATTCAAAATTTAAGAAAATAAGGTTACTACAAAAGTGATGCTTTTAGTATATAACCCTAACAGTCACTTGAGTCTAGCACTCGATATCTAGTTCTTTTCCATGTGCCTTCTTTAGCAAGCAAATTAGTAAGTAGTAACTCACTTGGCCTTCTCCTTCTCTACACTGCTTAGATTGTTTACAGTAATGGAAGAGTAGTGTTGACAAACACAGGCTACCCCCACCATTCCCCACCCAGCAATAGTAACTGCAAACGAGATATCAAGAAGATTTAAGTCAAAGGCAAAGAAAAAGAAAGTTTTATGCCATATCATTATGGCATCAAAAGGTCTTTGATTATGCACTACTATACGAGGTTCAAAAAGCTGCCCGGAACCGAAAGGTCTTCCATATTGGATCTTCTTGAATAAACATATCTGAAATGCTAGAACCCATGACTTCCTGCAAAACTCTCTAAGGTTTGGCCCTCTTGGCCCAAACATGATGAAACATCCCAAATGGACTGAAACTGGCAAAAATAACCTCCCAAAAAAAGAAAGAAAAAGGCTTGTAAGCCACCTATATGCAGGCGTTCACCTCCCAGTTGACCGTGCATATATTGCCCTATTCATAGGGCTAAAAAATCTGTTCAGTAGAATGCACTCGCTTTGAAATCACAGAAACTTAGTATGCCATAGAGATAGTTAATCAAATCCACCAAAAATAGGAATGAAAACTTTAATTAACCCTGACCCTAGATTGCACAAACAATAATAATAAAAAATGGAAGTGAAGGGGAGAGATGGTTATGATTGAGGAACTGTAAGGCAGGGATGATTTACTCAACATATATAACTAGTGGAGCCACCACACCAAAGCGGTTTTTTTTTTTTCCTTTTTATTTTTCAGAAATAGGAGATGGATAGAGAGCAGTAACTTAAACAATTCTTCGTAAATACATGGCATCTATTAGCTTCTTCGAGAGAAAAAAAAGAACAAATACAAATCTTAATTGGTTTAGAACATAGATTATACATATTTTGTCAAAAAAAACATGTCATTATTTATTACAAAAAGCCAGCAAGCTATCTACAGTTGAGGACTCGAGGAAAGTAGAAGTAAAAAATTAATGAGCTTATATAGTTAACTAAAGTAGAATGCGCTCGCTTTGAAATCTCAAAAACTTAGTATGCCATACAGATAGTTAATCAAATCCTCCAAAAATAGAAATGGAAACTTTAATTAACCCTGACCCTAGATTGCACAAACAATAAGAATAAAAAATGGAAGTGGAGAGATGGTTATGATTGGGGAACTGTAAGGCAGGGATGATTTACTCAACATATATAACTAGTGGAACCACCACACCAAGGTGTTTTTTTTTCCTTTTTATTTTTCAGAAATAGGAGATGGATAGAAAGCAGTAACTTAAACAATTCTTCGTACATACATGACATCAATTAGCCTCTTCGAGAGGGGGGTTAAAATAACAAATACAAATCTTAATTGGTTTAGAACATAAATTATACAGATTTTGTCAAAAAAATGCCATTATTTATTACAAAAAGCCAGCAAGGTATCTACAGTTGAGGACTCGAGGAAAGTAGAAGTAAAAAGTAATGAGCTTATATAGTTTATTGTGGGACGATATACATATCTTTGCATACAAAACTTTAATCACACTTTGCTCAATTATGTTTCCTTCTAATTCTCTTACATCATCTGTACCATTTCTTCCCAAGCCATGAGACACCACAAGTAGCTAGAATAGGTAAATGACAAAATTATAAGAGGAAAAAGGTATATTATAACAAAATTAGATATGAATCCAAAACGTTCTAAAATTATTGTGGTTAATATAGGTAGACTGAGACCCCCACTATTGTGCAGGCTTAAAAGTATTAATGGGTTGGATTTGGGTCCATCCTTCCACCCAAACCTACTCGATCTCAAACAAAAAATAAGAAAGAAACCAAGATGTAGGCTTTAACGAACTAATTGGTTGGATTCGCGTCCTCCGCCCAATCTGAATCCTATCATACTCGAATAAAATACAAAAGAGAAAGAAAACAAAAAACATAAAAAAAATGAAAACAAAAACAGAACCTATCCCTAAACTCTTGGACAGATAATCCTCTTCCTCTACCACTTCTCCCCTACCTCCTCCCTCCACTTCTCCTCTTTCGTCACTTCCTCATCCTCCTCCACCACACATCATCCTTCATGAAAAAAGTGCATCTTCCAAGTTCCCTTTTGAGTCTAGATGAGAGGCAAGATACAAAAGGTAGTTCTGCGTACCAGCCAACTTTTCTAGGTTTTATGGCAAACACCATCTCTTACTCACTGGAAGTTTGACTAGGAGCCTGGCACCAGCACAGAGGATTAAAAGTCAGGTTGAAACTCAGTCATAAGAACTTCATCATTTCTGTCAAGGAGTTTTCTGGTGCTTCCTAGTCAAACCTCATTCTGATGGGAAAAAGCTTGGATGATGCTGATGTTATCCTGCATCTGATCTGCCTTCTTCACAACATTAAATAATAAACACTACGACTACAACCCTCTCTGTCTATTCTATGTTGTAAAGCTGGACCTCATTCCTCTTGGTACTTGGTTTATAATATTTCTAGCATTCAAATTTGAGTTGACTCCAAATTTTCATCAATGACTCCAGTGTTCTGAAATTTTGATCAATGGCTCATGTTCCATGAACAGTAGGTAGATAATAAATTAGATCTCAACCGTTACCTATATTTCCTTGAATATTTTGCATCTAATTAATGCTTGCTTTAAATGATGAATTATAAGACTACTCAATCCTATCTGGTGTCTGTATCATGATCTTGGACTTATATTTAGTGCTCCTAGTTGTCTTGCTTAGGATCAAGCTGCTGCAGAAAGCGGACACATACAAATTGGTTAGTGAAAATATGGTGTAGGAATTCTTTGTCTACCTCATCTGAGTTGCTTAGGCCAACAATACAATACTATTATGCAATCAAAATACATAAGTTCTTGTAGACCACAGTCGCCAGCATTAATTCCCTGCAATGGCCCTTGCACACCACGATTTTGCTAATATATGAATCTTAGCAGAAGGATTAAAAGTTTGGACTGATTATTAGAAAGTTTCTGCATGTTCCACGTCTCCAAGCTAACATGGGAGGAAAGAAGGATAACACAACAAAACCAGCAAATGAATAGTAGAAAATCTGGTGCAGGCAGTCTTCAGCTGCCTCATCTCCTTAAGGCCAACAACTAAAAATCCCATACTTATGTGATCAGAGTCCAGGGCGGCTTGCAAATAATAGATGCTAGCATCACTTCCTATGAAATAGTAAGTGAGTTCCATTTCTATGAGATCAGAGTCCGCAGCTTCTTGCAGATAATATACACTAGCATCAGTTCCTATGAATGATGAGTTCCATTGTTCACTATGGTCTGGTCAATCATAAGAAATCTAGCCTAAAAGTTAAATAGTTTAAACAAATTAGCATAAGAGAGTTTTAGCATGAACTTAAAATAGATTCAAGGTTATTAAAGCGTCCACCTTGCAAACTTAGGTTGCCTAGGATAGGTTGCCTAGGAGCCCTGCAGGTGGCCGCTGCCTAGGCATTACAAATGCTATGGAGCCTCGCCGGCATTAGGCGGCCGCCTCAACCGGCCTTGACTTAAATATGACCAGGCCCGGGCCAACTTTTTGAATTTGGAACCAGCATAGGCCTAATAACTTCAAGTTATAGATACCAATACTATTAATAAGTCAATATAGATATTAAAGAAGAGGATAGCTACTGTAGCCCTTTCCCTCCCAATTTCTTTCCCTTCTGAGTTTCTCGAACCCAGTGAATCTCATCTCCAACTCTGACGTCCATTGTTTGGCCAAGGAGCCAACATCCTCTTTCTCTCTCTCTCTCTCTCTCTCTCTCTCTCTCTCTCTCTTGGTCTCCCTCCTCTCTATATCTCACGGCCAGGGCCCAACCTCCAAATGTTGATGGTTGACTTCCGACAATATGGAAGTAGTAGGGTGTTTCCACCCGCGGTTCTTCTCATCTGTTGTATTTTCCAATTATTTCTCCCTTGTTATTTAAAAAAAAAAAATCAAACTCCCACTCATGAACCACATGATTGTCTTGATTTACCTACTACATACTCCTAATTTTGTCTTAATGCCCCGCCAAGGCCTTTAGTCCTCGTTGCCAGGTATAAGAAAGGACGACCACTATCCACATGTCCAGAGTAATTTCTAGTTTATGCACATTGACTGACTTACATTCCTAATCCTCGTATAATCTACATAAGGCAGTGACTCACAGTCACTTGGTAGGCTACCTATAGACAATCTGCACTGTCATTATGATATCATGTCCTAGGATGTGGTAATTAAACTTGGCAGGCTACCTCATAGACAATCTGCACTGTGATTATGATATCCATGTCCTAGAATGTGGTAATTAAAGATCCAGGTTTGCACTATTGTTATCAGAATCAGTTTCGGACCCTTGTTATGAGTATCGGTCAAAGTAGTCAAAGGCACAAGGCTATGTTACATGGACTCTCCACTTTTAAGGAGAAGTACCCGTATCGAACCGATAGGACATGGGTATGGGTACGGAATCCGTATCCGATCCTCTATGATGACAATAGGATCCTTCATGGTGACAATCGGGAGACTGATAGTGAAGTAAATAGTTTATTTATTTATTTTAATGTGGTAGTGATGTAGATAGTTTATTTTAATATGGTAGACTGGTAGTAAAGTGTAGGAGAGCTGAAGGGACGGTCCCTTAGGGACTTATTCAACTAGTTCAGTAAAGTTTACTAGTAATTTATAATTACATATTGTCTTTTTATGAAACCTTAATCATATTCTCGTACCCGTATCCAAAATAGATCTTTTTTAGCCGGATCCATGTGTCCTTCAATTATGAGTTGAAGGACCCGACTCTTGGATATGTACCCGTACCCGAGTCCATGTAACATAGGCGCAAGGCGTACTCGAGACGTAAAGGGTCCATATCATCCGAGGCGCAAGCCGCACTAAAGGTGTGCATCCGAACGAAACGAGACACAAAAATAATAAATATAAAAATATACATAAATAAATAAATAAATTAGTAATGTAAGAAATAAAACCAAATAACATATTAAAACCAACAAAAGCATGTTAAAACATAACCAAGTGAACTAGCAGAATAACAATAGCAATAACAGTCAACAGAACTAACAAAAACTTGTATTCTCCAAACCACGTTTTTAGTTTTTTTCGCTCCATTGTAGCCAACTTCAACAACGGTGGAAAGGGTTACCTCCCTTCCACTTGTACAAGGACTATAAAAAAAAACAAGTGGCACAAATTGGCCCGGAGAAAGGCACCTCACCTAGTGAGGTGTGAGGCGCAACTGTTGCGCCTTGCTGCGAGACGTGCCATAGCATGCCTTTGACTACCATGGTATCGGTTATGGTGGTTTCAGCAATTTCGGATCGGACTTTCGATGTTCTTAATTTCAAAAAGTCAATTAAAAATAATTTTATTATTACAGAACTAGAAAATATTTATATATTTAGGCACAGTTCAATATATTATCCATTTCTCGTTTAGTTTGAATGGAATCATATTTAGTTGTTGGATGTTTGAACCTATAAATATAGAATTTTAAGAAATGAAATGGTTATAGTGCGTCGATAAGGAATTTTGTCGACATGTTGTAGCATGTGATCTTCGACACTGAATCTTTCGATACCGTTTTTCCCATATATTTTTTCTTTTCTTGGTGATTTTTCTTGGCTTTAATCAAGTGGAATAGATAGTCCCAGTACAATATCTGCATCAAACTGGGACACACCAAAAACGATATGTTATGGTCGATACGTATCGGGTATCATCCGATACGTATCGGGTATCTATGTATGGTCCACCCAATTGTCTGTCTCAAAAAATAGAACAAATTGATCCTATCATATGTTTTTGCATACAAATCGACCCCCTCACCTTTTTCCTGATTCAACCTCCTCCTCCTGCGTTGGGGACCGTGCCACAAGGAGTAGAGTGACTGCCGATACTGCAAACCTCGTTAAAGATCACGCTATTTGGACGTTAATAAAATTATAACTCATCGATCAAGTTGACGAAATATATTCAATATTACACACACACACACACATATGAAGCCTTATATATGAGGCTTCAATTTTCCCTCTCCCTAAATTTTATGTTGGATAGTGTATATATAGGGATCCATTGGAGGAAGATGAAGCCTTAAATGCTAATTTTAAGGCTCCATTGCAGTTGCTCTTAAGTATTCAAGAGTCCTTCTGAGTACATACCTAATAAGTAGTGAACAACTAGATTATCAGCACCGTATTGTTGATGTAGATATTAATAAAAGTTATACTCCGGGTTACAGTAAGCGCGTGCCTCGAACATTATATTTGTTCAGGAAGAGAATGGTCTTATCTCCTCCACCAATTTGATTAATAAAATCCACATTCCACATACACACAAAAGTACAATAGTAATTCAAACCTATTCAACAGTTGAAAAACTATTTCACAGTTTCAGTTCCCCTTGAAACTATTTATTGTGAGTTGTCTATAAAAAATTAAAATAAACAACAATATCTATTGCGGATTTACTACTCGGCAATATTGAATATTATTCCATTCAGAACTAATGGAAAACAAAAATACTACATAAGATTATGCATAAATGTATCAAATACTTTTTTTTCTTTCTATTTTTAACATTATTATCTTTTGGCTTCCGAAAACCAAGAACTCCAAAACTCCAATAAAAACAGCAGAAACTATCGAAATCGTCAATACCAATACTCATAAGAAGGATTCGAAACCGATTCCGATACTGCAAACCTTAAATATAACAAGGTAAATCACTAAATTAAATAACAGCCTAATGATGAAAGCATTATATCAGTTACTTAACCAAAAATAAGTAATAGCAACAACAATATCAAAACCCCACTGTACTGAACCTCGGAGATGAAACAATTCTGTAATGTTTTGCCTCTACAGCAACTACGAAACAAAGCCTTTATCTCTACATGAATCTTTTTCTTTATTCAGCTCTTCAAGGCCATATATTCTGTAGTATTAACTACTAGCATACTTTTGTTATTGTCTTACTTCACATACATTTTCCACTTGGTATATATTCTTAACCCTGTCTCGTTCAACTCCAATTCTGTGCATCTACCAACCTCTCCAAACCATCTCAATTGAATTGCCGTTCATGATTCCTTCTCAAGATTCTCAATTACAGTTTAGTTGTTTCTAACTTTCTACCATCCCTCTCCAAGCTGGGTTGATTGTCATCTATGCTCCAAGTCGAAGGTAGTACAGAAGAATATGGATATATTACCCCTTCTGATAGTTCTAGTGATGTCGAAGCAGACTAGTTACTATATAGTCGTCTATTTGTCTTTAGCACCTTCGTGTCTCTAGACTATGTTCGGCCAAGAGCCCTAGTGAAATTAATCAATTTTATTCTCAAACGTAGATCTATTTACACTAAACATAAAACAATGTTGGTCTTCTTATTAGAGGCCATATTTTATACAAGTTGAGATTTCCTTCACTATTTTATACAAGCCTAACTATATAGGAAGAGAGACATAGGAAGCTAGCTACTCTGGTCAACGCGGAACTAAAATAAGCGTAGACTAATGAACGAAAGGATAAAAAGTTAAAAATCTATACAAATATACTATTCTCAAAAAACAACGTTGTTTCTTTACACATCTGAAATAAGCATTCATATCATCAATATGCAAGTGCATAATTTACTTAAGAACTTAACCAAAAAATATAAATGATTTGGAAGATACACTATAAAAACGTATGGACGATAGCTATGTTCCAACTTGAACCTACGTAGCTAAGGAAAATCATTTGTTCAACTTGCAGAGATTGTATATAAATTTTACTTGCATGAATACAATAATAACAGTTGTCCTTCTAGTTCTCTTTTTTCATGATTTTGGAGAGTTATCTTTTCCTGAATCATGACAAGAGAAAAAGGTTCCTAAAGATGGGAATAGTAACATCCTAAGAAGCATGGACACTCCAAAAATGTGGGTGGTGTCGTGTCGGATGCATGTTGGACACGTATCAAACACAACCGGAACACTGCAAAATACACTAAGGCACACCAAAATAGGGTCCGTGCCCATGTTGTCGTGTCCTTACTGTGTGGTATCGTATTCGTGTGTCTGCAACATTGGTAACAACCGAAAATTTGTAATCAATTACGATATTTTCTTTCAGCTGAAGCATGGGCAGCCGATTGACTTGAAAAAAATCTGCATGAAGCCACTACCATCTCCTCCCAATATATATTTACATCCATGACCATGAGATAGGGTTTAGGTAGTGATCGTATCAACAACAAAATAAGTACTTTTGTTCACATACTTAAAATCTACTGACCAAGAAAATCCAATGAATGTATGTTATTATGGTCAACAATCCACTAGTTTCTATGCAGGGGCCATAGTGCTAGTAATTGAGAATTCAAAGTGGTTGCGTAACTGCGATTAATCGACCAATTAATAGTAACCAACTATGGACCAAATTCGTAACATAAACCAGTTAAATATAGTGTTGCTTTCTAAGAGAGTTACGAACACTCACCACGAGGTCGACGCCCTCATCGCCGCTCTTGTGCCACGGCGTGTCGGACTTGATGACGACGAACGAGAAGTGGACCTTGTCCCCCTCGTAGGGAACCGAGTGCGAGAAGCACTCCTCCCTGTCGATGACGAACCTAATCCCCACCGCCGACCGCAGACAGTATGCGAGGCCTAGGACGACAAGCACGGATCTCAAGGAGCACCCCTCCATCTGGACGCACAGATCAAACCAAAGATCAGAGCTTTCGCAATCGATTGAACAAACCAATACAATATTTTTAGGGTATGGGTGATCAAAGAAATAAAGATCGAAACTTTAGGTAATGAGAAGTAAAAATCAGTCAACCCTAATTATCAGATCCCGGGAAAATTTTCAGAATTTGTAAAATTGCATTCTGGGAATACTTTCTGGAGAGACTTTGCAAATTAAGCAAAAGAAACGGAAATTTTTGGTTTTTTACCTCTAAATTTCCTTTCTTCTTCCTTCCTTTCTTTGATGGAGCAGAGGCAGAGGAAGCAAATTACTTTATGGAGAGAAAATATGGAACAGTTGTGGATCTATCTTTTATTCTGTAAGCTTTATTACAAGGATCCAACACCCATTAATGCATACAAAATTCGGATTAGGCTTTTCAAATTTTTATTTTTACTTCTCTATATAGACAAATATTATTATTTTGGAATATTTTAACAAATATCCACATTCTAAATGTTAAAACTATCATATATCTTCATCTTTAAAAAAAAGAAAAGAAAAGAAAAGGCAAATGCATCCATTTTCCACTATTTTAACCAAAATCTTTACTATTTTATACAGAAAGGAGACATTTGCCATTTTTTTTTAAGAAGTTGAGATATATGCTACTTTCTACATTTAAAATGGAGACATTTGCTAAAATATTCCTATTATTTTTCATCATTTCTTAGGAGCATTTTGTGCATCCACCCATTTTTGTTCACTCACCAAAAGGAGAACAGATTTGTTGTCCCGAACTGGTGTACCAATCATGTTCACTCTCCTATAAATACAACATATATATCTTTTTTATTTTAAGAAATAAATAATTATGGATACCAAAAGTTGTATTTATATGAAAATGGACATGATTGGCACATTAGTTGCCCACCAAAACTAATGGGAATGTTCACAATTCCACTCAAGAGTTACAACATGTCATTTTCACCCAATCTAACCACTTTGAGAGTGGTTTGGTGAACATTTACACTAGTTTTGACCACTAGTTTGACACATGACAACTGTTGAGTAGAATGGTGAACATTTTCACTAGCTTTGGCGGGTAAACAAAAACGGACTCCATGTGGAATAGCTTCTTGAAGCTATGAAAACATGTATTAGTTGGATCTCCAATTGAGACTTTTCGACGGTGTTAGTTGAATTTGCAATATAGGGGCTATGTGAATTGTTGTCTACATACAAATATGCATACTTAGGAATTTATGGACTTAGTCTGAGTTAGGGGTGTGCACATATGGGTCAAATCGGCTAAATCGAACCAGACAAAACCGAATCGATCGATTTTTAACCGAACCAATAGTCCGGTCGATTTGGTTCGGATGGACTTTTTATATAACCAATCGGTTTAGTTTGACTGCGATTTGGTCATTCCAAAAGTCGTTTAAAACCAAACCGGACCCAATACTAACAGTGATAATTAGGTATTTAGGGTCCGGTTGGATCCATCATATCCGGGGGATAGGGAGGCGGGCGGCTCCATCCTTTTCTTCTTCTTCTTCTAGTGTTGGCACTTGGCACTGTTGACAGCAGGCAACAGCTTTAAATATGTATGAAACACTATAGAGTATAGACTTATGGGTTTTCTCTCTTAATGCGCTTCAATGAATTTGTTTGGCAATTGGCAGTAAGGAACGGAAGCAGCTTTAAATTTACTTGGCAATAGGAATTTTTGGTTATAGTAATGTTGCATACTTGAAAGTTAAAATCGAGATATGGGATTGTGAACGTGAATATTAACAACTTGACAGTTTTCCATCACTGAGTATTAATATTAACAACTTTAATATAGTACTGTTGCACTTGGCAGTTTTCTATCACTGAGTATCAATATTGAATTTGAATTGCGGATTGTGTCTGTGAATTTGAATCTCAGTATTAGCACTAGGCAGAAGCTTCACTGCTCCTAAATTTCAATTGATGCACTAAATTTCAATTGACTTATAGTATGTAATGTAAAAGTCTATGAGATTATTAACAACTTATTATGTGATGTCTGTGAATGTGAATCTCAGTGTGCTTCATTATTTTTTAGTCTGTGATCAAAATCGATCAGCCAAACCGAACCAAGTCGATCAGTTTCATAACCGAACTGACATGCTGGTTGGTTTGGTTCGACTATGATTATTTTCAAACCGATTAACTTTGATTCAGCGGCAATTGTGACCAAATATGTCGGCCACCGATCGATGCACACCCCTAGGGGCCTAGCCTGAGTTATGTGGTCAGAGTAACTGAATAACAATCCTTTCCAACTAGAAAGTACAAGACAAGGACTAAAGTAAGTCCATAAGTCGAACTAATGTGCAAACGCACAAACTATATAATCGCAATATGTGGAAATTCAATATGGAAGAAAATCACGAAACCATCAAAGTCCAACATAGAAAAGCTCCGTTACTTGAATAAATCAATACACCAACTCCTCTACAACTTCTCCCACCAATCTAGCAACGGATCAATCATAGCTACTCATTGAATTTGAATAGAATACAATAGAGAAAATAACAAGTTAGTGAAGACGAGAACTCGAGGACAAACTAATGTGGATCTCTTTGAACGAAGTTCACTAAATCAACCATGGACTTCCAATCTCCTTCTTCCTCTTTTTGAAAGTTGCAAAAGCTTATGCCAAAAACTTGTTCTTCGTATTCCTCCAATTAAGCCATGGAGTAGTAGTAATATAATCATCTCCTAGTACAATTCCTAATCTCTGAGACAATCATGACCTTCAAAATTTGATCAAATTAAAATGGAACCAAATTCGACTAATGCTCAGCCCGCACAAGAATAGTATATCGATCGTTTGTCGCAAGTAAGTCGATTTGTCTTCCACTCTCAAAACCACATGCACTCGAAAAAAATTGAATTGCAATAGCTTGCAAAGCTGTTTATATCTACGTACCGAATAAAGGTCTGAATTGTTCTTCTCCATTACGATTGATATTGACTTTGTATCGAGTCTCTATTGAAACCTCGACCTCCTCGGACTTTTACAACACACAATGACGCTCGTTGTACTCTTGGGTGTTCTCCACATAGGAAGAAAACCCAACATTATGGACTTTTAGAGTCTCTTGTTTTGGACTAAGGAGTTGTTTGTATATAGAAGTTGGTCTATATAGAAGTTGGTCAAGGACTTAGAGATATTGGAAGGAGTTCTTTAAAAGTTTTGAAGATAAAATTAGACTTGTGGCCATACTTTTTTTTGTGTACTCGTACCACATAATGTTAGAACAATATAAATACTAACCCTTAGAGTTTTAGTATTGTAGTAGGAACTTTAATTTTTAGCCAAGTTCGAATCTTCTCTGCGACGGACCTATGTGGATATGTTAGAATAATAGTATTAACCATTCTATAGTAGTTTTGGCTTTGTAGCATGAGCCTTTTATTTTCCAAAAATTTGAAAGAATTTGAAGAACTTTATTTTTTGACATAAGCCTTCGCTTTCTTCAAGTTTGCTAGCGCAACCTTCTACGCCAAAAAAATTGAGTATTAAAGAAATTTATTATAAGTGAGGAATAGGTAGTTTTTACACGCAAGTTTTTTAGATTTTTTGTTTACTAGCTAAATTTCTTTCTACAAACAACATAAGTTTTTTTTTTCCCGTTTGTTAACTTCACCACCAAGTTATCTCAACTTTCATTTACCCAACATGCACGAGAGAAGAGTATCCTACCAAGATTATAAAACTCTCTAGCTATAAAGTTATATACTATTACTTAGAGAATTAACTATAAATTCAAGGGAATCATGATTTGATAAAAAGAAGAAAAAATTATGTGCTATCACCTACGTCTCTTAGAGTGAAATTTCATAATTGTAAAACATTTTGATGAAGAAACAAAGAGATAATTACATTTTTATTTTGCATTAATAATAATTGGTTAGATTTTTATGAGCATGAAAACATAGTGTAGTTTTCATCTTTATAGGAGAGGTACATCATTCATGATCATTACTTAACAAGATTTATTGATATTAAGGAATCTAACACACACTAAATTAGCTTTCCTTTGCTCTTTAAGTCTTGCAAGTATATGGGTTCCATTTTGCATGTTGAAAACCAATATTTTTCTAAAACCTGCATCATTCATTCAAGCAATAAACTCACCAGTAAATATGAAAACAATAAGTTTGAAAAAGCTCTAGTCACTGCTTAAAGTCTAAAACCAACTCTCATCTTCATCGCAATTACTTCACATGTACTTATAAAAGTCATGTAAGCAATTTTGTTGAAACCCAATTCACCAAATATTGCAATCCCTTCGTGACCTACATTTTTTCTTAGCTGATATGGTTCGATGAATTTATTTTTCTTTAAACAAAGCCAATACCAATAGGCCAAAAATCATTGCTTACCATCTCCCATATCATCTACAGGAGAATTTGTCGCAAATTAGCAAACAACTTGAGAAGTTACAAATAAAAGAAGCCACATTTAAGCATCCAAATTATAAGAGTTTGGATCCCATAACATCACTCTCTCTAATGCCTTATGCCTACCCAAATAAGAAAAAAAATACACAATATTTCATGCACTCTTCCTATTTCTATTGATATTACGTGATCCAGATCCCAATTATAACCACAATAACAATGAATTTGTTAAGAAACAAAAATAGAAAAGAAATTCACTTGATGCCAATAGAAAATGGATTTACAACTACACTCAGGAAGCAACAAACGTCGCTTTGTATTTTCGTTTATGCAACCAAACACCTTTATAATTGGGTTATTTTGTATAAGGGTATCAAGTTTTTGATATAATTAGACTTTGGATACTGAATTTGTCCGTTTTAGAGTTTGGCTACTCGATTTTTTTTAGTAACACATTTTAGTAACAAAAGTGGACTTTCAGTGACGAAATAAGACTTTTAACGACGAATGTTCGTCACTAAAATATGTTAACCCAAAGTCTAAAACGGACAAATCCAGTATCCAAAGCTTAATTATATCAAAAACTTGGTACCCTTATACAAAATAATTCTTTATAATTTCTGTATGGCACCTAGGCGATCATCAGTCTGACCCCATAGCTTGCTAAACCCAGCCTGACGACAGCCCACACTTCAGACCGCCGCACAAGGGGCACAAACAGACAACCTCCTCATGCATGTATTTTGCTACCATTTTACTGTAATTAAACACCTTACGTATATAAGAATCGTGGAAATGTATCGTTAATGGTTTTTTTTTCTCCTTACAATTCACACACACCTACACATCCTTATAGTTGGGAGACTCGAATCCTGTCGGTCCCGCCTAATGTGCATGCTGCATTCCACATGAGCTACAAGCACTGGACAAATGTATCGTTAATGTTACCGAAAGGAAAAACATCACTCTAAGTACGTTCTTTAACTTCTCACTGTTTCCAACTTGTCCAGACCGTGCAAATTGTTGAGAATACCATAGTGGCGTTTAAGCAGGACTTAATGAGCCCAGATTGGACTGATTCGGAAGTAATATTTCTCTAGCTGGAGAAATAACTAAAAATAAAAACCATAACGTACTGATACTCTTTAAAATATAATAATCATATTCATTCCGAACCCCTGTTCAATTATTCATTTGTAGCCATAACAGCATCATTAGTAGTTGAGACTCTCAAATACAATTTGGGGCCCAAAAATTAAAAAAAAAGAGGTAAATGTAGAATGGGTTTGATTTGTATGAAAATAGTAGGAAACGATAAATTGAGCTCCGGTCCCAAAGATTGTCTGGTCAAAAATTGATGTGGGAAAAAAACAGTGTAAAGTCTAGAATCTAGAAAGTTGAGCTCCAAATTGTGACTTACTATTCTACAAAATAAATTCCTACAATCTAGAATGTAGAAATTGAGACGCCCAACCCTTAGCACCTATGGTACGATAGGACCGAAATTGTAGAAAGTAAAATTAGGGATGGAATTTACTATTCTACAAAATGAGCTCCTACATTCTAAATCTAGAATCTAGAAAATGGGATGAGCCTTACTAATGATGCTCTAATGGAACACTGATTCAGTCTTAGCCAGTGTATGACCAAGATTTGAATCTATACCAGATGCATAGTTAACACTGCAATGATATGCTGCCATAGTTTCATACCAGAAGCATAGTTAACCCTGCAATATTTCTTTGCCAAAAAGTCCTGCTATTGCCTTCCCCGGAACATTTTGTTTGATTAGGGACTCCCCTACCAGAACCTGCATCACAAAATACAAAAAATACCTCAATCCGGTGTTGGATTGTATATCGTTTCCGGTTGAGTGCTCAAATGGGAGGTGACAATGGAGTTAGTAATTTAGTCCCACATCGATAAGGAGGTGGGATTATGTGGTGTAGATAATTGGAATTGGTTCAGACCTTACATAAGAATTCACTTTTAAGGCATATGGGCCCAATTCAATATCGCATCTCATGGGCCGACTCCGATTCGGGTGACACCGCGTTCCCAACAAGTGGACGGCTCTAATTGGTTCGAGACAGATGGTGCTGAACGTTCATGTGTATATCAGATTATACGGACTCTTCTCAAGAGTTGTTCGATTAGCGAAATGGTAGCCGGGTGTACTAAGGTGGAGATTGTTGGATTGTATCTCGTTTTCGATTGAGCGCTCAAATGGGGGGTGACAATTGAGTTAGTAATTTAGTCCCACATCGGTTAGGAGATGGGGTCATGTGGTGTAGATAATTGGAATTGGTTCATGTCTTACATGAGAATTCTCTTTTAAGGCATATGGGCCCAATTCAATAGTCCACCTCATGGGCCGACTCCGGTTCGGATCACACCGCGTTCTCAACATCCGGCTCTTCAGCCAACATTACCAGGCGATAAAAACTGAAAAAGGATTTAGCATCAGCACGACGCCCTTCGTCCATTCAGTTAAGTGAGGCTTGAATGCTAACTTAAACATATGTGATAATTGGAAGGGTTTTTAGCTATGAGCTGCTTTCAGGTGCAGCTAATTTGATGCAACCTTAGTTGATGCTCTATGAAACTCGGCACAAGACAAAATGAATATATGAATTATGCATGAAGAGTAAAGGAAAAAAATAAAATAAACATCACATTGTGTCATCACAATGTATGCAAACTTGGGGAATCTATTTCCTCGCGAAATGAAGAAAGAAATTGACTATCTACCAACCACCAAACCAAGCTATAAACAATTGTAGGCAAAAAACTTTGCTGTCATTATTTCTCTTGCACTCAAGAAAGTGGGTTGTCCACTGAACATATGTCAATTACCTATGTTGCACGGACACGGATGCGACATGATAAGTACACGAAAAAACGAACATTGCACATATTTTGGCGTCATTTTGGAGTGTCCGGATCATGTCCGAAATGACAGGGGCAACATTTTTGGAGTGTCCGTACTTCCTAGTCAATTACCAATAACTTGAGCCAAAAAGGAAAATCAAGAAATATGGTTTAAATAGTTAGACAAGTTAGCATCTCTACATGAGAAGGGATTGCACTCGAGAGAGCAAATGATGGAATTCCCAGCACATTATCAAAAGCCGTGTAGATTAACTATTTGGGCGTGTAAATTATCTAAATTAATCTGCAAACATCATTTTCTTCTATTTCTTCTATTGCTTAATAGATCTGAATGACAAAAAGGAAAGAAATAGCCAACCAAAAGAACTGTAGTATAGGCATTCATGTGCTATCAATTGTTCGCACTATACATACTGTGGATGGTATGATAATTAACTTTCCCAGATTGCTGTATAATGTACTATTAGCTATAGTATTGCCGCCGGTTTTCCCTAAAAAACAAATATTGCTGAGAAAGGTAATCAGTTCTTGAATCTTCAGATAATTATGTTACTATTGGTCAACCTTCCGCATAAATTGTGGTAAGCATACAATAATCCAGATAGCCACTCGACCAGGACCTCAACATCTATCCATAGATGGTTAACACTAGGTTGTCATCAAACATAAATTTCTACCCAACCATTGATGAACTCTAGACTCGTTCATGCTCAATAATGTCGTTCAGTGTTCTAAAATTTTCTATGCAGATTCGGTGTGGTGGAGAGGTGTCACGTTCCGCTCCCGTAGGAGCGATCGTCCTCGCTAAGGCGTGATGCCGCACGAGCCTAGATTGCGTTCGTGCAAGGCAGTTTCATAACAGCCGATTACAGCGGCTGCACAGAAGTCCCAAGCAGAAACATTGAACATGCAGCAAAAATTTAGAAGCAAAACACAAGTTATTCAAAAGTGTTCTTTATTGATATTGAACAATAAGATTACAATGAGACGCAAGGCCATGATTACAAGTGTTGAGAACTAATAAGAGATTTAGTCCCACATTGAAAAATGTAATATGAAGAGGAGCTAGACTCCCTATAAGTAGTATAGTAGCCAATCAATAAAAAATATAGAACCATTATTCTCTACATGGTATCAGAGCCATAACCACAAAAAAAAAATATTTTTTTCTCTCACCCCCCCTCTTGCCGACCCCCCCCCCCCCTCTTGCCGACCCTAACCCTAACCCCCCTCTTGTCGACCACCCCCCTGCAGACCTCCCCCCTGCCCCGCCCGACGCCCCCCCTGCCGATCCCTACCCCCTGCCGACCCCCCCCCCCACACCTGCTGCTGCCACCCCCCCACCCGCTGCCCCCCTCTTCCGCACCTGCTGCTGTAACCCCCCTTTTTTTCCATAAAAAAATAATATATAAAAAAAACCCTACTTTGCGAGAGAGATTATGTGGGCAGTTAGTCGACGACGGATGGATGTCAAATGCTTTATTTGCACCTTCTGTTCATAGATTACGCCATCCGGAATTACAAATACTTTATTTGTTTTTCGTTCTCGATCTGCAAATTAGGTTTTCCATGCGCGCGCCGGTGTTGGCCATGTTAACAGCGCATTCGTACGGTCTCTGTTGACGACTTTACATAACGACGCCGACGACGAAGCCGACGAAGTCGTCGACGACGACGACGACGAAGCCGGCGAAGACGACGACGACGACGAAGCCGACGAAGACGACGACGACGACGAATCACCGTTGAAGACGCCATGGATTCGATCAATGGTAAACTGACAGCAGATGAGATGAAGGCCTTGGTTGATGATATTTTATCAAAGAGATTAACCGAGGCGGCCCCGCGTGTGATCCATACTGATGTGGATCCGTCACCCTACAAAATGGGGAAGCTGGACAAGCTGGAGACGAAGTTGGAAGGCACGTCCAATTACTTAAAATGGTCCCGGCAGGCCATGCGGACGCTGAAGGGACATGGCTTGGTTGGCTACGTCAATGGCCAAACCAAGGCGCCAGATGATCCCTCCTCAAAGGAGTTTGCTGTTTGGGAAATTGTCAACAATGTTGTGGCTGGATGGTTGACAGCCTCCTTGACCGACCAGGTGTCGGGCAATGTAGAGGCGATGGAGGCTGCTGCTGATATATGGCGGACTTTGAAGGATATGTACTCAGGTTCGGGAAATCCTATGCGGGTCTTCCAACTGCAGAATGAACTTGATAGGGTGGCCCAGGACGACCGCACCATCTCTGAGTATGCGGCACTGTTGAAGACGTTCTGGTCTGATCTGGATCACTATGATCCTCTTGGGATGGAAGATGCCAAAGTCGAACCAGTATTTGCGAAACATTTTCAAAAGTTCTTGGATTATATTTTGTGTCAACGGATGATGAAATTCTTGAAGGATCTTAACCCTGTGTTTGAGAATAGAAGGAATGTACTCCTGGCACAGCCCATGCTTCCCACCTTAGAAGAAGCCATAGCTGCCATGGCATAAGAAGAGGCTCGCTTGAAGTTGATGTCCAACAAGGGCTCTTTCCAGGGGGAGCAAGCCACTGTTGACAAGTCTTCCCTTGCCGCCTTCAATCAGCCTCCCTCTGTGGTCGGTGTTTGCCACAACTGTGGTGACTCAGGACATTACATCAGATTTTGTCCAAAACCTCTGCACAGTCAGTCGAGTGATCGTGGACGGGGTCGCGGAGGACGTCGTGGTAGTCGAGGCGGTTATGCTGGTAGAAGAGGAAATTATTCTGGAGGACACAAAGCTAATCTGGCGAAGGAAGGGGGCGACAATCACCTGGCTGAGTTAACCTCTCTTGAGAAGGAGTTCCTCGCGAAGTTATACGACACGAAGCTGGGTTCGGACGGCGGTATTGGGGCGTCATCTACCTCGAGGGACCACATCACTTGCTTTGCCCAAACCGGCACAGGTATACCTGCGCGTGCTCTTGCAGCAGATGTCAACCAACCAGGTTGGATTATGGACTGTGGGGCATCTCGCCATGTCACGGGATCCCGCGATGAGTTCCAGGACTATACTCTCCTACCGACGCCGGAGAGCATTCAGACTGCTGATGGTAACTCCAGTCCTGTCATGGGTAAAGGCACTGTCGCATGCACCCCTTCTCTCACTCTCACCAATGTCTTACATGCTCCGTCTTTTCCTGTCAATCTTCTTTCTATTAGTGCCATTATCCTTGATATTAATTGTACTGTTTTCTTTGACATTCCTACGGTGACTTTTCAGGAGAAGGGGACAGGACGACGACTAGGGACTAGCACATGGCATAAGGGGCTGTGGTACTTGGACAGGACTGGACTGGACAAAGCTTTGGCATCTCTGGTAGCAGACACACCGTCGGAAGATTCACGGCGCAGTGTAGAAGATGAATTGCTCCTCCACCACCAGAGTGTCGGTCATTCTTCTTTTAAAATTATTAGTCGAATGTATCCGTCCTTATATCAAAGAGCTAATAAAGAGAAGTTATTTTGTCATGCTTGTGAATTGGATAAACATACCAGAAGCACGTATGTGAGTTCAGGTATTAGAAGTTCGGCTGCTTTTGATATGATACATTCAGACGTATGGGGCCCTTGTTCTACAACCGGTATTAACGGTTTTCGATGGTTCGTCACTTTTATTGATTGTTATACTCGCGTGACATGGGTGTACCTTATGAAGAATAAAAGTGACGTCTTTGAGGCGTTTCGAGACTTTCATCGTCGGGTAGAAACTCAATATGGCACTAAAATTAAGTGCTTACGGTCTGACAATGGGACAGAGTATACAAATAGGAAGGTTGCTGAGTATTTATCCACTCATGACATACTACACCAAACTTCCTGTGCCTATACACCGGCAAAAAATGGTGTGGCCGAACGGAAGAACAGACACCTGCTGGAGGTCGCACGGACGATGATGCTGGCTATGAATGTTCCAAAATACTTATGGGGGCAGGCGGTGTTAACGGCATCTTATCTCATCAACAGAATGCCATCTCAGGTATTGGACTGGAAGACACCGCTGGAGATGCTTACTGGTGCAACCGCGTACACTGTTCCGCCGAAAGTATTTGGGTGTGTATGTTTTGTCCAAGATAATAGGCCAGGAGTTGGCAAACTGGATCCTCGAGCGGTTAAATGTATCTTTGTCGGGTACACGGCAACTCAGAAGGGATACGCATGTTGGAGCCCAGTTGAGCGGAAAATATTTGTAAGCATGGATGTTACATTCAGAAAACTGGAACCATATTATGGTTCGGATGACGGTTCGACGTTTGGTGACAAACTTAACATATAGGGTGTTAGATGTGGGAGGGGAAAAATTAAGCCCATCTGTGGTAGTCGGATCGGTCCCATGCCCGGTCGTAGAAAACTGGACGAAAGGGGAAGAAAGCAGTGACTCCGATACAGAAGGTGAAGAAGATACATATGTTAAACAGGAGGAGCAGCAGACAATGGAAAATGAACAGTGGGAGCAGCAGACAATGGAAAAGGAGCTCCAAGTCTACAGAAGGAGACAGCAGAAGTCCAGTACTGTGCATGTACCGTGCCCTGTGCCTACTGTACCAAGTCTTTCGTCTACTCCTGCTCCAACTCTTGAAGATGTTGCCCCCGCACAGAATCAATCTGATTCTGATGCGGATCTCTCTGACTCTGATGGTATGATCTCTCCACCACCTATTGCTCCCTTAAGGAGATCTTTTCGCATCAATGTGGGTAAGGCTCCTAGTCATTTTGATGATTATGAACATGATATTGCCAACTACCTGTCTTATTCTAACATTTCTTCGAATTATCGAGCCTTCATTGTATCATTAGACTCTACTTCGTTGCCCAAAGTTGGCAGGAAGCAAAGAAAGATCCAAGGTGGAAAGCTGCAATGATGGAAGAACTTGGGGCACTGAAAAAAAATAAGACGTGGGAGCTGGTTCCATTACCCAAAGGGAAGAAAACTGTGGGATGCAAATGGGTGTACACAGTAAATGAGACGTCAGAAGGAAAGGTAGAACGATACAAGACAAGGTTGGTTGCAAAGGGATACACACAGTCATATGGCATTGACTATGATGAGACGTTTGCTCCAGTAGCGAAAATGAGCACTGTAAGAACTCTGGTCTCTATTGCAGCAAACTATGGGTGAAAGCTATACCAATTAGATATGAAGAATGCCTTTCTCCATGGGGACCTACAAGAAGAAGTGTACATGGAACTCCCGCCAGGGTGTTATGCTACAGAATCAGACGGAGGAACGTCGCATGAAAAAGTGTACAAACTAAAGAAGTCGCTATATGGGCTCAAGCAATCTCCTCGAGCCTGGTTTGACAGATTCAGAAAGGTTGTTACAGGCATGGGATACTATCAAGCAAATGCAGATCATACTGTCTTTCTTCAGCATGCAAGAGGCCACATCACTATACTTGCTGTATACGTAGATGATATAGTAATCACAGGTAATGATGAAGCCGAGATCGCTAAGCTGAAGTCAAAACTCGCGAAGGAGTTTGAAGTGAAGGATCTAGGAGCGATGAGGTACTTTCTAGGTATCGAGGTGTGTGAAGGCGAACAAGGAATTGTTCTCTCACAAAGAAAGTACACACTAGATCTGCTGAAGGAGACAGGGATGCTGGGATGCAAAGCAGAAGTCACCCCAATTGACCAGAAGTGCAAGTTGGGAGCAGAAGCAGGAGAGCCAGTTGATCGTGAAAGATATCAACGACTTGTAGGGAGATTGATTTATTTGGGGCACACTCGCCCTGATATCTCATTTGCGGTGAGTATAGTAAGTCGCTACATGCATGATCCAAGAACGGGTCATATGGATGCAGTATTTCAAATTTTGAGATATCTGAAAGGGACGCCGGGGAAAGGGCTATGGTTCAAAAAGAATGGATGTATAGAAGTTGAGGGATACTGCGATGCAGACTGGGCAAGCTGCATAGACGATAGAAGGTCTACCACGGAATATTGTGTCTTTGTAGGAGGAAACTTGGTCTCATGGAGAAGCAAAAAACAGTCTGTGGTAGCACGGTCTACAGCCGAAGCAGAATACAGAACAATGGCTTTAGGAGTGTCGGAGTTGCTGTGGGTGAAAGCGTTGCTGACAGAGTTGAAGCTGGACAAGGGAGCACCGTTACGTCTTCTGAGCGATAGTCAAGCTGCAATAAGTATAGCTAACAATCCAGTACAGCACGACAGAATGAAGCACATCGAGATCGATCGATTCTTCATCAAAGAGAAGCTGGGACAAGGGATACTGAAGATTGATCATGTTCGCTCAGAAGAACAATTGGCAGACTGTCTGACTAAGGGTCTTAGTTCATTAAGTCTGTCTAAGCTATGTAACAAGATGGGCATGATTAATATCTATCGCCCATCTTGAGGGGGAGTGTTGAGAACTAATAAGGGATTTAGTCCCACATTGGAAAATGTAATATGAACAGGAGCTAGACTCCCTATAAGTAGTAGAGTAGCCAATCAATAAAAAATATAGAACCATTATTCTCTACAACAAGTCTCTCAAGCTCACTTTTCTCTCATTTTTATAAGTCACTCTGCTCTCTCTCATCTCTCGATACAATGCTTGAGCCAGCGGATGCTTCGGAAGGTAATGTCCATATATTATGTCCCGTATAAGTCTTGACCCCACGCGGCCGCACGCTTCGAATCGCCAAGGAACTCCGTGCCTCGACGCATCCAAACGAGCTCCGCGCCACTAGCTTCTACCTGTGCCTGCACATGAAAACTGTGTGGGTGTCAGTACTCAACTGTACTGGTGGAGTGAGCTCCTCGCTCACCCATACAAGACCGACACGTTCATTACCTTGTACAGCTTAATCCTTTTTTGATTATCTTTCTAGTCTTGCCTTATGATCAATTTTAGGACAAATACGTCTTGGCCTATACTTGGCAACGCAACGACAGGATCGTGTCATACTATATTCGTGACTTCAACACATATTCGAGGCAGTGCCTCGCCGAGTAGAACTTATGCAACTCGACCGTGTGAAGACTTTTCACTTGATTCATGTGCCTCTAGACCATTCTCGTACCAACAACGTCAAAGGGACGACTCATGCTGGTCGTGCCAATACACTTGCTCGTGCCTTAAGATCGAGGCCGTGCCTCCCAAGCATCACCCAAACTTAATCAACTTACCTTACGGTCCTTCCTGACTTAACTCGAGACGAGACCACATTCATGCCGAAGCACGTATCCTTGCTATAGCCAACTCTTAGGCTCTAGAATGGTGTTGCAACTGTGCACACCCTAACCCGTGCCGATTCAAGGTTAGTGCTTGCTATAAGCGCAACTTGTTAACCCAACTCGTAACTTGCTAGTACTCGACGCAATCCAAAGGCATACACGCGGATAGCCGCTCTTGCCGACACATCTATATGAGTGGTCACTAGCAATGTCAAGCTATCCTGGATCTTTTGCATACGGTGACCATTCGTGTGGCGAGGTACGATCTCCCACCGAATGATCCGCAGCTTATATTGTAACGGTTCACTTCAATCGAGTCATACCATCGATGAAGGTCGTATAATATCTGTAATTCCTCCTAGGCCGACACGAACCCGGCGCCCCGGGATCGTTCGAGGAATTTACCCTTGAGTGCAAGTTGTCCAATGACCATGCAAGACTCAACTCGATCTACCAAGTCCTTCCTTAATCATGACCATGCTTTCCATCTTTCTATCGAGACTCCCAAGTAGCGGGACCGATCTCGCGTGATTCCTTATCGAGACTCCCAAGTAGCGGGACCGATCTCGTGAACTCCCTTATCGAGACTTTCCAAGTAGCAGGACCGATCTCGCGAACGAGACTTATCGAGACTCCCAAGTAGCGGGACCGATCTCGTGAACTCCCTTATCGAGACTTATCGAGACTCCCAAGTAGCGGGACCGATCTCGTGAACGAGACTTATCGAGACTCCCAAGTAGCGGGACCGATCTCGCGAACGAGACTTATCGAGACTTCCAAGTAACGGGACCAATCTCGTGTGCTTCCTTATCGAGACTTATCGAGACTCCCAAGTAGCGGGACCGATCTCGTGAACGAGACTTATCGGCGACAATCAGTCGGGTGGACTTCCTTTGTCCGTGGCATGCTTTTCACTAAACCCACCGTGGCTCATGCCTTAGACAGACCTTGTTCTCTAGGCGACGCTATCGCTCAAGTCATATACTTTATATGACGAGCCTTGTTCTCGTGGGACTATGTGACTTAGCAACCGCAGAAAATATGGGACAATGCTTGCTATGACTTCGATAGCCCAGCACAAATCTTGTCTAACTTATTCGGGCAACGACTTGACTAGCAAAGGCTATGCCAAGCCTCGCATCGAGAGAACGTGCCGTGCACGCGTTCGACTTGAACAACCAAGTTCTAAGGTGCCTAAACTTAAGCCACAAGCCGTGCAATACGACTTAAATCACGGGACATGCGAAGGCTATGCCAAGCCTTACGACGGGACCGTGCATGCTTTATCAAGCATTCACGCGGGCGACGCCTATGACTTAGGCTAATTCGAGCGTCGTGGCAACTTAGCAACTTAGGCCAACTTCCTTCTCCCAAGCCACGTGACGAAAGATCGAGTGTCATTTTAAAAGCACGCTGAGCAGACTTCTAAGCAGACCGTGGAACCTTTTTCCATGTTCTAACACATTCCGATCCGTCGAAATTATTCTCTTAGCTATGTGGATGCGTCTCTTTTATTATCAAGCCTAACTTGTGCAAGTTGAAAACATGCGATTTATTATGTGAAGGCTAAGATGAGGCAAGTTCACCGAAACTACCCCACCTGAGTGAGGAGTCGACTCGACCGAGCGAGTCTTCGAGCAGCCGTTGCAAGGCTAAGTTCGAACGCCATCGGCTTTTCGATTCCTCCGATTGACTGAGCGGGACGGGGCACTACAAGGGACGCCTACCGCCTAGGCCGCCGAATAGGTTTCAAGTTTTTTTTTCCCTACTCCTTTGTAACATGTTATAGTGCTATATCATAATGAAACATATTTAATAAAGAAATCATCAACAGGTATTCTATCACATCATCAACATTATCTCACAATGAAACACACTTAATAAAGAAATCACCATATCTATAATATAAATTTGAAATTTTAATGTTCTAAACCCAAATACAATCTTAATCTTAAAATCCAAACAACATATTCACGATACAACTAAGCATTAAAAAACCATAAAAAAACCTTAAAATCCGCCAGCCGCACAAGCCCGCCGAACAGGGGGTTTTCGGTTCGGCCTAGCGCCTAGGCGGCCGAACAAGCCAATTTGATTTTTAGAACACTGATGTCGTTGGTGATGGTGAAAGCCTATGTCACACAAATACGGACATGGATGCAGATAAGGACATAATACGTATACAAAATATAGACATTTTCATATAGATACAATAAGTAGTCACCTTCTTGCACGATACGAACATGGATACGGGTACAGACACGATAGGAACACCACTTTGTCTGTGCAACATAGGTGACAGCTCAAATTGAGTGGTATGACCATGGCAGCATCACAATCATAATTTAGATCGTTTATTTTACGTCCTCGAATATAAATACTGTATCATACGGATAATGTAATATAGCATGTATAGAACAAACATAAACCACGCAAGGGGGGAAGCTTTCATTGGACTTACAGCTTTAACACCAGCATTTTGAACATAAGAAACATCATCAGGAGTAAATAGTCCAGATTCCCCTACCACCTTAAATGCCGGATAAACACATAAAAATCAAAATGCAAAAATCCAGACACTCCCTTTTATAACAGGAACAGGTTTTCAAAAATTGCTTTATCATTGGGATGTAGCAGAAAGAACTAAATCTCATCCCCAACAATTTTCTCCCAGAATCATGAAAGAGATATGAAGGATAATGCAGACTAAGATCATAGGAAATGATAATTAATTATATTCTGACTGTGAGAATCTTAATAATCAAATCATTGCCAATACCTCAATATTATTGCTAACATATTTTCAAAATACGGGAAAAGCCTATCGACCAGCTGCAGAAGAATAACCGATAAACATCTTCATAACAGTTCAATTAAAATGCAGTAATAGCCTAACAAAAGGAATAAGATTGGAGCCAATAGATTAGTTATGTTGTAGTCTTGTAGATTAGATTCACTATAATTGTGATGGCACATTCTTATATCAACTCAAATTCCAATATCATCATAGAACTAATGTCACAAGTGTTGATACTAAAACAGATAAATCAATAGTAATTAAATGCAATAAGAACCTGATAAAGAAGGGTAAGCTTAGACATAAAAACCAGTTAGACAAGTGGGGCAACAATAATCAGGCCACTAAGACGTAGGAAATTGTAATTTACTAAACTTAATATTTTTATGCATCTTTATTATCAATCTTAATATTATGATTTCTGATATACATTTTAAAGAGATTTCATCTTAAGGTTTCTTTCAAATGTGATTGCAAAGAGTATACTTACAATTATGCCCTTTTTCTGGACAATGTCACCACGTTCACCCTCCAAAAGCAGCCTTTTAGTAATGGAATTATCAACTTCAAATGTTTCTGCAAAAAAAGTACACTTTTAACAGACACAAAAGAATAAGGCAAACAAGACGCCAGCCAACAAGACATAGCAAATAAGCCCCCAGAATTCATGAAAGCTTAAAGTTATTTAAGTTCCTTCTTGGCAAATGCTACTATAATTGTTGGATGCCATTAGAGTACTCCCTACGCACATACTTCTTGAGAAAATACCACGACAAGCTACTAATTCATTATTGATGGGTATTATCACGGTTCAAAGAGTAGGCAGAAATATTGGTTTTTGGTTTTGGCAGAGACCAATCCAAATAACAGGCCGAGATATCGGCCACGAGCAATATTGTTTAACAATGTGAAATTGGTCCGAACATATTTTGAATTATAAAGTACCAAACAACATGCTCTGTATTGATTTTAGCACATTCAAAAAGAAAGCGTCAGGTTATGGACCATAATCGTTACAGAGATCAAGATTAAAGTATATAAGTTATTTATAAACTTATATTCGAAGTTGAATCCTTCAAAGATTATAATTTGAATTTTTTTTTTAAGATATATAATAATTTCTTTTTCAAGTTTGCAACCTGCAACACAACCTTTGGTGCAAACATCCCAACCTGCGGATAATGCCATTAGCAAAAGTCGAAAGGTCCAAAACTGAAACTGGGACCAAGATTTCAACCTTGTCATATATACATCAATGACAAAAGCATCACACATTGCCTTTTGGAATTACTTTGGACTAATATCAAATATAATTATTCAAATTCAAACCCTAATTACAACCTCACTTTTGCATCCCCCATGCATCCCCATAATAACACCCGTTGGATCTTGTTTAAGTCATATAATCTTAACCGTTGAAAAATCAACGGTTAAAATTAGATGACTTAAACAAGAACCAATGGATGTGAAAGATAGGATACATGGGGGATGCAAAAGTAAATTGATGTGGATCCCTCATATATATATATATATATATATATATATATATATATTTTCAACGGCTAAAATTAGATGACTTAAACAAGATCCAACGGATGTTATATATCATGGGGATGCATGGGGGATGCAAAAGTGAGGGGACATAGATCCCTCATATATATATATATATATATATATATATATATAAAATATAAATATATATAGAGAGAGAGAGAGAAAATTTATCAAATGTCCAAAAATCGCAAAAGTTTTATGAAAAATCCACCACAAAATAACATTTTATCGCGTGCCCAGAATTAGCGAAAAATATATAAGAAAGTACGGAATGACCTTTTTGTCCTTCTAATTTATTGAAAACACCCACGAAACCTACTCTTCAGAAAAAATGTTTCGATTCTTCCTTTTCTTTCATACGCTGCTCACTTTCGAATTTAGATTTTCTCCTCCAAAATCTTCAAACCTTACTTCAAAAACTCGTCAGTGACTCTCCATTCGCAATCTCCACACTATGTCGTCATCATCAGCATCAATTGGAATCCCAGTTAGAGAAGAGAGAGCTGATGTGAATAGAATTAAGAGAGTTGCACATAAGCTAAAGGCTGGTAAGCAAAAAGAAGGGCAAAAAGAAGGTATAACTTTAAGTTATGTTCATGATTCTGTTGAAATACAGGAGAATGGTCATTCTCCGTGTTAAAATCACGGAGAATCTCCGTGTTAAAATCACGAAAAATTATCATTTTCCGTGTTAAAATGACAGAAAATGGCCTTTCCTCGTGTTATATGCAGGAGAATAGTCATTTTCTGTGTTAAAATACAGGAGAATGGCCATTCTCCGTGGTAAAATCACGGAGAATAACCATTCTCCGTGTTAAATGACGGTGAATGGCCATTTCTCGTGTTAAAATATAGGAGAATAGTCATTCTCCGTGTTAAAATCATGAAGAATTGCCATTCTCCATTTACTTCTCACGGAGAATGATCATTCTCCGTCCTCCTATAACAGAGAATGACTATTCCCCGTCATGTGTAAAATGGAGAACGGTTGTTCTCCGTGAGAGGTGAACGGAGAATGATATTTCTCTGTGATAAGTGAACGGATTCTCCGTTTACTTCTCACGGAGAATGATCAATATTCTCCATCCTACTATAACGGAGAATGACTATTCCCCATCATGTGTAAAATGGAGAACGGTTGTTTTCCGTGAGAGATGAACGGAGAATGATCTTTCTCTGTGACAAGTGAACGGAGGATGACCATTTTCCGTCATATTAGCACGACGAATATCATTCATCGTCATATTCGCACGGAGAATATCAGCAAAAAGGTTGCATCACTTCTGAAATCAGATTTTCAGGAAAAAAAACTAAAATAGAAGTTCTCTGGAGTTATTCAAGCTCAAATCAACACAAAAGAACCAGATTAAGGATCTCTCTAATCGTTTCTCAATTAAAAATCTTCATAACAAATTCAAATTCAGCAAAAATTTTAAGATCTACGAAGATGATGAATAAATTTCTACATATCTAAACTCTCACCTTGTTTTAAGATCTACAGAAAGAGAAGAAGAAGATCTTCTCTCCACAATTGACTTAATCGTCGAAAAACTTCAAATCTCTCTACGAAAATGATAATGATGATGATGATGATGATGATGATGATGATGAGCGATGATCGGAGTTCGACTGAAGAAAAGCACAGGGAACTACGATCGATCATTGCGATCTCTGTTGAAGATGAAAGCAATGGAATTCAGATCTCTCGTTAAGAAGAGGAAGATAAAAATTGCAATCCAAATCTGAGTTTGTGAATTCAAATACATATATGACCAAATTTGCGCAAAGGGGTAGTTATGATATTATCAAAATGGTAATTTTGTAAATATAGAACATCTAAAAGGAATCTTGGAATATTTAACGTGAAAATATATTATTTTGGTATTTCATAAAACCCACCATGCAGGTGGGTTTTTCATAAACACCCACCCCAAAGGTATATCCCTCCTATGCGCAGTTGGTATAACCCTCTTCCTGTCCCTTAAGTTTCGTTTCATTGTGAGCACGTTTGGTTGGTTGAATTCGACGCCAAAGTTGATCGTCTGAATTCATAATTTCCAAGTTATAAAATCCTAATTTTGAAATCGGGACTCCAGGTTTAATTTCTGACACCACCAGTAGACTCGTGGCGTCGTTCTGGCACGTTTTCATACAAAGTTTGCTTGATTTGGAGGACGTGGTCCCCGACATGCATTTCGGTGCAAGGCGGGCCCCACAGTTCGAGTCAACGGGTCTTTTTGACTTCGGCTCATCGGAATCCAATTTCAGATATACCGTTGAGTTTGTATCATCATTTTGGACTCGTTGACATATAATTTGCTGAGTTTTGTGGACATTGGCTCTGGCATGCATTTCTGTGCAAATCAGATTCTAATATCCGGGTCAACGGGCCATTTTGAGATCGGCTCATCGGAATCCAATTCCGGATACACCGTTGAGTTCGTATCGTCATTCTGGATTCGTTGACATATATTTTTCTAGGTTTTGAGGACTTTTATTCCGGCAATTTTTTGGTACAAAGTGGGTCCGACACGGACACCATTTTGATCCAAAATTACCTTTTTGCTCATGTGTCCAAATTGGACTTATGGATAGGCTATCCTAGCTGATTTGATCATTCTGGACACGTTGGTGATGTTTGTTTCATCATCCGACAATGTTTGTAGATATTTCTCTATGTACCACTCTTTATTATAATTAATTCTTATTATGTTCGTATTTCGGAATTAGTGCAACGGAACTGAGATCAGTCGATTCCAGTGATCTCACATCGCTGAAATTGACAAGATGACCATATGGATTACTACGATAAGATTATTAACCTTACCGTTGATTTTCTTATCTCGATTTGCGTGTTGTAGGTTTTGATGTACGAATAACGAGGTACAACTTGATATTTTAATTCTTAGATTAGAGTTGATAATGTTCGACCAAGATATATGGTATCTTGGTAGGTAATATTAGGAATAGTATGCTTAGGCTAGTTTTGACCTCGGTTGACCAAGTTTGACTACTTTGACCAAAAGTCAACTATCAGTCAACACTTGGCCTAGAAATGTTTAGAACTTGACTAGAGTTGACCAGTTGACCAAAAGTCAACTGTTAGTCAACATTAGCCTAGTTTGATCTAGAGTTGACCAGTTGACTAAAAGTTAACCATTGATCTAGTTTGACCTAGTTTGACTTGGTTTGACTTCATGTGACCTAGTTTGACCTAGTGTGACTCAATGTGACCTAGTTTGACTTAGTTGGACTGAGATTGACCTAGATTATATAGCTTATACTATATAATCATGCCTAACACTGTTGAACCCTAATTAGCTTATATATATCTCATCTTTAGGTCTGTGATTTCACTCTGAGCCAGATTACACAGTTGACATATTTCCATCGGATCTCAGACGAGTATATTCTCTGATAATATTTATGTTTTATGATATCGTCTATGTTTCTTGTATTTAGTGTAGATATTCTTGTTCTCTTGACACATTATTCACACGGATTAGTATTTGTCTGGATCCCGTCATGATATGTTATTCCTTGTATTATTTGGTATATCTTGTGCAAGTCTTTCTTGTTCCTTGTGCATTGTATAGACACGATTCCTGCGAAGGCTAGCTACCTTCTCAGAGAATCATATGTTATGATGCGTCATGGTTGGATCCACTATACTAGTCGAGGACGGGGAGTATTAGTGTAGATGTGTGGTCATTACCCTTCTTGTGCAAGTATTGTGATTCTTGTGCAAGTATTGTAGATCTTGTGAGTGTTAATCATATACTCCACATGATTAACTAGGCCAGTAGACCTTGTACAAGTTTCCAAGCCGGCCACATGTCGTAGCTAGTATTCACTCACGTAGATGGTATAATTCTCGACTCTTGTACATGATATGATCGATTTTCTTGCCATTGCTCTAGCTATAATTTATAACTTTAACCTTGCCATGCTACTTTTATGTACTTTCCACTTTACCTTGTATATTCTCTCTATTTACTGCTATATTTTTAATGTCGTCTAACTAGAACTGTTATTTTGAGATTTGTGCTCGTTCCATCCTGACTGGATATGTTGACAATATTTTAGGAGTTGTTGTGCCCTCAGTATTGGACTACAGGATGTTGCTAGCTGCGGTGGTTCTCGGTATTCTTCACCGTGAGTTGTCTCTCAGAAGTTCTAGGTCTCTCTCAGAAGTTCTAGGTCTGGTAGTTATTTAGTTTTGTTATTGTTTTCCTATGTTTTATTCTTGTCTCATATGATCCTTGTAGATTCTAGTTGTTCGAGTGATATTGTTATTATTTCTTGTCTTATCTTCCTTAGTTTTTGTGATGTGATACGAGTACCTTTATAGTTACGGATCTTAGATGTTGTAGTTAGTATCGGGTACTTGACAGCGCTCTACCGCCGATACTACGGCGTAGGCTGGACGTGGCCCACGTATTCGTACCCGTATATCCGGGTGCGGGTCGTGACAGACACCTCCACAAGACTCGAGCGAGTGTTAAGGCTCTTACAAAGAGTCGTGGCAGAATCCAGTCTAAGTGTGACCCCCATAAAACTAGCCAGCTTTCTTATCACGAACTCATTCCAGAGGTGAGGGGAAGGCAACGGAATTGTAAATTTTCTCTCAGAACTTTGTCGGATATTTTTTTAGAATTTCAAAGCTCCGATACTAATTTGTTGGAGCACAACGAAAAAAAATCAAAGAACATCTCAGAAAAAAAATCGTAACCTTAAAGACAAGGATTTAGATGATTCGGCCAAGATGTATACTTCCATGAATGCGGGTGATTTATTTCTGTTAGAATTTCTTTAATATTCTTCGATTAAAAATCTGCAAACAAAAAAAACAAATAAATTGTTACCGGTCTCCGGAAAAGTCGCACACGTAGCACTGTCCTAAGAGTTAGTCCGGGTCTATATGCAGACTGAATTCGAACGCCCCTAGTGATAAAATCTCTGCTCTACCGGAATCTCGTTGTCGCACACGACACAGAGAGAATGACCCCGACTTAGCTCTGCCCAGAGTAAGATCAAAAGAGAACATGATGTTTCGGGAAGAGAAGATTTTTGGAGGAGAGTTTTGGCAAGAATAATTTTTTCTCTGTACTGAGAATAAAAAAGTGGTTCAATATATATAGGCTTCAGATTTCATCTTCTGTAACGGACGAATAGTATGAATAATAAATTGGAACGTTACAAAGCAATAACAGAATACAAAAAATGTGGTACATTGAATCTGGATGGAATTTAGTATCCAACCGTTACAGAAAATTAATGAATAGTAACGGTCAAAATAAAAGAAGAGGAGCAAAAAGATTTTAGGGTCTCAGCCCGAACCCGAAGAGAAAATCGAATCGGCATTCGGCTCCCGCAGATGTGGGCACGTACCCGCACCAGCTACGTGCGCCGAACCGAACTGACCCGAGCCGGGCTTGGCGGCGACGGTGGCGCACGCATGTGGCCCATGGGGCTCCCACTCAATAGTTCAATGAAGTAAGATGAGAGAAGTGGATATATGCATAGTGAAGGATACCATGCTAGCCGATGTGGGACTATTGTGATATAAGCACTTGAGATTTTGCCTTGTGTGCGTGCTCAAAAGCATACACAGCCAACAATTTCTACTATGAAAAAATAAAAGAAATTACAATAGCTATCTCAACACTTCTTTCATTGCTCTCAGAACTCTTTACCACAAAGATAGAGACAAAGACAAAACTCTTTCCAAGAGAACCTTTAAACCCTTCATATAGCATGTCATGTGTATATATAGAAATCCAATCTTATGTAGGTTTACCATATATTTTAGAAATCTATATATGAAAATCTAATAAATGGAAAAGGTCAAGTTCCAGGGTAATAGAAGGAAGGAACGATAATATAATAGTAAGAGAATTTCTGGACAGTTGTATACTATGTATAAATAAGATAGACTATACCCTTGAATCTCACGTAGTGACTATTGTCTTTGTCTGAAGAAAAGCTTGATGGACTACGCCTTGAATCAGTCTTCTTGAACCAGACTCAGAAAACAGCATACATAGTATGCTAGAGGTGCTTGGGTCTATCGGGTGGCAAATTTGGTTGGTCATACGCACATTTACACATTCATGAGAGTTGTCTAGGATCGCCCTGTCCTATAGTCTCGGCCCTCACGACCTCCCATATAGGTAAATCCTCAAGGGTTGGTGATAGGAATCAACCATGCATGTCATGCTTGGACTTATTAAGAGTTTAAACTCACCATATCCATATCACACATGGAACACTGTCACCATAGAGATGAGACATTAATGTACACATGTACAGTCTCTTAGATTTTTATTTTAAAGATAATTTAATCTCAGGGTCAGTGTTCCATAATAGTCACCTAGTCCAGCTTGTTCCTACCCATTGAACCGACTACTTAGGATCTCCAGTCAGACTCGGTTGGGTTGCCACTTCTGGTGACTATACTATGGGCTTATGTGAGACTTGTCTCACTGTATCAGTATTTATATACAGATACGTATTTTTGTACTGTATTTCATATTTTCTTGGTTTTCGGAACGCTTTAAAAAAATTCCAACTTATAGATTTTTTCCTTGATCGGCATACCGTCAGTATACCAATGTATACCGAAGCATGTTTGTCACTCCCGTTTTTTGATATACGTATTTTTAGTATATGTGTACAGTATTCTGACATTTGTCAGATGACCCGTGTTTTGACTCGTCTTTCTTAGCTTTGCCTTGGTTTAATCTTGACTTGGTTTATTTTGGTTTGGTTCAACTTGGCATGGCTTGGTTTGGGTTGGTTTTAGATGAGAGGGTTGGTATATAAACCAATTTCTCTCTCTCTCTCTCTCTCTCTCTCTCTCTCTCTCTCTCTCTCTCTTCATGACTTCTCATTTTATTTTTTCAACTTCTCATTCTTTACTACTCCACCAACCTAGGCAAGTACATCTTGTCAAATCTTGAACATTATTATTTTATCATTTTGTTTGTTCTATTCACTTTCTTGCATGATTCTAAGCCTCATTAGAACTTGGAGTTTTTGGTTTTGAAGTTTATATTTTTGTCGATCTAAGTTTGTAAATTTTCTTGTTTTTCTTGGTTTTGATCTCTTAAACTTTATTATTTTCGGAAACTAATGATTCCATGTTGTGGAGAATTTTATTCTACCCAATTTTGGCTTTTGAACCACTTGATTTCGATTTATTTTGAGCTAGTTAAGCCATTTTCGTGTTCATGGGTTTCCCATACATTTTTGTGTTCTTGGGACGATGAACAGTGCCGTGCGCAGCATTTTTCCCGCACGTCGTGCTTGCGTTGTGGGCATTTTGCCCGCGCACGCTGCTCGCTCGTGCGATTTTCTGTCACCAACCGTGCTTGTGCGCACCTTGCGTTGTGGGCATTTTTGTCCGCGCGCGCAGCGCAACTTGTGCACTGTGCACCTGCACAATTTACTGCCGCCCCCTCGTGCGTCGTGCTTGCGCATACCTTGCGTCGTGGGCATTTTTGCCCGCGCGCACAGCGCAACTTGCGCGCCGCGTGCCCGTGCAATTTTCTGCCGTGCGCCTGCGCGCCTTGGGCGGTTTTGCCCGCACACGCAGTACGCAGTCTGCGTACTGTGCATGCACGCACCTTGCGTCGTGGATATTTTTGCCCGTGCGCACAGTGTGCCCATGCGCAGTTTGCCTTGAATTGTTGTTTTTGCTTGTTTAAGCTATTTTGTAGCTAGAATCTTGAAAAACTCAAAACATGAAAGTTGTAGATCTTTGTCATGGCTTCAAGAATCTTTTTATTTTACTTTAATTGAAGCTTATATGCAACTGATAATTTCAATTACAATTTTTGAGCTTCTTTGTATATTTTCTGTATTTGACCTAAAATGCGACGACCCAACTTGATAAATTATCATTATTGTACTTAACTTGAACATGACAACATGATCTCATCTTGATGATCTTGCCTAGTTAGATAATGATTGTACATCCTATATATACTTGACACTAGCACATGTTTAATTATTATTTTATGTATTGTACTTACTTTTATTTATTCCTTTTCACATGCCATGATATGTCTTTCATTTCGATTCTTTTTTATATGCTATGATATGTATTGCCATGCCTTTTCGGATTTATTGTACTTTGCAGTCTATGCCATGACTTGAATTACATGTCTTCTTTGCTTACTAGATAGTGGCCCGTCATAGCATATTCATGTTACATGTCTTCTTTGCTTACTAGATAGTGACCCGTCGTGGTGCACTCTTGTACATGACTTTTCTTGCTTATATGATAGTGGCATGTCATGGCACACTCCCTATTTTCTCTATAGTAGCTCGTCGTAGTGCACTCCTAGCTTCCAGCTTATTATATTTTCTTGTTGTGGCTTGTTATAGTACACTTTCTTGTATTGTCCAATTTTGCATATCATGTCTAGGATAGATTTTGCGGAATGTCACACCCAGAATCCAACAAAAAAATGTTAAGGACTAAATAACTAGCTTGATTATCTAGATCATTGGGAGGGAAGAATTCCCAGTTACCTGCAAGCCCTTTGTCCCGACCCCAACCTGAATGGATTTGGAGCTATCTGTCATGATGAGCACACTTTCAGCGCACCGTCAAGTGTTTCACCTTTTATATGTTTTAGGGTATATTTGTCTCCTGGATGATGTACCCACTATTAGATCTTAGGATACATTTGTCTCCCGGGTGATGTATCCACTATTACTTTTTTTTCTTTTTGGCCTGGATAAGTCGGGTGTCTGCAGGGCAGGTAATTGGATTGGATTTTTCAAAAGTGCATATGTTAGTAATTAGGACTGTGACAACCTAGTTAGCTAATGTATAAAGTCGTACTCATTGCTCAGTTGTGATTGTTGTATGGAGTCTTGTCTAGTCTACTTTTGTCTAGGCAGTGACCGGATTGTTTATTTCAGTACATTATTGTTTATGCTTTACTTTTGTCGATAAATGATTAGAAACTAAGTTCTGTTCAGGAGAAGGGTTACAACCCCGGCCCTTGTTTGGTTTACGAGTTGTAACTTGGGTTCCAAAATTATTTCTTAGTCATCTTGTCATTTGTCGTCCTATTTGGTACTCACACGCTATACGTGATTCCTATGTTGTACATTGATTAAAGACTAAGTTCTGTTCAGAAGAAGTGTTACAGCCTCGGCCCTTGTTTGGTTTACGGGTTGTAACTTGGGTTCCGAAATAGTTCCTAAGTCATCTTATCATTTGTCGTTCTATATAGTTCTAACATGCTCACATTTCCCAGTTATCTAACATGCTCACATGTACCATTTCTCTTACATGCTCACTTGTTCAGTATATCTCACATGTTCGTACGTTTCCTTTATATGTCCATAGTTTACATTATGTCACATGTTATTTATCATATGCTCCATGTTGTTTTGCTTATTGTCTTTTCTATTATCGGATAAGTACATTGGTAGGGCACGAGTCTCGATCCACATTTACTTATTTCTGTCTCTATCCATTGCTATGTTAGTTATTGCTGATTTTAGTTCATAGTTTGGCTTCCTTTGTAGTACTTGTTATTGGGGTCTGACCTTACTGGTTGTTTGGCCAGATCTGATAGAGGAGCCTGAAGGATCTTCCGTACCATCTATTCGACGGTGACTATCCGGGGCACCAGAGTACCTTAGTGGATTTTCTATTTCATTCTCCCACTAGTTATATACATTATTCTTTTGTGGCGTTTAGCCTTCGAGCACGTATTTAGCTCATATTTTGGATCTTGACATTTAGCCTACGGGCCTAAACATGATTTACGTATTCTAGACTATAGCTAGAGCTTATCATGTATGACTATTACTTTTGTTAGTTCTTCACTTTGTATTACTAGTTTCATGATCATCCATGTATATATAGTTTGGGACGCTTTACTATTTTATGTCTGAGGATCATACTTCTTGTACTTTGCATATTTGTCTGTGATTGAGATACCTAGGACTCTTGACCTAGGATTGACTGTTGGCTTGCTGTAGTAACCCCAATGTCTCTACATCTTATACGTTATTTCAGGATATTGAAGCACTTTGGAATACGTAGCTGGCCTGGTCCATCCCTACTTGCCAGTATTCTGGTTCTGGAGCGTGACATAGGTTCTAGTGGTGGACCATACAGGTATAATTTATCAGATATGTGGGGGTTACTAATATTTAGATATCTTTATCACAATTCTCCTTTATTGACATCCTTCGTATTATTCTATATCTCTGATCCTTTGACCTGATATCTGCCTTGATCGTTGATCTTTCATGTTCCCTCGATTTGATCATTGTATCCTACAACTTTCAGGGACACTATTCTTAATCCTTTCGATCATCTTGTTTGGGTTCTGTCGATGGCAGGTCAGCAATCTTTTGTTAGGCCAGTTTTGGAGGATCAATCTCAGCATTCAAGAGCAGAGTCGATAGTCGATCTGAGGGCAGTGATGTCCATCCATCATGATCAGCCAGATGTGTACGTGCGGTCAACAGTCTGAGCAGAGGTAGTATCAGATCATCCCGATGTGCATGCATTTCAAGGGATCATGAAGGAAAAGATGGAGTCACAACAACAACGAGATCTTGATATCCAGCAGAGTATTCAGATATTGATAGATCATAGTGGGCAAGGAATACCAGAGGTATTTCAAGCCGAGGACCAGCAGCCAGAAATAGTGCAGATTGGAACCAGGCAGTACCAGTCATCTGTTATAAACAGAGCATATCAATGCTGTTTTTCGTTGAGTTTTCGACTAGTTCATTATAAATTCTCCAAAACTAAAATAATACAGTTACAGCTAACCGATAGGGCTTTGAAACCATTTTTACAGAAGTTGATTTCATCGACTATGCGTCGAGAAATCGGTTCCCCGAAAATTGACGAAAACTCGTTTTCAAAACTATGAAATTTTAATAAAATGTTTCGATACGGCGTGCGTCTCAAAAAATCGGACGACGTGGTCATGAACCGAAAGCATCGAAAGGTGCGTATCGACTTCGTGGACGTGTGGGATTCAACAAAACTTGATTTTGTTGTACGTGTGCGATGAAATCGAAACGTATCCGTCGAGATACCCCGTATCGGCCCCTTTACAAACTAGGCCATAACTTTGTGCACATTCGTCGTATTAAGACAAAACTTAGGCCAGAAGGTGTAGGTCCTAGAAAATCAAGTTGCACACATCAACAAAGTCAGAAAATCAAGAAAGACAACTTTCAAATGAACTGTGCAGACATCAGATTGTGCATCAATCAGATTGTGCACACTCGACTGCGCACACTTTCAACTGCGCAGGCTGACGTGGCAGTGTCATCATTATTTGACAAAATTAAATCTTTCTGACAGCTGACAGCACGAAGAACGAGAAGACTGTTCGTTTATTGCGCCACACAGTGCTCGAGAACGGCTGGACAGCTGGCAGCGCAATCGGTCTACTACTCTGTGCGCAGTCCATTCCTGCGCAATCCAATGCCTGTGCAATTCAGGTTGCGCACTCCATCATGATAACTGATAAAGTACACGTGGCACTCATGCCATCAATTGCTCACTACGTGGCAACTGTTTATGCACGATCATGCACATTTCAGTCAAAAGTTGCCATGTGTCCAAGACAGTTGGACCACGATCCAACAACTGCCTGTGCAGTCCACTGTTGTGCAATCCAATTGCTGTGCAATCCATCATGCGCAGTCCAGAATAACTAAAAAATTAGTTATTTCCAGAACTCTATAAATAGAGTTTCAAGTCTCCATTCAAGGGGATCAGAGATCATAGATCAGAGATCAAAAATCAGAGATCAGACATTAAAGTTCAGAGAGTTCAGGAGTTCTTGTCCAAGTGCTGCTGCATTCTTCCGAGGCTTTTGCCTTCAAGTCAACTTCAGAGGCTATCGTCTTCAAAGTTCACATCGTCCAAGGGATAAAGCAATCGTCTTCTAGATTGGATTCCTACAGTTGTACTTTTCCCAGAATTCTTGTAATCTTTACAAAGTTTGTATCAATAAAGTTTTATACTTTTGTTTTTGCAAACAAAATGGCGACTCTGCTGGGGACGACTTTCTCCTCCGACGAGGAAGTGACAACTCAATATGACGTAGCGTCTATCGGGAAGACGCAGAAGACGCTGGTTGTAAAGGTCAACCAGACAGCCTATGAAGCCATGATCAATTCCAAGACCACTCCTCGCACTGCAACCACTTCTGCCACGAGCAAAGTGCACCCAGTGTGGGTCTCCAAGACTGCTGCGCAGTCTATCAACTCTGTCAGCAAGACTGTTGTGCAGTCTGCCAAGAAGCCTCCTACGCAATCTATTGTACAGTCTACAGTTGCTACCACTAAGACTGTTGCACAATCTGTCTCTGTCAAGAAAGCTGCACAATCTGCTGCTGCCAGTGCACAGAAGACTTCTTATGCTGCCTTGTCAAAGTATAAGACTCCACTACCTCTGGCGCAATTGGCTGCCCATCTTCCTGCGCAAACTGATGCTCCAGCAACTAGAGTGTATCCTAAACACTCTGTGGCCAGAACTCCTGATGCGCAAACCACAGTATCTGTGGCTAGAACCAAAAAGTTCTCTGTCAAAGACTCTCCTGCGCAACCTGCCAGTGCGCCATCCACTCATGCGCAAACCATGCCTGCGCAATCCAAGAAAGACAGCCTTTTGGCTAATCTTTCTTCTTCTCACAACAAAGAGAAGAATGCTACTCCTCTCCAACACCCTGCTGCTCCTGCACAATCTATTGGGGGTAGTCTTTTGGCTATTCCTCCTCCCCTCCAGAACAAAGGAAAAGGCCCTTTGGTCTTTTCTCAAACTTTCTCGTCTCATGACTTGGAAGACAACAGAGGGAAACGCTCTTTAGCTAACCCTTCTTTCCAGAACAAAAGAAAAGGCCCTTTGGTCTTTTCTCAATCTTCTTCGGATTTTACCATTGCAGATCAATCTGAATGTGCTCCGGCATCAGTCAGTACAAAAACTCTTTCAAACAAGGATTCTTCTCTCCATGTTACAAGAACTTGTACTGATCAGAGAGGTATTCTGCCGACTTCGGTAGCAGAATTCTAGGATCTCCCAACCCTCAAAATCTCCCGTTCAAGACAGGAAAAATTGCTAGTGTCTCAAACAGAAACCCCTGGGGGCGAGTTTGCAGATCTAAGGACTTATCTTAACAGGCCTACTTCGGCAAAACGCAAACAGCCAATGCCGAAGATCAAACATCAAAGACAAACTTCCAGGGTCAAAGATCCCGACACTTATGCCAATGAAGTGAGCACTTCCCTGTACACTCAAGGGATTAAACATTTAAAGAATCGGAATCATATTCCGAACATTATCAAAGAACAGATCCCTCAGAGTTTTTCTCGTCCTGCTGTTGTTCCCGATCTCCGAGAACATCTCAGACAAAAGCGGGACAACGTCTCAACACCTCCAGTTCAACCATCTGATCATCATTGCAACCACAAAGTCATCATCTAATGTTGTTGTCAAACAACAAAACGATCTGTCTTCGATCGTTTGACTTTTGTAAACTCTGAAGTAGTGTCAGAGGAAGACGAAGTCTTGTACGCTTCTGTCAACATGACTTCTCGAGACACTGGGGGTAAAAAGTGCTCCAAGCACGGCAAACCTCGCCGTCCTAGTCAACGGTATCTAGATTTACTTCAAGAATCTTCTGAAGGAGTATTTCGACATACCCGATCCCGAAGCCGAGATACAATCGGTCAAAGGAATCTTCCTCAAGATCCTTCGGGTTATTTTCCTATTTCTCAGTTAGGAGATGACTCTTTCTCCGACTATGATGTATACAGTAAAAGCTCTGAACAGACAGTGTCTTCCACTGTACCAAGAGAAGTCACAGCTTACGTTGTCAATGAGGATCCAGATGCTTCAACTTCAGCAAATCAAGAACAGCGAATTGCTGCACTTGAAGACAAACTAAAAACCATGGCTGAAATGGTTGCCAGTATGCATTCTATTATTGTGGCACAACATGCCACACCACCGATTGTACCTGCTGCGAGTCCGGAGATCATAGCATCTTCGGTACCTGTCAATGCTGGGCTGGGGGTAGTGTCTCCTCAAATGCCTCCTGTACAAGTACAAGTTCAAACTACACCCAGTCAGTCAGGGGCTGGGGGTAGTGCTTACAACGCTGTTCCTCCTCCTACTACTCTGACTCAACCTGTTCCTTCTTCATTATCTGAAGACGCCAATGAAGCTGTCAAACTCTTGCGAACCCAGTTCGAAGCCTTTAAAGAGAAAGACAACTTACAAAGATTGGGGATCAAGCAAGCCTATCCAGTTGAATGGAAAGAAGTCTCGTTCCCGCCAAAGTACAAGATCCCAACGATCTCTTTGTTTGATGGCAGCACTTCTCCTAGCCAGTTCATCAATCACTTTGAGGTAATGACCGTTCAACTCCAGCCAAATGACGCTCTTCTTACCAGAGTGTTCGTCGGTTGTTTAGCCGGTATAGCATACGATTGGTACAGAAGTTTGCCCGATGGTTGTATCACTTCCTTCTCAGGTCTCAAGCAAATTTTCCTGGAACGGTTCTATGAGGGATTCAATGACATGACTATGTCGGCTCTCAACAAAATTAAACAGAAATACAATGAAACTGCTGAGAGTTTCATCGAACGGTTCCGCCGAGAAGCCTTGAAGATGCCTCCCGGAACTCCAGCTGCTGTCACTATTGATACGTGCAAGGCAAATCTTTTGCCTATCATCAGTATGTGGACAGGATCAACTCAGTTCTAGGACTGGCCTTCATTTATTGTCAACGCCAAAGCTGCGGAAGTGAGTGCTGAGAAGTTCAAGCAGTTGGGGGTACAAATGTCTAACCCTGACCGGGATGAACATCAGACATCAGGTGGTGGCAACCGCCAGAACAACCGCAAACCAAAATATACTTTGAACATCAATCTGAACAAGAACAAAGAATCTTTGGCGGTCAACGTAGCTCCTCCTACGTCCACTTCTACTCCTTCAGCACCTCCACCGAGAGAACCTCGTCCTAAAGTAGAATATTCCTTTGACGAGAATGGCACTGCTAGTATCTTTGATTGCTTACTCAAAAGCAATAAAATTCAACTTCCAGATCCTAAGAAGCCCGATGAAGTCGGTAAGACTGATCATCCCAAGTACTGTGTCTATCACAGGTTCATCGGACATCCCACTCGAGCATGTTATGTGCTCAAAGGAAAAATTCAGGAGCTGGTCAACGCTGGCGTCGTCACACTGCAACAAGACGAGAAGACTGTTACTGCAAATATGGTAACAGTTCAGTTCGGTGATTTTTCACCACAGATGGTACAACATGGCATCATTCCTATCCCCAAGACTACTCTTGAGATTGAGAATCTCCCTCCTCCACAAAGTGAAGGTCTCGTCCCCTTGTCTCTTGACAATGGCGAGATTATGTGGATTCATCCGGATCTTGCTTCAGAGTTTGAAGTTCCCTCTTCCTCCAAGAAAAAAGATCGCTCCAAGGGCAAGACAAAGATTTGCAATATGGTATCTTTTGACCCCATAGTTGATGAAGAAATCTTGTTAGGCACCAGATCAGGGAAAGCCTATCTGAAGGATTACCCCGAAACTCAAGAGAATCCTACTTCTTCTTCTTCTGAGCCTGCTCCAGTACAGCCTGCTTCTACTGAAGATATTCCTACTACCTCCTCACCGGTGGTGATACCCATTCCTTCCAAGCCGACGGTCGCTGACAAAGGTAAACAACAAGTCCGCTTTGACAAGCCCTTAAAGAAGTCATCTTCTTCTGGACTTGAGAAGCCTTACAACTTTGACATCCTGGCTCAGTTGGCCAATACACCGGCTCGGTTGTCAATCTTTGAGCTCTTGCGCCTATCCAAAGAGACTCGGAAAACTCTGAGTGAGGCTCTCATGCAGGCAGAAACCTGTCTAGCCCTGCTTAAGAAGCCAAAAGCAGAACCAGTCTCTTGTCTTCATTGTCATAGTGTGTTGGAGTTAATTCCAAACATAACTTTTACACAAGATGACATGTTGATGGAAGATAACAGGCACGACCGTCCACTCTACTATACAGGATATGTCGACTCAATAAAAGTCGATCGTATCCTGATAGATCTAGGGTCTGCTCTCAGCATTATGCCGAAGACAATGTTGGATGCGCTGAAAATTCCAGTGCATAGTCTCTCCAGTACAATCACCACCATCCTTGGGTTCAATCAGGAAAAGAGTGAACCTCTGGGCAAGATTCGTCTAAAACTCCAAATAGGCAATCTTCGCACGAAAGTTACCTTCTATATCATCGACAATCATGGTTGCTCCTACAATGCGTTGCTGGGAAGACCATTTCTGCACGAGCATAACATTGTCCCTTCGACTCTCCATCAATGTTTTAAATATGTTGATGACAATGGAGAGGTACAAAAGGAGGTTGCTGATCTCTATCCTTTTAAAGGCATTGAAGCATACTGTAATGATGCACGTATGTACAAAGACGAATTCATGAAGGTTGTCCTATCTCTGGACACTGAAGAAGAGCAAGAAATAGTACCTAAAGATACCCTCATTATTCCTGTCAAAGGGCGTGTTTCTCATCCTCAATTCTCCAAGCCATTGGCTATTCACTTGCCAGTCCAGAAACAATCTACTGATGATGATCAGGACAAAAGGGAGCTCACCTCTTCTAAGTCACTTGTTATCGACTTACGTCGTAACAAGGATAAAAAGCAGCTCGCTTCTTCTGAGCCACTTGTTATAGATCTATCTCATAACAAGGAGAAAAGGGAGCTCACCTCCTCTGAGCCGCTTGTTATCGACCTCCGTCGTAACAAAGCTAATCCTCCTCCACGTTCTTCTTCTCTCCCTCTTGTAATCAATCTGACTAAGCCTGCTAAGGCTAAAAGTCCAGCTGTAAATACCAATGTACAAATTAATGAAAAAGCACCTACTTTCCAGTATACTGATGTCATTTATCATGCTAAATGCTATTTGGATATTTTAGATAGCTATCAGTCATTTACAATGGGAGTTGTGTAATCTCTTCAAACAGAAGTTTCATGTGAACACCCAAAGGATTTATATCGTATTGTTTCTGCTCGTAAGAAAGGCGAACGTCCAATACTTTTTAGTAAAGGACCAGAACAATAATTCAGTTATACGGATGATAGCAAAGTAAACGATACGGGACATCTTCAACTCCGTCGTTACAGTCAACAATCAAAAGACATCGTCCGAAAGATGGGTTACGACTTCAAGAGCGGCCTCAACTACGGTAAGGGTAGAAAAACTCCTCTCCGTACGGCTGTTCCAAAAGGAAAGTCAGATATGTACTACAGCAGGACCAAAAGAGGTCTCGGATATGCTTCTCCTCCGATGTTATCCCCGGCAGGCTCTGAATCTGATAGCGAGGAGCGTTCTAATTCTTCTGATTCCAGATCGTGGGATTCTGACACCAGCATCAGTCAAGTTCATCGGTTGACTGTATCTTCTAACATGGTCTCCGTCGAACTTCCAGAAGGCTATGACGAGGATGTTGAGGAAAGTTCTGAAACAGATCCTTGGGCTCAACGAATGGATACCCAATGGGAACTCCGATTTGAACAAAGAGAACCTCCTACTAAAGATCAATTAGTTCAAATTGATGTAGGAGAGAGCGGGTCACCTCGTCCAATATTCATCAGCAAGAACCTTCCAGAAGAGGATAAACAAGAATTAATTCTTCTGATTAAAGAATACATTGATGTCTTTGCCTAGAGTTATGAAGACATGCCAGGACTAGATCCTAAAGTCGCTACTCACAAACTGAACATTTTATCGAATGCAAAACCGGTCAAACAACAACAACGACGCTTCAAACCAGAAATGATAGACGCAATCGACGATGAAGTCAAGAAGCTCATCGCTTGTGGCTTTATTCGAGAAGAACAGCATCCTGATTGGGTAGCCAATGTTGTCCCAGTTCTAAAGAAAACCGGCAAAGTTCGAGTCTGCATCGACTTCCGGGATCTTAATGAAGCATGTCCAAAAGATGAATTTCCTCTCCCTATCACAGATGTCATGATCTACAATACCTGTGGGTTCAAAAGAATATCTTTCATGGACGGATTCTCCGGATACAATCAGATTCGGATGCATCCTGAAGATGAAAAGCATACTTCTTTTCGCACTCCTCGTGGAGTCTATTGCTATACTGTGATGTCGTTTGGTCTCAAGAACGCTGGTGCAACATACCAACGAGCAATGAGTACCATCTTTCGAGATCATCTACGTAAGACTGTTGAATGCTATGTTGACGATATTGCTGTCAAGAGTCGTCTGAAGGAAGATCACATTCAAGATTTGAGAACTATCTTCAATCTTATGCGCCAACATTAACTCAAAATGAATCCCACCAAGTCATTCTTGGGTGTCTCTAGTGGCAAATTTCTCGGCTTCGTCATTACCTCTAAGGGTATACACGTGGATCCCGAGAAGATCGAAGCCATTCAAGAGATGCGTCCTCCACGCAACCTAAAAGAGCTACGAGAATTCCAAGGTCAACTTGCGTACATATGGAGATTCATTTCGAACTTGTCTGGACGTTGCAGACCATTCATTCAACTAATGAAGAAGGATGTATCTTTCATTTGGACTGAAGAATGTCAACGACCATTCGAAGATATCAAGCGGTATCTCATGAACCCACCTGTCTTGGTGCCACCAATCTCTGGCATACCATTCTTAATGTATGTCCGTGCTATGGATCATTCATTGGGTGCTTTACTTGCCCAAAAGAATAAAAAAGGCCATGAACAAGTCATTTACTATCTCAGTCGTACTATGATTGGTGCTGAACACCGTTATAGTCCGGTCGAAAAAGAATGCCTCGCTCTTATGTTTGCTGTCCAGAAGACTCGGCATTACATCATTGGCCAAACTATTCATGTCATATCCCGAGTTAATCCTCTTCGGGTATTGATGAAGAAGCCTAGCACACTCAATTCTCGGCTGGCTACATGGGCCATTCGGCTAGCCCAATATGACATGGTATATGTTCCACAAAAGTCTGTTAAAGGTCAAGCACTGGCGGATTTCTTAGCAGCTCATCCTGTTCCAGAGACATCTAAGCTCTATGATAAAATTCCAGACGAGACTTTGGAATCTATTACAATCTTCGAAGAATTTTCTACTTGACGTCTATTCTTTGACGGTGCGTCCAGGATCGGACCCAATGGTGCCATTGTCGCAGGAGTTGGAGTTGTCCTTGTCTCTCCAGACGGGTCAGTTATTCAAAGAGCCTACTCCCTAGATGAGCCTTGCTCCAACAATGTGGCAGAGTACAATGCTCTACTCATCGGCCTCCAGCTAGCCAAACAACTTGACGTCGAATATCTCGAAGTCTACGGTGACTCTAAGTTGGTTGTTAATCAAGTTAGAGGAACCTATGAAGTTCGCCATCAAGATCTAGTGCCTTATCATGAAGCAGCAATCAGCATGGCTACATCATTTAAAGCCTTCTTCATTGAATATGTACGCCGAGCTTGCAATACTGAAGCAGATGCTTTGGCCAATCTTGCAGCAGTTTTAGCCATCCCCATCAGAAGACAACAAGTGGTGGTTATCTCTAATCGAGAACTATTCTGTGTCGAAAATAATCGTAATATTGAGTTCAGTAATTTTACTGAAGTCAATGTTATCAGTGAAGATTGGAGAACTCCCTTCATCGACTTTGTGGTTCACGACATACTCCCTGAAGATCCCAAAGAAGCTACGAGTGTTCGTCGGCAGTCTCTCCGATTCTATTACAATCAGATCACCAAAACTCTCTACCGACGAACTTATGACGGCTTACTCTTGCGCTGTCTTGCTGGTGAGAAAGCAAAACAAGTACTACGTGAGGCTCACGACGGCGTTTGTGGAGCACATCAACCCGGTCCTAAGCTACAGGATCGCATCCGACGCATGGGTTATTACTGGCCCTCTATGGTTTCTGACGCCATTGATTATGCAAGGAAATGTCGAGCTTGTCAAATCCATACAGATTTTATTCATCAACCCTCTGAATTTTTGCATCCGACGGCTGCTTCATGGCCTTTTGAAGCTTGGGGTATGGACATCATCGATCCTATCAATCCTCCTTCTTCTAGAGGACATCGGTTCATACTGGCAATAACCGATTATTTCTCCAAATAGACTGAAGCTATACCTCTGGCTGAAGTCAATACCAACAGTGTCATCAACTTCGTCAAGCATCATGTCATTTATCGATTTGGCGTACCTCGACGAATCATCCATGACAACGGACCACAATTCATCAGCCAGAAGTTTACAAGATTCTGTGATGATCACCGAATTGACAATGTCGCTTCGACAGCTTACAATCCTGCTGCTAATGGATTAGCTGAAGCTTTTAACAAAACTATCATTAAGCTCCTCAAGAAGTTTGTATCTACTAACAAACGAAATTGGAGTGAAAAGCTTGGTGAATGTCTTTGGGCCTATCGAACTACGGTCCGCAATCCCACGGGCTTTACACCTTTCTCTCTGGTGTACGGTTGTGAAGCAGTTCTTCCTCTGGAACTTCAAATTCCTTTTTAAGGATTGCCATTGCTAATGAACTCACTACAGAGAACAACGATCTTCTTCGACTTCAAGAATTAGAGGCACTCGACGAGAAGCGGCTAATGGCTCAACAGCACATTGAGCTATATCAAGCCCGCATCTCGAAGACTTTCAACCGCAGTCAAAGTCAGAGCCTTCCAACAAGGAGAACTTGTTCTAACGGTCAGACGTCCTATGATAATGACTCATATGAGCAAAGGCAAATTCGACGCAAAGTGGGAAGGGCCCTATGTTGTAAGCAAAGTCTTCTCAAATGAAGCCTATCAACTCTCAGAGTTAGACGGTCGAGTTACTATGATGCCTATCAATGGCAAATTCCTTAAAAAGTACTATGTATAAATGTAAATGCTTGTACATCATCAGAAAAATTCAAGTTCATAAATAAATTCAAATTTTATTTCATCATGAATGATAGTACATGATATTAAGGGAGATCACTATCATCCTTCTCGACATTGGGACGTGGACCACTGCTGTCCTTCTCAAAGACACGGTCATCAAAAGAGCCGAGAATCTCCTTGCTGGAACCCACGAGGAACTTGCAAGCAGCCATCCTCATGGCCTCTTCTTCTTCAGTCTTTCCTGGTTCAAGCAGAAAGTCCAGAATATCTCGCGGTGGTTTGGGTACAGACGAACTTTCGCCTACCTCTGCCTGCTTTGGCTGAACCATTCAGCCGAACGTTCTTCAACGCCCTCTTAAACCTTTGGAGCGAGTTCAGCATTCTTAGATGCATCTCCAGATAACATTTTTATGTTGGAAAGGTGGAAGTGCTCTTTTCTGCCAGATTTCTGTTCTATTTATAGGCAGAGATTCTCCAAATAACGAAGCGACACATTCATCCGACGGTTCATCCGTTCATCATCATCATCTGACGGTTCACCCGTTCATCATCATCATCTGACGGTTCGCCCGTTCATTATCATTTTTCATCCGACGGTTCGCCCGTTCATCATCATCATCTGACGGTTCGCCCATTCATTATCATTTTTTTATCCGACGGTTCATCCGTTCATCATCATCATCTGACGGTTCGCCCGTTCATCATTATCATCTGACGGTTCGTCCGTTCATCATCATCATCTGACGGTTCGTCCGTTCATTATCGCCATCATCATCATCCGACGGTTCGTCCGTTTATTATCGCCATCATCATCATCCGACGGTTCGTCCGTTCATTATCGCCATCATCATCATCTGACGGTTCGCCCGTTCATTATCATTTTTCATCCGACGGTTCATCCGTTCATCATCATCATCTGACGGTTCGCCCGTTCATTATTATTTTTCATCCGACGGTTCATCCGTTCATCAGACGGTTCACCCGTTCATTCAATTCATTTGACGGTCCATCCGTTCATCTCGACGATTCATTTCGTTCATTTACATCTTTTTGACGATTCATTTTTGTTCATTTTCATCCATATCAGCAACTTGTCGTCTTTGATTAAGTTGTCTATTTTGAAATAATAATATTTGACAAATTATATTCTGCCACGTCCACATTACCTCTGAGCAGATATAATGAATATAATTATTTTCTACAAAATCATTAAGAAATATATCATGTCCTGTACCTCTGAATATATTTTTTATCGCTATTATTTGTATCTGAATAAGATACGCAAGAAATAATAGAGCCACAACAAAAAATGTCCTTTATTGATCAAAATTTGAGACATTACATGCATAATATAAAGAAAGACAAAAAGATACAAAATAATCTTTCTACTAAGACGGAGGCTTTATCAGATTAACAATTTGTTGCTTTAGAATCTGCAGCCGTTCTTCACGTGATGCCATCACTTTCCTCCTGGCCTCTTCCATTCCCGATTCTTCATTAAAAACGGGCATGGAGACCATTCGGCGAGTGATTTCCGCATCATGTGCTGCTACATACTCGTTTCTTTCCTGAGTAAGAGTATCAATTTGTTGGACTGCTGCTGGTGCTCTATAACTTCATTTTCTAGTTCCTCTTCAAGACGAGCAATCTCCACTCTCAGATCAGCAATTCTTTTCTCTCTCCTCTCAGCAGTTGAGATCATCGATTCTAACTTGGAATTATATTCAGCAGCTTTTGTAGTATAAGCATCCAAGAAATTTTGGAGGTTCACCCTTTCAATTGCAGCTGCCTGAGCCATTTATTCGAACTCTTCTTGCACCAAAGGTTCCACTTCCCCTTTGTTGAGATCTTTATAGTTCTTCGTAGAGATTTCCAGCTCATTCAGTATATGGTCAAGGAAAGTGGCCTGAGCCTCGTCACCTTGTTCCCGAATGGCATTCACCAAGAAAGAGGTTGGGCCTCTAACCATGTAAAAGTCAGCATCTTCTTTGTCCATCATTCTGTTGATCAGTGGTCCCAAGGACTCGAAGAAGCATTTGGTGAATGATTGGATGACAAGCTGATTAGTCGCCACAGTACCAGGAGTTGCAGCAACTCCTGTTGATAACGAAGCAGCAGGACGCTCAATCTCTCGTGTCTGAGCAGCAGGCTCTCTGAACAAGGGAACCAAAGTGGAGCTGGTTGCTCCTCTTGGTTGATCCTCTGCAAAATTAAATACTGTCACTTTGCCTGTCATTGGCTATTATCAAAGAGAATCAAAAGTGAAAGCAGTCTTACCATGGGTGGATTCAGCAACAGGTCTATCATCTGCAGGCACAGACTTTAGTTGAGCAGAAGTGGCTTCAGACGCTACGGCCTGGCTGCTTCCTGCTTCAGAGCCACAAGATAAATGGCGGCTGCTACTGGCAATTGTCGTTGCCAGTACTATATCCATACATGTTGGAGGAACAGAAGAGGATCCGGGCTATATATGAATAAAAGTAACGATGTTAGCTATCAAATTACTTATTAAAAGAAAATTGCTAATTTTATTTCAATACCTTCGGGAGCAGCAATTGGAGTTTTCTCCACATCCACCTCTTCATCAGCAATCTTATCAGGAGATCTCGGCACCTCAGCCTCCTTTTCAGGAGTCAGAGTGTCTCGAGGGGATGTCTGGATCTCAACATTTTCTTCCGGCTTTTGTGTCTCATCAGCAGCTTCTGATGAGGCGCTTTCCTCATTCTCGCTGTCCTCGGGAACCTCTTCACTAGCAGCATCAGCAGTATGATCAGCTTCTGCTTGATAACCGAAGTCACAGCCATATAAAGCTTCGATCATTAAACGATCTTTTTCTGCAAGAGTTGCTCCAGGGGTAAGAGGAAGTTGAGTAGTCTCTGCAGCAGGTGAGGAAGATCGTACGGCATTATGCTCTTCCTCTACAATGTTATTTCTGGGCTCTTCAGCTTCATTTCTCTGGTCCAGCTCTTCCCTCTGCTCAATATCCTCCCTCTGTTCCGGACTAGGAGTCTTATGTCCAGTCTCAGAAACAGGAGTTGGAGAGGACATGATGATTCCCGCTGCAGCATCTATCACGATTGAAGACGAAACTTGTCTTCTGCGGACCAATCTTTTTTTTGTGTAGAGGTCTTTCAGGACTCTCTACATTTATTGTCTCGATCTGTTTTTAAACAGAAGTTGGTGTAGCAGCTTCTCCCTGCTGAATTGTCTCGGCCAGATGCCAAAATTGAGATCTGGTAGTAATCTTTTCTGAAGAATGATCCAGAATCAGTTTCTTCTTCGCAGCTGGGACGGAAGGCTCCTCTCTCCTTCTCTTCTTGGCTGGAGACTTAGCAACCTTCAAAGAAATACGCAGTGGTGCGTTAACCTCTTCAGGGAACATAGCATCCCTCGAAACTTCTAAGGGTGCATCCACTGGCTCGTGCACCTCATCGTTACCTGGAAGTGACATGATGACTCCTCCCTTCTTCAATCTCGTTGCAGACGTAAAGCTATTCGCAAGATTGAAGTTCTCGGCAAAAGTGTTCGATGATGTATAAAACACCGAATATGTGAACAGCATACGAGGGCCATGATTACTATTTACCGGCATCGAGAACATTGCTTTCGTATCTCGAGCATTATAATAAGCCCAAGCTCGGGCTCCATCTATCAGAAAACCTCTTCCTTGTAGGCATGTGATGGCATTACCTACGTGGAATTGGTCATATCCAAATTGCCGAGCAAATCGGCTGGAAAGATATGGCTCCAAGTAGCATTCTTCTTCAAATCGATATACCAAGTGGGATGGACGAATTGTCTTCAACCAATAAAAAGCTGTACGGCTCAAAGGTTGCATCTTTGAGTCAACCATGTTGGTCGGCATTTGTTCATATCCGGCAGAAGGAGGAGTACAATAGAAGTTCCATCCTTTGCCAAGGTTCAAAGCATATCTGCAATCCCTCAAGGAAGTGTATTTCTACTTACCGTGGGAGAATCTCTGCAAAAAACTGCCACCGACTGGTCCCATGTCGGGGTCCATCAAAGTATGATGGTGTAGAAGTAACCATCCGAACTGATAAGTATACGACAATTCAAGCCGAGGAAACTCTTTCTCGCCCTTAGCTTTCAGCATCAATTCGACGTACAGACGGAGACTGGCGTTCATTCTACAAGTCATTGCCGATAAGAGATCCATCTTATAGCCGAAGACTAATCGAACGGCAGCAAAAAGAACACCGCGATGGAAGCGGTCTACCGCACTTGATCCGGGAACGACGAATCTGCGGAGCCAATATGTCAAAAAACCTGCCAGTTGGGCTTCTTTTGACATAAATCGATATCCCACTCTCAAATAACTCTCGAGAGTGTCTCCTGTCTTTAGAGGAGGACATTGATGATCGTCCTTAATTTCGACATCCAAGTCACCACTTCTGTCCATTAACTTCACCACCTCAGTGCTGCTCAATGGTTTAAAGAAGTCGGAATAGCAGTTGTCATATTCCTTGGTCTTCTTTTCTTCAATATGGTTGAGGAACAGATAAGGCAACCATTTTGATGAATAGCAGGTACCAGATGTACCACTTTTGTAAAACAAAGTGCAAATTTTATAATGACACAGCAATTCTTCGAAGACTGCTACCATGGCTGCGTTCTCTTTTCTAAGTTTGTCCAAATCATCATTAGTTGGAACAAATTCCTCATACGGGACATCCCCCATCGGCAGGTAAGAGATGTACTGCATCTCGTGAAGGGCAAACCCGATCTCTCCGCAGGGAGTCATAAAAGTCCCTGTCCTGTAGTTGTATCTTTCTGCTAGAGCCAGAAATAGATGCAGATTGGGGGCGAAACCGTAAACAGTAGCATGCACTGCTTGATACAAGTTAATCTGCTAAAGTTTGTCTTCAAACTTAGTCAAAATCCAGTTTGCTATACAACTCCATCTCTTATATTCTGGGTTCACCAATCCAGTTAATCTGAGGTCTTGATCTGGATACTTTCCTTTGACCTTCGCGAACTCATTCGCGAATATTGGAACTCTCACGGGCATTAACAAAGAAGAATTTTTCGGCGGAATACAACCGGGCTTTAAACCTCTGAGCAAGACACTGTATCGTTCCGAAGAACTGTAGAACATGTCTTTCTTGTTAGGTCCCTTCTTCACATAAATCTTTCCTGGACGGGCATCCTGAAAAGGTGTGAGATTCTATTCCATTTTCCTCGGATAGCTTGCATGAGCATATCGAGATAAGGGAAGACAGCGGAAGATATTTGGTATCGAGATTGTCTTGTCTTTTTGTTGGAAAATCTGTTCTTCCATCTGTGGCTTCGGCTGAGAGCTCTTCTCAAAAGCTTCACCAAACAGAAATAGGGGCTTCTTGTGAATGATGGCAACTGCCGACTCCAAAGGTTGCCCATTCATCAAACATAACAGGGTTTCATTATCTTGGGTTACCAAGATAGCTTGGCGGGAAGCTGGCAGACCATACTGGGGAAAGTGCACATGGGACAGGTCCTCTTTGAATTTCGATTCTGAAAGAGTTCCTACAAAGTTCTCATACCCAGGATCTTCTCTGGTGTCAACTGCATCCAACAGAAGAAAGCAGAATTTAGTACAAGTCAAAGTCAGAAAATTTTGTCATCTGATTGCACAATCATCAGATTGCGCAACCATCAGATTGTGCGACCATCAGTTTGCGCAGCATCAGATTGCGTTGGCAATCCTACACAAAATCAGCAGATTGTGCTGACTTTTGCCAGCACAGTTCAACCGATTGCGCAAAGTATTTCGTGCAACCAAGACCCTAAAAATGGTGGCGCAATATGATCACATCTCTAAAAAGAGATGGATTTTGAAGATCAGTGAAGTCGAAAAACTCTAAAAAGAGTTTTCGATTGAGTCATCTACCTTGCAACACAGGATGCACAGTCTCATGTCGAGAAGGACGTCGTGCAACCCTAGCCGAAGGCTCGACGGGGGCCTTGCCCTTGGCAGCGGCGGAGGAACGCTTGGAAGCCATCAAGATCGTCGGAGAAGAAAGGAAGAAAGAGCTCAGAATTTCTCTCTCAAGTGCACGAAGAAAGCAAGTAAAGAATACTTTGAAGTATGAAGAGGACTATTTATAGTTTTCAAAAATGAAACGGCCGCCTCAGATTGCGCCTGAAAATAGGGCTAATCCCTCGGATTGCGCAGACAGCTCACTATATGCGCAAATTGATTTAAATTTCAAAATTTAAAGTATTTCAAAATTTTGAATAAATTCAACTTTCGAAAACTTTGAAGGGGGTCTTGTAGGTCCTAGAAAATCATGTTGCACACATCAACAAAGTCAGAAAATCAAGAAAGACAACTTTCAAATGAACTGTGCAGACATCAGATTGCGCATCAATCAGATTGCACACACTCGACCGCGCACACTTTCAACTGTGCAGGCTGACGTGGCAGTGTCATCATTATTTGACAAAATCAAATCTTTCTGATAGCTGACAGCACGAAGAACGAGGAGACTGTTCATCTATTGCGCCGCACAGCGCTCGAGAACGGCTGGACAGCTGGCAGCGCAATCGGTCTACTACTCTGTGCGCAGTCCATTCCTGCACAATCCAATGCCTGCACAATTCAGGTTGCGCACTCCATCATGATAACTGATAAAGTACACATGGCACTCATGCCATCAATTGCTCACTACGTGGCAACTGTTTATGCACGATCATGCGTATTTCAGTCAAAAGTTGCCATGTGTCCAAGACAGTTGGACCACGATCCAACAACTGCCTGCGCAGTCCACTGTTGCGCAATCCAATTGCTGCGCAATCCATCATGCACAGTCCAGAATAACTAAAAAGTTAGTTATTTCCAGAACTCTATAAATAGAGTTTCAAGTCTCCATTCAAGGGGATCAAAGTCATAGATCAGAGATCAAAAATCAGAGATCAGACATTAAAGTTCAGAGAGTTTAGGAGTTCTTGTCCAAGTGCTGTTGCATTCTTCCGAGGCTTTTGCCTTCAAGTCAACTTCAGAGGCTATCGTCTTCAAAGTTCACATTGTCCAAGGGATAAAGCAATCGTCTTCTAGATTGGATTCCTACAGTTGTACTTTTCCCAGAATTCTTGTAATCTTTACAAAGTTTGTATCAATAAAGTTTCATACTTTTGTTTTTGCAAACAGAAGGACCGTATCATTTTTTTGGTCCTGTGTATCAAGTTTGGTCTGATTCTGAGAAGGTCGACCGGAACACCTTTTTGGCGGACCCGCGACCCGATCCAACGGGTAAAATTGTGCACGACCCACCGGAATCTAACTTTGGACATACGGTTAGGTTCGTCTTGTTAAACTGGACCCGTAGATATATAGTTTGACGACTTTAGAGACCGTAGGTACTGGCACACTTTTCGGTGCAAAATGGGTCCAACTGCGAATATCGTTTTGACCCAAAATTATTATTTTCCCCCTGCATCCAGAACTAGATTTTTGGACAAGCATTTCATGACATATCTTTTACACCAAGAACGTTCTTGATGTTTGTTTCAGCATCCGGAGCGTTTGCGGATTGTGACTTCATTTGCTGACGATTGACTATTGGATTACTACTACTTGCACCACCCTCTGGCAAGATACTTTGCCACCATACTCCGTGATTATTTAGATTTATTTTTGTTATTTATATTCAGTTTATATTTCTATTGCCAGTATTGTATCATTGTGCGTCCAAGTCACACTTGGGTGCAAGCGACTGTATTGGTCGTTTTTATTGTTTTTATTCTATTTGCATTGGCTTAGTTCTAGTGACCACCCATTGATATTGAGGTATTGGTATATCTCATATGGCCTTGACACATGATTACCACGTGATGTGAGTCACATGTAGGATACGCACTCGCGTAGTCGGCTGGCCACCGATATGTATGAGGCGTGCGACGGTTAGGAGTAACTGCCAATAGAATTGCATGCTAGAGGACTTGGCAGTTACTAGAGGTTCATATGAGTCATGGATGTGACCCAACTAGGCATTGGATGGGGAGAACAGTTCCTTAACGTATGGGCCACGTATGCACTTTCCTACTCCTGATCCTGCTGGCCTCTGACATTCGATGGATGTTATGCTTTGAGGTCCCTGGTATCCCTTGAGGGACCATACCGATGCCCCTGTAGCCAGAGTCCCCATGCGTTGAAGGTTTGTTCTTAACTGCATTATCACTATAGAACGGTTAGGCTCCATATTGCATGCACCTTTCTTTTTATTTATTATATATCACAGTTTATATGGCATGATCTTTATGTATCTTGTTACGTCCCTCTGAGGACCTGGTGATCTCCTAGGTGTGTACTTTCATATCTTTTCGCAGGTGCTCTAGGCAAGATCATGGTCTCCCCTTTCTATCGAGGAGGCTTGCTCTTGGACCGTCCAATGCTATTTTTATCTATCATTTCCTTGTATTGTTCTTCTCACTTAAATGGTTGGTAGTGGATCTGTCTCCGCACAACTCTTGTACCTAATGATAAACTCAGAGTTAATTTTTATTATACATTATTTTCTTAATGTGGATGAGAATAGTTGTCATGGTTTACTATATTTTAAAGCTTATGTATACATACGGGGATTCCATATATTGGAGTATACTTCGTATGTATGCAGCTGGCATGTCTACGTACTTAGTCCTAAGCATTTTAGGACTGGGGCGTTACAGAGGACCTGCAGCTAGAAAGAGTGCAGATTGGAGCCAGACAGTACAGTCATCTAGTCGGTCAGCATATCGAGCCCGATCTACTGTAGAGGCAGTACGAGAGCAAGAACATATAGCCAGAAGGACTACATCCAGAACTGAGGGTCGTAAGAGATACCATGCACCCGTGTCAGGCTTTCCACCTCGACGTTCCTCACCGGTACCAGCATACCAACATCCATACCAGCACCAGGAGTTGCCAGCCGTATGTTCCTTCGGTGGAAGGGGAGGGCACACTCATCTTACTTGTCGAAGGGCCAACTTTTTATGTTTGTCATGCGGATCACCAGACATGATAGGGATTTGTCCTTGAAGAAGTTCAGTTGGATCTTCATCCTTCCGGCCTACAGTTACCCAATTCGAGGGACCAACATCAGTTCAACAGAAACGAGCTCAGAGGCCTTCATTGACGCAGTCCTATGCATTCCAGTAGGAGAGGCCTCAGCAGTATATGCAGGCCTAGGCTCAGAGGGAGAGAGACCAGCAGTATCAGACGAAACAAGAAGCATGTACCTGTTGTGGTAAGATAGGACATCTCAGATCAGTTTGTCGGGCAGCCAATAGATGATGCTTTCGCTGTGGAGCGAAGGACCATTCAGTTAGCACTTGCCCCTATCCGATATCTCGAAGACGACGAGCTACACCAGATGTACCACCTCAGTCCTTTCACTCGCATCAGTCATCACCCCTAGCAGTGGATGAGAAATTAGGACCAATACTAGATGTTCAGCCATTGTCACAGTATCCTCCGCCATCGCGAGCTCAGAGGGTCAGGCAGCACAGAGCACAGTTTTATGCGCAGTCTCAGGGGCAGCTCTAGTATCGGCATGAGGGTAGTACCTAGGGAGTCTCAGGTACCATTTTTATGGTCTTCTTTCAGTTATGCCCTTTTGATTTATCCTTCAGTAGCAGGCCAGGTAGTGGAAGTATATCTTGTGTTCTTGCCGGCGACCTTGTATTTCACCTATATCAGGGGTACAACGGTCGGTTTGACTTATTCAGTGAGGGAATACGAGTTTCTCATCCCACTCTTCTGTCTTTGTATCTTGAGTTACATGATATCCATCACATGTCTCGACTACGAAGATACGTCCTAGGCATGTTGTCTCCAACTCTCACCCATCCGGGAGAAAGACAACCACCAATCCCTTGACCTCAGCAACATCATCCAAGAGTCAGTCGAGGAAAAGTAAAACGATGGTCCCGTCCTCAGGGGTGTTTGAGAGCACCCGGTCAAGAAAGAAGGTTCCAGCGGAAGCATCAACTAGGAGTGATCAGACTCCTGCTATCCAATTCAACCCTCAACTTGAAGATAAGGACGTTCTCCAAGGAACCGACCCCGAGATAGCTGGGGGTAGCCAGTACGAGGCCTCAGAAGGGGAGGCCCATCCGCAAGAAAGTGAGGTTGAAAGCGAAGCCTCAACCGATCCATCCACTTCCACCAATGTTATGCCAGTCTACATGGCTGGGGGTGGTGATGAAGAAGAGTCAGACGCACCAGCTCTGGACATAGTGCAGCATATGGACACCCTGGAGGGGAGCCTCAAAACCCTCTCTACCACCATGCAATCCTTGACTCAAATGGTATTTGAGATTCGGACCGCTCTGGCATCTCAACCATTAGCAAGGGCACTTGTTTTCACCAGTCCCGATCCAGGGGCCAATGGAGAATCAAGTATACCCCCTCAACGGACATCTTCGGGTGCAGATCATCACACTGTACCTCAGACGTCGGCTCCTTCAAATGTTGAGCTTCACACCTTACCGCCTACTACAACTCAAGATGGTGTTGTCCCCATCCCGAAGGCGACATTGGAGGTGGTCAACCTTCCTCCGACCCGTGACAACGCGAGTGGACTGATTCCACTCACCACATCTTGGGAGGAGATCATGTGGTTCACCCAGATCACGCTCCAGAATTGACTCAACCGGGGGTACATTCTACCTCCAAAGCTAAAGGCAAGAAGACCAAGTCTTGCCGAATGGTGACCTCCTCCCCCAAGAAGGCACTTCATGTACAAACGCATTCACAGCAGAACACTCAGCCTGAGGAAGCCCCTGTCGAAGTGGTACCTCCTGTCACCACCTCGGCTGCTCAAGGTGAAGGTCCTTCCCAACTTCTAGCAGCTGACAAACAGAAGCATAAGGAGGCCCACTTCGACAGGCCTCTACGAAGAGAGAACGCTTTGGGGTTAACCAAATCCCATAACTTTGACATACTGGAACAACTTTCCAGTACTCCAGCTCGGCTGTCCTTATTCGAGCTCCTCTGCCTGTATAAAGATACTCGGGAGTCTCTCTGCGAAGCCCTGAAGGATGCTGAGTCTTTCATCATTCAGGTCAAGCAGCCTGAGGATGATCCAGCAGCATGTCCATGTCACTCTCCGTTCCCGGAATACGTAATTTTTTGATTTTTCTCTATATGGTATCTGGCACATGTATCTTGATTGCATGTATCCTGTATTTGTACCTGGCCATGACATGGAACAGTATCTTATCGCGGATTAGTGTGCCATCCTTTGTCCTTGTCTGGTTGTAGGCGTGGTTCACTACTTCGATGAAAAGATTTTTGAACTTTATCGTGGTTAGGATTTTATTTAAATAATTCAATTAGTTGTATCATGTAGCATTTAACATGTCATTAGTCATATGGTTAAGAGCATGCTTAAGATTAGGGTTTCTTTGAGTCAACCCAACCCCTATATATATTCTCTTCCTCTCTCTCTCTCCTTATTCACTTTTCATTTTATTTTTCCTCAAACAACATTTAGGCAAGTACACCTTGCACCAAATGGAGAGATTCTTGTATTTTTTATTTTTTAATTTTTCTTTGATATGATTTGTCTATATTGATCTTCTCATCATCCTCCACAAGTTTAGTTCTTGAAGTTTTTAATTTTAATGGCTAGTTTTGTGTAGATCTAAGTTTGTGCCATTTTCGATTTTCTTAGGTTTTGATCTATCAAACTTCTTTATTTTCAAAAGATAGTTGTTCTATGTTGTAGAAAATTTTGTTCTACCCAATTTTGACCTATGGAAGCCCAAATTTGGACTTACATTGAAGGTTTTATGGAGCTTGAAAGCTATGGGTTCCATGGCCATCCTTTCCAGATTTTCGGAGAAGATGGGTACCCATCGATCCTGCCGCATAGATGGCACCCCATTGACACTGCCGCATAGATGGAACCCCATCGACCCTGCCACATAGATGGTACCCCATCGACCATGCCGCATAGATGGCACCCCATCGACCCTGCCGCATAGATGGCACCCCATCGACACTGCCGTATAGATGGCACTCCATCGACCCTTCCGCATAGTGGTACCCTATCGACCCTGTCGCATAGATGGCACCCCATCGACGCTGCCGCATAGATGGCACCCCATCGACCCTGCCGCATGGATGGCACCCCATCGACCCTGCTGCATAGATGGCACCCCATCGACCATGCCGTATAGATGGGCACCCATCCACCCTTGGCCGTATGGTGCCTATTTTGGTTGTTTTATGTCCTATTTGGATGATTTGTGGCCATAATTTCTTCCAACTTCTAACATGAAAGTTGTAGATCTTTGTCTTGGCTTCAAGAATCTTCATGTCTCACTTTAACCAGAATTCATATGTGACTTTTATGTCACGAGGGGTCCGTATGACTTCCTGACTTGATCGTGTTCCTGACCTGATTACTTGTATACGTGCTGGTACATGTTCTAAGTGTGTATTGAGATACAATATTAGTATGCACTGCGGTGCTATTTAATGAGTGCACTGAGGTATGACTCTACATGCTAAGTGATCATTCGTATTATATGTCAATACATGTGTACCTTCCAGCAGTCATGGTAATTGGTCAGTAATAGTGTCGTGGTATGTTGATTGTTGTTTGATGCATTACACTAAGCATGGATCTAGATTTGGAACTCTTTGAGCCGATGTGGATTCATACTTAGGGTACACGTACTATGGTACGACATATAGGAGGATGACCATGTGACCACGACATGTAATTCCAATATCAAGATAGGTTTAACCTAAGCAACTTAAATCGGTAGATGTATTGGGTAGGAAGAATCCCGAGATCGTGCCATACTAGCCACCCCAGGTCCTGTCCTGACGTGTCGGGTTGGCCGCCACGTATATGGTTTCATTCGCCTATAGCGGATGACTCACTACAAGAATAACGATCATTTACGGCACGCGAAATGCGCCGTAAATGCGCTTTTACGGCATACATTTTGGTGCCGTAAAAGCTCATGCCGTAAATGAGCCTATTATTTACGGCGCATTTAATATGCCGTAAATGTAAACATATTAACGCCGTAAATGTTTTTTTACAGAATCTCGACAACCATTTACGACATATTTTGCGTGCCGTAATTGCTCTTTCATGGCATACATGTGCGCGCCGTAATAGATATTTTTTACTGAATTTCGACAACCATTTACGACATCTTTCGTGTGCCGTAATTGCTCTTTCACGGCATACATATGTGCGTCGTAATAGATATTCGCGCTGGGTCAAATACGGCGTATAGATGCACATCGTAATAGTGATTCGCACATGATCAAATATAGCATACATTGTGATGCCGTAAAAGATATTTTTGATAAATTATATTTACCATTTATGACATATGTAGCGTGCTGTAAATAATATTTTATGAATTTTTTTATCAAATAATAATAATAATAATAATTATTATTATTATTATTATCATTATTTCCATACCAATCCCTATTTATTTAAGCAAGGATATCAATGGTAAACAAAGTATATAACATAGCAAACATAAGTTAAAGAAATAGTTGATCACTGGCATATATCTCAATCAAACTACAAAAGTGAAACGTAATTCAAAAGAACCCAGACACGTGAGATATCATAAAAATAATCGGATTCAATAGCCAAAATACATTAATAGCAAACAAAAGGCCATGCCAAAGTATATCATGCCATTTTTACATTATAGCAAACAAAAGGCCATGCCAAAGTATATCATGTCATATTGTTTCATGAACTACAAAAGTATTTTAGTAATTAATAATAAGAACAATACAATATGTCAATACAAATTGAGCTTGTTTCATAATTTGTCCTACTTTGGGAAAAAAATGTAAATTGTCTTCTATGACAAATTTCGGCTCAAATGGTTGCAGAGGTGAAGCTTCAAACACAAAACCCAAATTTTTTTCATTGATTGATAACCTGCACAAACATAAAATGTATTTTAGTTCATTATATCCAATTTGATGTATATATAAACACAACAATGAAAAAATATACATAAATAAATGAGTATTATGGGCACAAATTAATGTATGCATAAACACAATATGAATTTCAGAAGTCAAACCACCACTTGCCATTTCAAACCTATTTGAAATCAAAAAAATCTATTGAGAAATCAGCCCAATGTTCACTTCTGTAATTATCACCGAGTTCAGTTTTCTTATTTGTTAGAATGAGTAAGTTTCTATAATACCAGTGAGTGGTATTATTGGACTGATCCTTTGGCGGGAAATGTTCTTCATTTTAGATAATGAAAACATTCCATTACTACCAACCCAAGAAATACGACGACCTCTCTGAGATATACGGTTTATGCCGAAAAGGTACGAAGTTGGACGAATTTGGAAACATTGGGCAATTTACTTTATACCTACTATTCCGTCAGGCTATGTATAAACTAAAGAAGATATGGTAGGAAAAAGAGCACACTAACCTCCATTCTCCATCTATCTGCCTTACGCTTGGTGGCTCCCGACTTGCAGGAAGTGGTATAGATATCAGAACATTTTGCAGATCAAACAACTCAAAAGCTTCATATTCGATGTTTACGTATGTTTCGCTTCCAGAAACTGTAGGCCAGCAATTCACTGCAAAAGGATTTTGGTAAAACATAAGATAGAAAGTGAGAAAGCTACAACTTGCCAGTTCTCCAATTGAATAAGTTCACAAAAAGAACCCACCAGTCAATGGCAAGGAGGCCTCATCCATGCCTTGGATTCTCCACTTCATAAGACCAACATCATTTTGACCTGTGGGAAAAGGTCTGTTGGGATCCTTCAAGCCCACTATATGTTTGTTGTTAAATAACTCTTTGTTGATGTTTGGATGGGTCTTGAAGCTGAGTCCGGATATGTCTTGGTTTTCAATCTGTAAGAAGGGATCAATTTAAAGTAGTTACAGAAAATTGCTAGTCCACTACTTCCATATTATGTGAGTGTTCACATTCCCATTGGTCATATATAACTGTGAACATCTATGATTATAAAGCTTTGTTGGGAAGCCTGGTTTCTTAGTTCATGAGAAAGGTGAATACAACTGTGTCGCAAGCAGCTATATGTTGAGCTGTATAACTAAAGTTGGAACCTTGACCAAATTATATGCTTCCAAATCAAGTGTAGTTACTCTAGGATTTTTTTTTCTTTTTAATGCTAGAAGGAAACCTTCACAAAACATATTATAATAACATGAAAGAGAACACCCAAAAAATTTCAAAAAAGGGTGTTACAAGGGTTAGAGTAAAGATCCTGGCCTTCAGGTAATGTAAATGCACAATAAAAGCATTATGTAGTTTAGAAAGTGGAGAGATCAAAAGTTCGAAAACAAAATATTGAAGCATAGATCATGGATAATCTAGTCCACAAACAAAGAATATAATTATTTGTAGAGGAGATCAACTATGCTCATACAGCTTCTTAACGTAGACATGAACCATGTCTTATAATGGAAATTCCACTCAAGTGAATAATAATGTCAGAAGATATGAACTATAGGAGAAATAGTTCATCTTGTAATATATTGTCATCTAATCCTGGGTCCATAAACCTGATAAAAATTATGATGAATATAAACAAGAAAAGTATCAAGGGAACCTGAAATTGTACTAGACCATCCTCCTGATTAAGAATTTGGACAGAAAGAGTGCCTTGAACATCAAAGTTACTAACTCCCCCGTCTCTCCTAATTACGACATTCAGCCTCTCTTCAATGGTCAATGTAATGGGATCAGTTGGTGGAAGAGATGACTTGGACTGAATGGCAGCTGGCTTTACATCCTCAAGAATAACTTCTCCCTCTGCTTTTAGTGAATTCATTAATTGACTTGTCCGTTGTGTCTTGCCTAGTTGCATGCCCATGCCTTTAGAAGGAGCAGATGCGGATGAGGGTGGATGACCTGAAGTCTGAAGATTCAGATAAAATCTTCAGGAGGATATAAGAGAGCTACAATAAGATCTACATATTATAGCAAGCTTTTCAAGTAAAAAAATAACATTAAACATGCAAAAAGATTTAATAAAATTGCCGTAAGAAAGCAACAGAAGCTTGTAGGCAACTGGATGGCAATCACAGTGAGCAAACATAGGAGCAAACCTTTTGACTTTGTAGAGAAGGGTTCCACATCTGAGCTTAATCCAAATCCAGAACTACTCCCAAAACCAGTGCTGCTGCTGGAGATACTCATATCACTGAAACTTCTTCCTGTCCTTGTAGGACCTGATATAGAACCAAGACCTCCTTTATCACCTCTATTCTTCTCAATCTGCACATAATAAATAATAATTGTTCTTTTATTTGCAAGGTGCTCGTTAAAATATTGTTTAAAAATCTATGAAGGTGTCTTGCTAAAAGAGAGATGGATTTAAGGCACTTCTTATGATGGAAACTTACGTGCAAGAGGATAAAATCTTATACAAAATTTCTCTAAAGACAACAGTGAGTCCCGTGTAAAAGAAAAAGGAGAAAATAATGACAGTTTGGATAATTATCAAACAAATACATGACAGATAAGAAGCCTCATATCATGTAAAGACATGTTAAATGCCACTAACTTCACGGCTTAATATGTTTATATGCACTCCAGATAGATAATGGTGTTCCTACCAAGGTGAATGGATGAGTAGGGAGCTGGAGGTGTACACATGTCGACAATTCCAAAAAACTGGGATGCTTCACTCTTTGCATGAGATCAGAGCAAACTTAAAAGAGACTTGAAATGGTCGTTACTTACAGTGTCAGAACAGAGGACCTAAGTAAACGGGGGTGATCCTGCACTCACTCAGTGACAAACCAGACCAAGTTGGTGAAGAAACAAACTTAGCACTAAATTTGGTTATCTCAACAATAACATGACCTTGCCATTTAAATGATAGATGGATAGGAGAAGAAGAAGATAGATGGATAGGATGAAGTTTAAAGGATGAATTCCCTGAAAATTCATTTTCCAACATAAACATAGGTGACCCAGAATCAAATAGCCTGTTCTTAATATTCACAAGTGAGAAAATATGTATGTGCACTGATTCTTCCTTTCTATATTATATGCTTGTTTATCATACATTGCCATGTTGTTGCCATATATGTCTATATACACCATATTTGTCTATATCAGTATTCTATTTCTATAAGGGTGCCTTGTATGTTATTTCAAATAATATAAAATATATTGAATCCCTGTAGATGAATATCACCATGATAGTAACATGACCACATCAATTCACAGTGAAGGTCCTGGCTCCTGGATGGGTGGAACAATCCAAGTAACTTCTAGGTCTTGCCTCTAACATTTGATTGTCTAACATTTGATTGCGATTCCTTTTTTCTATTACCAATCATGTCTCTTCAAGATCTGATCGTAGCTTCTTTCGAGCTTCAAATCGATCTAACCCCTAAGATATTATTAGAAATATGAAACTATAAGCAAAAACAACCATTAAAGCATTGTAAAACAAGACAACTATCTACCAAAATATTTTACCTGTACAATCCAGCAACCTCATTTAGAGTGCCATCTTTGTTCATGACATTGTGTACGGCAGATCAAGTTTTCTAGCAAGATGATTGTCATTATGATCATGCTCAGGGCTTATCTTCAAAAATCCAGTTCCAAAATCTTTATGTACACATACTGCAAATTTCGATGGTCAAAAAGCTACAAAGCAGTTTTGTGAGAAAATTAAAAAGTAAAATAGTGTCATGAACAGAAGAAGTTCAAAAAGTATCTGTAGTAAAAAAAAGTAAAATAGTGTCATGAATAAAAGTTATACTTTGACAGAAAAGACAAGTAGACCTCAAACTTACCTTCTAAAATTCACACGAACTCCGCTCTTCTTAACTTGTTGTAGCATATGAAACCATAGGTTAAAAACGTCTGTTGCACCAAGCTTATGTAGTATCTCAACTGTAAAGGAGGCATTGTAGCAAATAGCATCAACAATCTGCAGTAAAAGTAGGCTTCTCCATCATTAAGGGTTAGTGACTTTTTCTTCATTCAACATTCACACAATCAAGAAACATGCCAAATCCATAAGTCAGTTTTGATTTGGCATTACAACTCACAAGCCAGTAGCAAGTGCAGAAGCAAAAATCACAGTATCAACATAACCTAACCAATTCAACAGTTCTACAGGTTCAGTCATGAACAATGAACAATCTAATTATTCTTGGGACATGATATTCTGGAAAGCATTCAAACCTTCGTCAGTTGTCCTTTACAAAACAATTCTGGTCTTTGCAGTGGAAGCATCACCAACTCCTTCAACGTGTCCTTCACATTTTCTAGGGCTCCAATATCATCAAAAGTAACTCCAATTTCATTAGATGGTATAACATCAACCAAAAGCGTCTTCTCAAATTCATTCTCTAACCACATCCTAGGGAAAAAGAGCAAAACTCAATATGAGAGGCCAGATAACAAAGCCATTATATATGTCAATATTGACATTAAAAAAAAATAACAATAGGTTTCATAGAAGTCTTCTAGATCATTGTTCATATCCTTAGGAAATTGGCAATAAAATACCTGGAAAAAAAATTGACAGAAAACAGAATCTAACCAATATTTTAGCTCAAGACTTGGATACAGAATTTATATGTCACCTTGAGAGATTTTTTCGAAGTCTTGGAATCGGTCTGGACACTTTGTAGCATATTGAATCCATACATAATGCTGCTGCCATAATCACCAAAAAATATTGTTGAAAATTTTGGAGGAAGACATACAGAAGTTACCAAGTTTCTCAAGAAATGACAGACATTGCCAACCTTTAGATAACACCCACCAGAAAATACAATTTTAAGTTGATAGAAGTGTCGTTGTGGAGGTACATTTTTTCGAGAGACAACATAATATGGAATATAAGTGTCAGAACATGACTACCTTTCACTGGATAATGTACAAGCTTAGTATCCTTGGAAAGATTTTGGCTTCTATTGCTCTTAAGGTGGTGACTTAAAGCAAAACCAACTATTTTATCGATACCTGTACAACAAATCCCGACATTGAATTCAGAACAGTGAGTTAAATAAAGTGAAGAAAAGTTCGATGCAACTTAAATTAGTACTCACTTTTATTTGTAAGTGTTTGGTCATTTATGCATATTGTTTCAAGATCATTGCAGTCTAATCCAGCGCGGTTTAAAAATTGAAACCATTGAGAATAGAATTAGTTACATACAAAATTTGATGTTCCACAAAATAGTACAAAACAAGCAGTTCCACAAAATAGTACAAAACAAGCAGTTGTAGCAACAAACCACCAAACATAAGATGGCAAGACAATGGTCAAATCATAAGTAAAGTTAGCTTTCAACCAAAGGGTAACAACTGAGATGAGACCTATGTATCACTTTCTGAAATGAACCTCACAACTTCAAAATGACTAAATATATAAACACAAGTTAGTATGCAACGTTCGTCATATTGTATCTTACTGTGGTCAACAAATGATCAGGAACTGATTATTTCGAATGATGGACCATATTAAAAGCAATGGGAAGAGAGTAATTATTTCAGAATACAAAAGCAGGCATATATTGGATATGCATGTGATAGACGCATGCGCACACACAAACACACCGTTCAATATGGAGTTTTGTTATACATATCATCCGGTATAGCCTTTCCATATTCTGCATCCTCCAATATATAGCCCCCCTACAGAGTATCATAGCTTGCATCATCACGTATCTAACTAGTAATATTATTCTTGAGAAAATCACAGGAGGAATGCAACATTGATGAATAATTATTCTTTTGCTACTATTACCATCATAATTATTTATTATTCGATAGCAAGTAATTCTCAAGTAAAACACAAATCGCCAACAACAACAACACGCAAGGAGGCATTCTATCAAACATTTGAGAGACAACAACTCACCCACAGATTCTACTCCAGTCCCGGATAACCCGATCGAGCAGCCAGCCGAGATCCTCTCCGTCCCCATCAATGACAGCAACATTGACCTCCAACGTCTCATCGACCCTCGCCTCCCTGAGCATGCTCCTTCTGAGACCCCCCTCTCTTCCTCCCTGATACCCAGGCCCTTCATCACCATCTCACCGCCATCGCCTTCGAGGCCACCCACCTCATCCTCGTCATGACCCTCCTCACCAACAATGGGATCTCCCTCAACCCCATCACCTCCCTCTACTACATCGCCCCATGTTGCCTCCTATTATTCCTCTTCCCACGGGCCCTCGTCGAGAAGACGTCCACACTGACCATGAACGTCACAAGGGGTCGTCAAAGACTAGCTGTTGATTGCATTCTCGAGATGGGGAGGAGAGATAGGGGGTGGAGGCGCGGTTGGTAGAATTTGGGAGAAGGGAAATTGGAATTTGGGAGGAGGAATTTGGGATGAGGGAAATTGGAATTTGGGATGAAATTTTTTGGTACAGCCGAAGACTTAAAGATGACTAGGGAACTTTTCACTGCTAAAAAAATATACAAATAAAAGTATTGTTTAGTAACACTTATTTTATTATTGTCACAGTAATTACCGTGACAATGTTATAACGGTTATAACTGTTACGAATTGGAAAAAAAAAGTGTGACAAATTGTATATTTTGGTGTAGTGTTATCTATAAAAAATATTATTAAATATTAGCAACATTTATCGTGAATCGTTGTAAAAAAAGAGGTCCGCAAAATTTAAATATAAAACATTGTTTATCATCGATATTTTACAACGTTCTCACTAAAAAAGTTGTAAAAGATTTAACTTTTTACAATATTGTTAAAAAATATTGTAAATAAAACGTTGTTAACAAAGTTTTTTTTGTTGTAGTATTAATTATCTCAAAAGTTTTCCATCGTGCCTGTTCTAGTTCACGTTTGGATAGGATTTATTTCGACCCAAACCCTCTCTGTTTTGATAATATGGTCTAGTTTTGAGGTCCACACTCTATTCACACAAATCAAGGGTCTGGATCCTGTTTGGATAAAAAGGATTGGGTCCGGATCTAAAATCCATATAACATAACAAATTAACTCATATCTAAATTCTGCACGGTGTGCACATATCCATGTGTCGTAAATAAGTTAGAAAGTTAATTTGCATAAACTTTGTGGGAAAGTTAATTTGAAAGGAGATTTTAGAGAAACAATTACTTAGGGAAAAGTTTCTCAGAAGAATCAATTGCACTATACACGGCGGCATACACAAATGCATGCCATAAATGAGCTATCATTTACGGCACTCACAAGTGCATGCCGTCAATGAAAAATCATTCACGGCGTGCACAAATGTATGCCGTAAATAAGTTATCATTCACGGCGCACATACCTGCATGCCGTAAATACGTTTACAATGACGGCTTGCATACCGAATACGCCGTAACAAAGACAAAAAATAACTCATTTACGGCACACAAATTTGCGTGCCGTAAAAGTGTGTCATTTACGGCACGCAGTTACTGCGTGCCGTAAATTGTGCGCCGTAAATGCTGCATTTTCTTGTAGTGACTATATCCGACTCCCACGTGCTATGTGTTATTTGTTTTAGCATGGTGGCCTTACGGAAGACCGGTGCATAATCAAAGTGCTATGTGTATATGTATATTATATGGTTTGGCTAGCCCTGCTGGGTTGATACGATCTGAGGATTCCTATAATTTGTATTACTGGGATAACCCAGACAAATCATAGAAAGCCGTAGGATTGATTGGCCGCTTGTAAGCCGACTTGTTTGTGATATGTTTTCTTCTGTTAGCAACTGAGGAACATGGACTATCGTGGTGCGTGGTCCAACCCATGTCCTTGTTTGGTGGTTGGATTGGGCTATTGTGCTGCGATAGGCTATGGACCAAAGTCGTGCTCAGAAGCCCTTCACCTGCCCATGGTTATAGGATATATCTTATCTCGGTATGATATTGGCACCGTTTGTCCTTGTTTGGTTGTAAGGGTGTCGTATTGTCTCGATGATATGGTATAAGCCTATAACTCTTGAATCAGGTCTTATTATTATGCTTGGGTTTTATCTCACTCTTTTGTGCTCCCTTGTGGTACTTGCTATTCGGGGCCTGACCCCGCTGGTTTTGTTTGGCCAGATCTCGTAGCAGAGCCAGAGGATCCAGCCTTCTACCCGAACAATGGTGCACACCAGAAGTATGGGCACCAGGGACCATGAGTGGGTTTCTTCTTCACCACTCTAGTATCTTCTATTTTGTACTTGGCGTTTAGCCACCGGCACCTGTTTAGCCGGCAGTTCTAGACATTTAGTTCCTCACATAATTATAATTAAATCAGACTGCAGCCGACTATGGTTATGTACCTATAACTCTCGACACTAGCTTATCATTTTGTATAGCTAGGCTCATGAATCATTTTGATGAAGCGTCACGGACGTCTTACTGCTTTGTCTTATATGATCATTATTTACTGCTTCTTGTTTGATTGATTGAGACATAAATGCTCTGTGAGACCATAGTAGACTTGATTATAGCATGCACCCCTTGTCTTTTGACTGCCACGATCGCCGTATGACGTTTATACACCTCATATGGAGTAGCTGGTCCAGTCCGTCTCAGTATTCCGGTACTGAGACGTGACAAGGTTTTATTGGTAGCCCATGCAGGTCTGTTTTTTCAAACTTGTGGGGTATTGCGATTATAGGAGTCTCAATCAAAACATGTTCCCCTTGATCTCCTGATTTGTCTTCTCTTTTTCCTACCTTGATTGCTAACTTGATTACCATCCTCGATTCCTTCCCGTCCTGTCTTTTGATACCTTGTATCCTTTCCTTTAGGGGCACATCATTCTCGGCTATTGGAGGAGCCGGCATGGGAGAGAATCCAGTAGAGCAGGGACCAGTTGGAGATCAGCAAGGGGGTGTACTGCTACACAGTTATGCCCTTTGGCCTAAAAAATACAGGTGTCGCACACCAAAGAGCTATGAGCACCATCTTCCGTCGGCACCTCCACAAAATAGTTGAATGCTATGTTGACGATATCGCCGTCAAGAGCCGTCTTTGAGGCGATCACCTACAAGATCTGAAGACAGTCTTCGATCTCATGCGGGCACATCAGCTCAAGATGAACCCCGCCAAATCCTTCCTTGGGGTTTCCAGTAGAAAGTTCATGGGCTTCATTATCACTGAAAAGGCATCGATGTCGACCCCGAGAAGACTAAAGCCATCCTTGACATGGACCCTCCGAAGAACCTTAGAGAACTTCGAGGCCTGCAGGGACGTCTTGCATACATCCGAAGGTTTATTGTGAACCTTTACAGGAAATGCCAGCCGTTCACCAAGCTCATGAAGAAGGGAGTCTCCTATATCTAGACGAAAGAATGTCAGAAAGCTTTCGTCAACATTAAAGCTTATCTGACAATCCCCCCAGTCTTGGTGGCGCTCGTCGCAGACAAATCATTTCTACTCTATGTCCGCGCAATGGACCATTCCCTTGGCGCTTTGTTGGCCCAGAACAATGATGCGGGCTACGAGCAAGCCATCTACTACCTCAACAAGACAATAATCGGGGCCAAAAATTGGTACAACCCCGTCGAGAAGGTGTTTAGCTCTAGTGTTCGCCATCCAGAAGACTCACCATTATGTCTCGGGATAGACAATTAACGTCATCTCTCGAGTCAATCCGCTCAGAGTCCTCATGACAAAGCCGGGAGCGGTAAACTCCTGATTAGCTACTTGGGCGATACTATTGACACCATATGACATGGTATTTTTCCCACAAAAGGCTGTCAAGGGCCAAGCAGTGGCCGACTTTCTAGCCTCACACCCAATTTCGAAATCGTCTAGACTCTATGAAGACATTCCAAATAAGGTGCAAGAATCAAACATTACCGAAGAGAACCCCGTTTGGCAGATGTTCTTCGACGATGCTTCAAGAACAGGCCCCAAAGGCCAGATCATCGCAGGAGTAGGGGTAGTCCTGATCTCTTCCGACAAGTTGGTCATCCAACATGCCTATTCCCTTTCAGAGTCGTGCTCCAACAATATTGCAGAGTACAATGCCCTCATCATGGGACTCCAGTTAGAAAAACAGCTGGGGATAGAACGCCTCGAGTCTTATGGCGACTCGAAGCTCGTCGTCAATGACAATATGAGGTCCGCCATGAAGACCTGATCTCTTATCACAAAGCAGCGTTGGACTTCATCTCAACCTTCGTTGAATTCATCATAGAACATGTGCCTCGGCTACAAAACTTAGAAGCTGATGCTCTGGACGGCCTAAATGCCTCATTAGTAGCACCGATCGGCACGCAACACTTCATTACAATGGTGGGCCTGGATTTGGCATGCCCCAGAAACAATCTGTGCATGCGGACAACTTATGTCATGGATACAGACACCAGCATCAACGTCAGAGACTGGAGGTTTCCGTTCATCGACTTTGTCGTCTACGGAATCCCTCCGGAGGACCCAAGAGAAGCAGTCTCAGTCAGAAGGCACTCGCTCCAGTTCTATTACGATACAGCCACTAAAATGTTGTACTGACGCTCCTACGATGGACTTCTCCTCCGATGTCTATCAAACGAAGAAGCAGTCGAAGCTCTTCGAGAAGCTCATGATGGAACATGCGGAGCCCATCAACCAGGTCCTAAACTATAGGATCGACTTCGACGTATGGGCTATTACTAGCCTACCATGATGGTCGACGTTGTCAAATATGCAAAGAAATGTCATGCTTGCCAGCTACACGCCGACTTCATCTACAGACCGTCAGAGCCTCTACATCCTACGGTCACCTCTTGGCTATTTGAAGCCTGGGGCATGGACACAGTGGGACCTATCACCCCTCCCTCATCTAGGGGACACCGGTTTATCCTAGCAATCACCGATTACTTCTCTAAATGGGCAGAAGCAGTACCATTCACAGAGGTGAAAAGATCAAAGGTGATCAGCTTCATCAAGCATCACGTTATCTACCGTTTCGGGGTGTCCCGGAGGATCATCCACGACAACGGTCCACAATTCATCATCCGTGCGTTCAGTAGATTCTGTGACAAGAATCGTATTCAGAATGTGGCATCAACCTCCTACAATCCGGCAGCAAACGAATTGGCTGAAGCCTTTAATAAAACCATTGTCAAGCTACTGAAAAAGTTCGTGTCATCCAACAAGCGCGACTGGAACGAGAAGCTCGGTGAATGCCTTTGGGTCTATCGTACGACGGTACAGCCGACTGATAACACACCATTCTCTTTGGTCTATGAAAGAGAAGCAGTACTGCCTCTAGATATCCAGATACCCTCACTCCGAGTGGTGATCACAAACCAGCTGACGGAAGAAGACAATCAACGTCGCCGTCTGCAAGAGTTGGAAGCGTTGGATGAAAAATGCCTCTTGGCTCAATAGCACATTGAACTTTATCAAGCCCGCATTTCACAGGCTTTCAACAAAAGAGTCAAACAGAGGACTTTCCAAGTAGGCGACCTGGTTCTGACAGTCAGGAGACCGATGGTGATGACTCACAAGACACCAAGAAAGTTCGAACCCAAATGGGAAGGACCCTTCATCATAGAGATGGTATACTCAAACGGTGCTTACCGTCTCGCTCAATCTAATGGAGACTTGTTCATGATGTCCATCAACGGCAAGTTCCTAAAGAAGTACTACTCCTGACATCCTTCAAAATGTACTTCCCTCTCCCCAGTATGAGAATTTGTTTACCTGATAACCAAGTTCACTCTCCTTCTTTGACAACCCAGTACTTCTAGAACCCAGTTGTTTCATTGCATCCCCAGTAGAAGAACAACCATGTCTACATCACCTCTGAGTTACTTCTCTACACCCTACAAAGCAGAATTCTACACTACATAGGATCATGCTCATTACTATGTTTACCATGTCCACATTACCTCTGAGTGAACATCTCATACAACAATTCCCGCGTTGTTGCACATCAATCATAGAACATCTACGTCCATATCACCTCTGAGTTGTTCTATATATCCCTACCAAGTTCACTCCTACCACGTCCATAACACCTCTGAGTAGGAAAGCTCTACCATTAACCCATATTTACCATGTCGATATCACCTCTGAGTAAATATATCGGTTTTCTCCTTCTCAAACTTATTATCTTTACCTAGAAACCAAGGTGCGCAAAAGATAATAGGTCCACCAGAAATCGCAAGATTCATCACAAGAATGAGCAAAAGCAAAAGGTTCTTCATTTCTTCATTTAAGCAGGAAGTAAAGGATTACATCGACATCGAAAAGAAGCAAAATACAAATTACATCTTGGATCTCAAAAGACAGACAAAAATACTAAAACAAAATAGGGACATTGACTTTATTCATATTCCCGAAAACAATAATTACAAGGCAACCAATAAAACCTCACAGCCAGGGATCATAGTTGCGTTGACGCATGTACCATTCCCTCAGCCATTTCGTATATGAAGGCTCTATCTGATTAAGGTCCTCGGCAGGGACAGGAGGGTCAGAACTCCCGGTGCTACTACCCTCTGACGGTGGCTCCTCCTTGACAGAAAATTTAACCTTGGGAGTAACTTCCTTCCTGACAGTCACCGGCTCTTCCTTGACTTCCACCTTTGGTAACACCTCCTCCTTTACGGTCACCGGCTCTTGTTTGATGAGAGGAGGCAATATCTCCTCCTTCACGACGGCCTCCGCCTTTGGCATGGATACTGCAACAGAATCGAAGAAAATTTAGCAAAAGACTTAGAAGCTCGAACAAGCATCTGAGGCACATCAGCAATCTGGCGCATCAACTGGGTCGAAACCCATACGCACAGTTAGAATCTCACCAAAGGCGGACACACAGGACCGAGGCCCAGGCGCATTTGAAGAGAAGCTTCGGTGCATCATCAGGACCTAAGTCCATCCGCGTCAGCAAAAGGAGCTTCGGCTCATCATCAGGACCTAAGTCCATGTGCGTCAGCAAAAGAAGCTTCGGCACATCATCAGGACCTAAGTCCATGCGCGTCAGCAAATTGAACTTTGGCGCATCATCAGGACCTAAGTCCATGCGCGTCAGCAGAAGGAGCTTCGGCGCATCATCAGGACAAAGTCCTTGCACGTCAGTAATGGAAAGCCTAAGCGTGTCAATGGGGATGCGACTCATTTCGGTCACACCCACGTGCCCCAACAGTGTTGCAACGAAGTGAAAATACCAAGGCAGAGGATTACCCACTGATCACCGCCGACCGAACGTCGACGAGCGTCGTTGCGACGACAGGGATGTCCTCCATGTCGACCTCCACGGACTCCTTGTCCTTCCCCTTCCTCGGCCAGCACCACCGTTGGGAGTCTTAGGAGCCATCTCTCTAAAGAAGCTAGGATTTTTGAAAGAATCTAGAGAAATAAGGAGAAGGAGAAAACAAAAGTAGAAGACTCTCTCTCTCCCTCACAAACACCTATTTATAGGCATGAGCCACGCGCGTGAACCGATAAAAGGCTGACGTCAACAAAATTCTTCGAGTCACGTGAAACTGACGGCTGCATATCTTCCAAAAGATTATCATTCATCTTTCAAAATTCGAGACGTTATCTTCTTGCATAAAATTGAGAAGAACATGCGCCCCTACAGCAATACGCGAAGTGGTCATGCGCCCAGAAGAGCCATGCGCCCAGACGAGGACATACGTCCAGAACAACGACTACCCATGCTTCTTGTTCAAAGTATTCCAAAACTTGGCAGAAAATTTTGAAAACATTGAAGGGGGTCTTGTAGAAGCATGAAATTTCAGGCGTATTTTAGGCCAAAACCTATGCGCCCTAACTCTCATGCTTCCAAATTGACATGTGCCAGAAAACTCAGCAGAACACTTGGCACAACAGAAAACAATAAAGAGACATAAAAATTGGGCTTTTATTCTACATGAAAGTCTATTACATGTCTAAAACTCTTTTACAAAGGAGAATTCTTTTACAAAGAGAAATAAAATCCTAAAAGCTACAGCCAAGCGCATCACTTGTCAGGCGCATCACTTCAACATACAGCCAGGCACATCAATCCAATATCTCAGCGTAGCCGCATCCCTGTCACCCTCACTTTTCCAAGATAGGGGTAAAATGGTAATTTTCTTTTTTAGAATATTTTTGAGAATTTTATTTCATGAATATTAATATTTAATGATTATAGGAGTCGGGTTCGAATTTTATCGCATTTTGACTTAATTCGGGACTCCGGGAAATTTCGACTTGAGTTGTGATTAACACATTAATTAGCCATGGCCCACCATACTTGACATTTAGGTTTAGGAGTTTGGACTAATCCCACATGAGTGTTTAGGCTTAAGTATGATTTTTATTTAGTCTAAACTAACTCCCAAAACCAATTTAGGAAGATAACTTAGCTAGGAAGATAAGGGAGGGGCAAACTTGTAAATTACAAGTGCCCCAAACCCTTTCCAATAGGGCCGGCCACCTCTCTCTCTCTCTTCCATTCTTTCACTTCAAATATTTTACCATCTTCTTCTTCTCCAAGTTTTTTCCCAAGTAAAGAATAGGATTTCGCTAGAAATCATCTCAAAATAAATCTCTTTTTTCCATTTTTCTTCCATCCAACTCTTCCTCTACCCCAAGTGAAGCTTCTCCAAGCTTTTGGGAGCAAGAAGTGCAAGGGTGTGTCCTAAACAATTTATTGTGTCGGAGCCGTGTCGGAGGACTTTTGAATCGGGAATCCATCTCCCGATAGGTACAACCTATTCTCTAATTCATTCTTTTCATCATGTAATTTAGTTTGGACCCCGTAGGATTTATTCCCGAGGTTGTGTCCCTATTCGTGTCGAGTTTGAGTCCGTTTGGAGTGTCCTAGGAGAAGTTTGGGTTTGTGATTGTGTCCTTGAGTTTCCCCCAAATTTGGACACTTCTAGAATAATTAGATTTGTATCTAAGTGGTTAGGCACTCCTAAATTTATTTGTGTTAGTGTGTGTGTGTGTGTGTGTGTCTCTATATATGTATATATATGAGAGTGTGTCTATATATATATATATATATATATATATATATATATATATATATATATATATATATATACATATGTGTGTGTGTTTATATATATAGATATATATGTGTGTGTGAGTGTATATATATATATATATTATATATATAGATATATATGTGTGTGTTTATATATATATATATATATACATATGTGTGTGTGAGTGTATATATATATATATATATATATATATATATATATATATATATATATATATATATATATATATATATATATATATATATACATATGTGTGTGTGTTTATATATATAGATATATATGTGTGTGTGAGTGTATATATATGTGTGTGTGTTCCTATATATAATATATCTATATATATAAACACACACACATATGTATATATATATATATATATATATATATATATATATATATATATATATATATATATATATATATATATATATATATATATATATATAATCACACACATACAAATCTCTCATTCATCCCCCTCTCTATATACTTGTGTGTGTATTTATATATATAGAGAGGGGGATGAATGAGAGATTTGTATGTGTGTGATTATATATATATATATATATATATATATATATATATATATATATATATATATATATGAGAGTTTTAGAGAGATTTAGAGAAGAATAGAGGAGTTTAGAGAAGGATTTAGAGAGGAGAATAGAGGGGAGAAGAGAGGAAGAAGAGAAAGGCAAGCAGTAGCAGCTAGGGGGGCCAAGGGGCTGCTGCCCCCCCAATACAGCAGCAGCAGCAGCAAGCAGCCTTAGCAGCAGCAGCAAAGCAGCAGTAGCACCCCGCTTTAGCCCCATAAACCCCCCATATATACACCTATATATATACCTATATATAGCTATATATATGCCTATATATACCCTCTAACTAACCCTTAAAACTAGTCCTAAGTGAGAGTGAAAAGTGAGTGTTTTAGAGTGTGTGTGAGTGGTTGTGTGAGATAGAAGTGAGAGGGTGATTTTGAGTTAGGAGCGTCAGAACGCATCCAAACTTGGAGGAGACTTAGTTAGTATGAAATAGAGTTTGCGGGTAGGCTCCTAGGTTGAAATCGGGATTCCGTTTGGGAATTGGAGAAGAGTATCGCGTGATATCATTGAATATCTTGAGATACTCAAGATAACGGGTAAACGACCAATATGGACCGTAAGATGGACTGGATGTCCACTCTACTTAGAGATCTTGGTAGGTAATGATTGTATAGGCTAGTATCCTACTACCCTAGGAAGCCGGGAGTAGAATTCCTAAGGGAAGGCCACTTGGCGTCAATGTTAGAGTGGTTTAAGGGTATGTGTATTAGAGGGTAATCGGATAATTTCAAGATACGGGGTTCGGGCATTCGGATTAACTTGAAACTTAGGTGACTTGTTAGGTACACCCTACAAATGTCATTTTTGAACCAATTTTGGCTCGGTTGACCCAGAGTTGACTTTTTACCCAAAAGTCAACGATGAGTCAACACTTTGTCTAAATTTGACCAAATCCAAACTAGAGTTGACCAGTTGACCAAAAGTCAACTGTTGGTCAACATTTGACCAGTTTGACCTAGGGTTGACCTAGAGTTGACCAGAGTTGGCCAGGGTTGACCAGTTGACTAAAAGTCAATTATAAGTCAACTCTTGACCCCGTTTGACTTGCTTCGACTTGTTTTGACTTGCTATGACTGGTATGACCTAGGGATGACTTAGTCTGACTTAGATTGACTTGATATGACTTAGTTTGACCTAGATTGACTTGACAGGACTTAGTGTGACTCAGTGAGACCTAGTTTGACCTAGATTTTATATCATTCATTATAAATTATTCTTAACTTTGTTAAACCTAAATTAACATGCAATATCTCATATTTAGGTCTCTGATTACCACTCTGAGCATTGATATACCCTACAGCTCAGGACAGTAAGCGAGTACATTTACTGATAGTTTTTATTGTCTTGATATCTGCTATATCCGATTCAGTCGTAGTGTCTTACTTGATTCCCAGTCACGATAGTTCACGGACTAGTATACGTTGGATCATGACATGAGATATTGTTCCAAGATTTCTGGGTATATTGGTACACTTCCTGTCTTGTTCCATGTACTTGTATAGACACCGATTTCTAAGGGGACTTGCTACCCTCTTATGGAATCACGTGCCATAACGTGTCATGTCCAGATCCATTGTACTATTCGGAGATGGGAAATTATTAGGGGCTATGTGATCCAAGCCACTCTGTCACTATTCTTGTGCTCGCGCCACTCTCCCCTCATGTAGGGTTTAGCGAGATCCCATTTACCTTGTGCTCGTTATCCAGGTTGGCCGGTATGACTTTCCGTTGAGGTCACCGCGGATTGTCGGGCCAAGTGGATAGCCTGTCCTGTCACTTAACCCAAACCGATCACATAACGCTCTAATAATTCAAGACACATTTTATATTTACTTATCTTATCATATATCCTGTTCTGTTCTACATTCAGTACTTTCTCACCATGCTATGATATTCAGTTACTCACATGTTCTACATGCCTTTATATTGTACCTTGATTGGAGACTAAGTTCTGCTCGGGAGAAGAGTTACAACCCCGGTCCTTGTTTGGTTTAAGGGTTGTAACTCAGCTTCCGAACGGTTCCCAAGTCTTCATATATCTTTGTCTTGTAGTTCATTATACTGTCTCTTATAGAATTTGTTAATTCACATAGAACTGCTGTTAGTGCTTGTACTTGCTTATTTTCCTGACAGGATACCGTTATGATATACTACAGATGATTCCGAGTCGGACTGCTCGACCTATTATGGGCTCGAGCTAGATGGAGTAGTCCAGGACCGTGGCCTGATAGTAGAGCCACTAGATTTTGTACTTCCGGAGTAGTGTAGCTTAGTTGGGTTGCCTGGACTGCGATCCAGCTAGTATTATTAGACTGTAGCTTTCTATGTTATATTTGAGACCCTGTGATGTTGTATATATCTGGGCTTGGGTTGGACACTGGACTTATTCCTTTTCATCTATCATATATTATCCTTCTGTGCTATCTATCTTAGTTTTATTCTGTGATTGAGACTGTATTGTTATGTCACCTCTACTCGGAGTGTATATACTGTATAGGTACCTTTATACTGTTAGTCGTAGTATTTACAGACGTTATATACAGCATTCTACCGCCGATACTACGGCGTAGGCTGGACGTACCTACGTGCTCGTGCCCCTCATAAGGGTGCGGGTCGTGACAATCCCCGTACATAGTCAGAGAGAATCACTTTCTCGTCAACGTGCGGACACTCTAGCAGGAGGAGTGGATCTTCTAGCCTAACAAAATTAGGGTACGATAGCCCCGACCTGCGGCTCTTCCAGCATAACAAAAATTGGGGCACGACTGCCCCGATCTTTGGATGCAACAGGCACCTTCAGCCTGTGTCGGGGCACGACGATCCCGATATTTGGATGCAACAGAACTTTCACAGGCTTGTACAAAAACAGGGCCGATGGTGAATAAACCAACTCGGCACATCTTCGTCTTCGAAAGAAGTTCATCGTTAACTCGCCGAGGCAGGGGACCAATCCAGTTCGTCTCTATGAAGGAAAACTAAGTGAAATGAGAAACAAAACTGTTCACAAAGCTATTTATAGGCCGGGACAAACCCTCGCCCATGCGCCAAGTGGCACTCTCCTCATATTATGTGTAATGAATTTGCAATAATGCCAATAAATATGTCTCTTCGTATTCAGCCAAGTCAAAACAACCATTAACGTCTCAAAAAACTCAACAGATGGGCCACTAAAGATGCGCCGTCAGCACCATGCGCTCAGTACCGATGCGCCCAATAGGACATAGACCCATGCGCCTAGTGGGGCACAAATTTGTCGCGCCCCAGTACCAAAATACGGAGACGGACTAGGCCAGCTACTCTATATAAGGTATTCAAACGTCATACGACGATCGTGGCTGTCAAGAGACAAGGGGGTGTATGCTAGATTCAAGTCACCTATGGTCACACAGAACATCTACGTCTCAATCATTCAGGGCAAGAAAACATCAAGTAATGAACATATAAGATAAAGCAGTAAGGCTGTTGACACAAAGTCACAGTCAACCAAATATTGATAACATTGACTAAATAATATTTGTAATAGTTCAATACGACACACGACGTCTACATTAAGCTCAAGTCAGACGACAGCTCAGTCTCAGCTTCTCAGTTATATTTGAGTTTGTATTTTACACTTTTGTTGAGTCTAGACTGATGTAAACTGTGTTATGCTGAGCTCTTGAGACTTGACCTATATCCTACCCAATAATCCTCAAACTCCACCATCCAAAAAAATACCCACCGGCCACTTAGAACCATTCTATGCTCTGGAGACAGAGTTCGGGCCGAACTCTGCCTCCACACAGAGTTCGGGCCGAACTCTGTCCCCTAGAAATCAGCATCCCTAATTTTAGGGTTAGCTGGTTGCTAGTTGTCCAACGGCCAAATATTTGAAATTTCCTATCCGAATTCTAGCCGAATTCTGCCTACAAAAATACTATAAATAGGCCATGAATTTTCTCATTTCAAATCATCCAATCTTCTCTTCTCTTCTCTCTTATAGCTCAAATAAACCATACCCTTCCCATCTGCTAGCCACAAGCCTCCTAAGTCTCGAGTGCTCAGCATCTCTCAGTTAGGATTCTTGTGCAAGAGTTGAAGAAGTCGCTTGGACAATTCCAAGCAAATCGCCACTGCGATCCTCTGTAAGAAGTTGACGTGCTCTTCTGAAGTAAAGGCACGGGTTGTAAACTACTATTTCACAAATAGTGGATTTAATCCTGAGCTAGAGTTTTCAGGCCTGGACTAGTCCTCCACGAGGGAAACCAGGTTAAAATCGGCTGTGTCTGCGTATGCTCTCTTGATTCTCTCTTTATTTTCCGCATTTACTCTGATTGGTTTTATTTGTGATAGAGTTAATTTTTAATTGGTTATTTTCTATATAAACTCTATTCACCCCCCTCTAGAGTTGCCACCTGTTCTTCAATTGGTATCAGAGCTCTGTTCTCTTTACAAGGATTTACATCCTAGAGCTGATCCATGGCAACCACACAATCCTTGATTTCCAATCATGGTGAAGGGCAGTCCACTCATAGGCCTCCCCTATTTGATGGAACCAACTACACATATTGGAAAACAAGGATGAGTTTTTATCTCAAGTCTCTAGACTTTGAGCTGTGGACTGTCGTCACTGACGGTTACAAAAAGCCCGCCAGGATAGTTGTCAACGGTGATCTTGTTGAGAAATCACATGACAAATATTCTGACGAGGAGAAGAAACAGGCAAGTCTAGATGCAAGAGCTATTAATGCTTTATTCTGTGCTATAGACAGGAATAAGTTCAACAGGGTATCTACATGCACCATATCTCATGAAGTATAGAAACTTCTAGAAGTGACGCATGAAGGAACTACCCAAGTCAAGGAATCAAAGATAAGCCGTCTCACGCAAGAATACGAGGCTTTCAAGATGAAACCAAATGAGACGATCACGCAAATGTTCACAAGATTCCTCGACATCATCAACCCCCTGTCTTCGCTCGGCAAGCAATACTCAAATCACGAGAAGATTCGTCAGCTACTTAGGGGGCTATCAAAGATTTGGAACCCTAAGGTGACGGCCATCATAGAAGGAAATGATCTCACAACCATGTCCATAGAAACCTTGATGGGAAAGCTAATGACTCATGAGCTTGACCTTAAGGACTTCGAAGAGCCTGCTCCTAAGGCTAAAAAGATCGCACTCAAAGCTCACCGGCGAACGGCTGAACCCGAAGAGACAGATGATGATGACTCAGAAGATGATCAAGCCCTTATGGTCCGCAACTTCAAGAAATTCCTTCGCTTCAATCGAAGGAAGAAGGAACCACAAGAAGATGGTGAATAAGAGCCAACTTGCTATGGTTGCAAAAAGACTGGACACGTCCGAAAAGACTGTCCATTCTTGAAGAAGAGCAACCGCTATGAAAAGCCATACAAGAAGACTTCATCAAAGAAATATGCCAACACAAGCATTTGGCATAAAAACGAAGCTAGTGACTCCGAGGAAGAAAAGGACTCTCCTCAAGATACGGCTAATGTGTGCCTAATGGCAACATCCGATAAGGTATCAAACGAAACTCTTGACGACTTCTCTTTTGATGAACTTGGCGATGCTTTCACTGATTTACTCGATGATCACAAAAAGATCATTGGTAAATACAAACACGCCAAGGACAAAATCAAAAGTCATGAAGACGAGATTCAAAGACTTTCTCTATTGCTTGATAACATTAGAGACACTTCACCCACGGAAGTCACTGATGAAGTATCGAAGCTTAAACTAAGCCTTCATGATGCTGAAACACGTATTGAGCAACAGACACAAGAAATCACAACACTCAACACGTTTCTTGCTGAAGAAAAGAGTAGACACAAGATTTCTATGACTAAGATTTATGGTTTAAATGCTAAGGTTACTGATCTGCAGGCTGTCTCCAAGAGATTAGAGACTAAATTGGGTAAACAGGTTGCTCAAACCCAATCTCATGAGACACCCACAAAGCATAACACTTCTCATGCTAGTCATTCATATCATCCATCTACAACACATAATCATGCTTTCATATACACATAATTTCACAAAGGACACAAACCACATACACATAGAAATAATTATCATAGATACAATCATCATGCTGCACAAAGACACAATCAACATCACAGTGTCATGCCATATAGACAACATCACAATATCATGCCATATAGACAATATCACAATGTCATGCCACATAGACAACATCACCATGCTCCATATAGACAACATCACCATGCTCCATATAGACAACATCACCATGCTCCATATAGACAATATCACCATGCCACTCCACAGCACTCTATGCATAATCATCATCATCATGCTAATCATCATACTTCTGCTCATTACACTGCTTATAGACATTATCAGCATGCTCCTAATGTAAATAGAAATGCTACATGTACTTATTGTGGTTTGCATGGACACATATCACCACAATGTAGAATTAGAAGATTAGTTGATAAGAAAATATATGCATGGTTTCCAAAAACTAACTTTTCATGACCCTCAAGAAATTGGGTACCAAAGGTCACATCTACTCTTGAAGTAGGTGGACCTTCCCTCCTCAACTAAGAGTAAGTGGATTCTCGATAGTGGATGCTCGCGGCATATGACAGGAGACACAAATCTTTTCGCATCACTATCGATGAAGAGAGAAGGATATGTATCCTTCGGCAACAACCTCAAAGGTTATATTATAGGTAATGGTAATATTGGTTATCCTTCCTCTCCCGTAATAAAGGATGTCTGTCTAGTGACCGAGTTAAAGCATAAGCTGCTCAGCATTAGTCATCTTGCTGACCATGAATATGACATTAACTTTGGACAAAACAAATGCCTTATTTATGATAGGTCAACGGGAGACATTGCTTTTGAAGGGGTAAGAGAGGATAATATTTATACTTTCTATTTGTCTGGAAATACTAACAATGCAGGTAGATGTTTATATGCTCATAAAGATGAACGGCTACTATGGCACCAGCGTCTTGGTCATGCCAATATGGATAATATATCCAGGCTATCAACCAAGAAGCTAGTTAGAGGCTTGCCCGACATCACATTCAAAAAGGATACCGTATGTGCCGAATGTGAGTTGAACAAGGCAACCAAGTCATCTTTTCATTCCATAAACTCTGTAAGCACTTCTAGACCCTTGCAATTACTCCATATGGATTTATTTGGGCCTAATAGAGTAGCCAGTCTTGGTGGAAAACTCTATGCCTTTGTTATTGTTGATAATTCATCAAAATTTACTTGGATTTTCTTTCTTGCAAATAAAAGTGATGCTATTTCAGTTTTTAAGATTTTTGTCAAGAAAGTTCAAAACGAAAAAGGCTACATGATCACTCGTATCCGAAGTGATCATGGAGGCGAATTCGAAAATTCTGATTTTGAAAAGTTTTGTGATTCTAATGGTTTTGATCATGAATTTTCTTGTCCAAGAACTCCTCAACAAAATGGTGTTGTGGAGCGGAAGAATAGGACTCTTGGCGATATGGCTAGAGTCATGTTGAATAAATGTTTACTTCCGAAATACTTCTGGGCAGAAGCTGTCAGTACAGCATGCCACATTTTGAATAGGGTGCTTATTCGTCCCATTACGAAGAAGACACCCTATGAGCTTTGGTTTGGGAGAACCCCCAATGTTTCTTATTTTAAAGTTTTTGGATGTAGATGTTTTATCCTTAACACCAAAGACAACTTAGGCAAATTTGATGCCAAAGCTGACGATGGTATTTTCTTTGGCTATGCTGCCAAGAGTAAGGGATATAGAGTCTTTAATAAACGCTCACTAATTATGGAAGAGTCAACAAATGTGACTTTTGATGAAGATAACAGTACAGCAAGTACTCTTGATGATGACGTTGAGCCATCAACTTCTACTCCAATGAATACTTCTACCGAAACAAATTCTCTGGAGGGCTTGCCAAAGAAATTCTCTTTCAAGCCTTCTCATCCAGAAAATTTAGTGATAGGTGAAGTTTCACGTGGAGTAACTACCAGATCATCACTAAGAGAATCTATTGCTAGCACTGCCTTTATTTTACAAGTTGAGCCGAAAAATATTTCTGAAGCTTTTAATGATGAATTTTGGATTTCTGCTATGCAAGATGAACTCAACCAATTCGAGAGGAGCCAAGTGTGGGAACTAGTTCCTAGACCGACTAATCACTCGATAATTGGTACTAAATGGGTTTTTAGAAACAAAGTAAATGAAGATGGTTCAGTCACACGCAACAAAGCTCGTCTAGTAGCTCAAGGATACAACCAAGAGGAAGGTATCGACTACGATGAGACGTATGCTCCGGTTGCTAGACTAGAATCCATTCGGATGCTTTGTGCATTTGTAAATTATCAAAATTTCAAATTATTTCAAATGGATGTGAAAAGTGCTTTCTTGAATGGTTTTATTAAGGAGGAAGTTTATGTAAAACAACCCCCTGGCTTTGAAAATCACAAATTTTTCGACCACATGTTCAAGCTAAAGAAAGCGCTATATGGCCTTAAACAAGCCCCCAGAGCTTGGTATGAAAGGCTAAGCAGTTTCTTGCTTGAGAAAGGTTTCTCAAAAGGGAAAATTGACACTACACTTTTTATAAAATCTTTTAAAGACACTATTCTATTAATTCAAATTTATGTTGATGATATCATTTTTGGGTCTACTGATGAAACCCTCTGTCAAGAATTTGCCAAGTGTATGCAGACAGAATTTGAGATGAGCATGATGGGAGAACTCAACTACTTTCTTGGTCTGCAAGTGAAATAAATGGCTAATAGAACTTTCATCTGTCAGTCGAAGTATACAAAGGACATGCTGAAAAAGTTCGATCTTGACAACGTCAAACCAATCAGCACTCCAATGGCTACTTCAACCAAACTCGAACCAGATGAGAGCGGCAAACCCGTTGATCAACGTAAGTATCGAGGTATGATAGGCAGCTTACTTTATTTAACTGCTAGTCGCCCCGATATCATGTTTAGTGTTTGCCTATGTGCTAGATATCAAACAAATCCTAAGGAATCACACTTGACCGCTGTTAAGCATATCTTTCGATACCTTAAGGGTACAGTTACAGTAGGCCTATGGTATCCCAAGTCAACATCATTTGACCTCATTGGTTACTCTGATGCTGACTTTGCTGGATGCAAGGTCGACCGTAAAAGTACAAGCGGCACGTGTCATTTATTAGGAAAGACTTTAGTCTCTTGGTTTAGCAAGAAACAGAATTCTGTCGCACTATCCACAACAGAAGCTGAATACATAGCAGCTGGAAGTTGTTGTGCACAGATTCTGTGGATGAAGCAAACCCTTGAAGACTATAATTTATCTTTCATGCACATTCCTATATTCTGTGACAATACTAGTGATATTAACTTGACTAAGAACCTATCTGTCACTCACGCACAAAACACATTGAAATTAGACACCACTTTTTGCGTGATCATCAGCAAAATGGCACGATTAACTTAGAGTTTATTGACACTGATCATCAGCTAGCAGACTTCTTTACTAAGCCAATATCCGAAGAGCGCTTCAATTTCCTTTGTCGTGAACTTGGAATTTTAGATGAAGCTGTCATAAATTAAAACTCACCTGCATAAATATCGATTATATTATGATTCTCTTACGATGAACTTGCTATGGGTACAAGCCGAAAGGGCCCTTCTGACAACAAGGCGTAAAAGCCTAAGCGACACGGTGCACTAGTCCACAGGACTACCGCTAGCTGGGATCCAACCCCTGCAGCTAACCCATGGCAACTTCAAACTATTAAATTATGATATATTTCCTTATTTATTATATGGTTCGTTTTGATTTCTTACTGCTGATTCACTATTTTTTCAATTTCATTCTGCTATTATTCTATTTTGATTGAATCTTTCAAGCTATTATTTTTACCTAACTTGATTTCCCATACTTAACTTTTTTTTCTAGCCTGTTTTCAGTTCTGGAACAAGGACCCAGAACTCGGGCCGAACTCTGTCCCCAACAGAGTTCGGGCCGAATTCGGTTCCCCTATTCCAGAATCGGGGACGGTTTCAGCCGTTTGATCAAATGAGATCCTACGGTCCAGATTTACTCCGACCAAAGAAAACCCTCCTCTTATATTCGGGTTTTCCGTCCTCTCCTTCATTCTTACCATCACTTTCACCTCTCCAAACATATTTTCACAAACCCTAACCCTAGTTTTCTCTCCAAAGTGCTCCATTTCTTATCAAAATCAAGGAGAAGGGCTATTTTCTCATTCTCTTTCACTGTTCATTGTTGATTTGAGGTATAACTCGTTCTCCCTCTCTATTTCAAATTCTCTATTTTTTTAAATGGCTCCTCGCTTGCCCAATCGTGGGAAGAGAATTCGAACCGAGGGTGCTTCCTCTTCGAATCCTCCTCCTCCCATTGAGCAACCCGTTGAACAACAACAACCCTTTCATCCGTTGTTCAACCCACCTCGTCCCCGCGACCTTAATACGTATGACGACCGATTGTTTGTATCGCTAGACGCATCCAACGAGTGGTTTAGCGACTTTCGGACTCGTCCGGTATTCGGGGGACATCCTATTAATTTTACCATCTTTTCTCAATATGAATCAATGTTTTAAGATCTTTGCTTAAATGAGTTAGTTGCTTCAAACTTTATTATTTATCGTAGCGCCATACAAATGTTCTATTGCAACTTGACTCATGATGCCACTCACATCTATTCCCGGGTTGCCGGTATTGATATTGCTTTTGATGCTTCTGAGTTGGGCGAGTATCTTGAACTTCAAGATCTCGATATTTGGGATAAGCTTGTGGAAGCCCGCCAATTCCAATTTGTTGGTGAAACTTCCCTTGAGAGCTTTAAGGAGGAACTATGTGCTCCTAACATATGTCCTCGCAAGCTTATGGCCAAACACCTCAACCCGTATTTCTATGAACTTCATCGAATTATTTTCAATACTATTCTGCCAAAAGCTAGCTCCACCGATGAAGTAACCTATTTTGAGATCTCTGCTTTGTATCATCTTCATTATCGCATCCCGTTCAATCTTCCACGTTCCATGATAGACTGGATGATTAACTGTAGGAAGAAACCACGAGCCCTGGTTTATCCTTTGTATCTTCCTATGGTTTTTCGTGCGTTCATTGTCCCTATTCATGATTGTCCTTTTTTGCCTGCTCCTGCATTACTTTCCAAGGCACGACGTCTTCTGGCAGTCGTCGCCTCTCCTGAGACTTCTGAGCATTCTGATGATGAGGAGCCCGACGCCCCTCCACTTGGACAGGATGCGCCACCTCCTCCTGCTACTCTTGACTCCATCCAGACCATGCTCAGAGATTGTTTCGCATTGGAGGACGATCGCTGGACTCAGATGGACTACCGGACTACCCTGCAGATGAGTGCCCTCAGCAACTCGCTGCACGATATTCGGTATTCTATGTCTCGGCACCCTTCTATGCCCATTCCCATGGAGCGGGATCCTGGTCGTGCTGGATATCGCATTGACGACCCCTGGGTCATGCGCTACCTGGATCCGGATGCTGCTATTGTGGACCCCAGCCGTTCATTCACTGATCATTCAGATTCCGCTGGGCCTTCTCGTGCTCCATGATGGAGATGGCATTTACTATCTGCTGCTGCTGCTGATGATTCTAGTTTATGTTTTCTGATTTCCAGTTATTTAGTTTTATTTGTCTTTATGTACTTGGGTTGTGCTCAAACTCTGGTAGTTTGATGACTCTGGTTATGTGTGATGACATTTTATCGTAGTTTCTTATTCTATGCTAGTTGCTCGTTTTGATCATTCATATATAGTTTCTTCTCTATTTGGTGTGGTTGCATCATTATTATTCATATGCAGTTTATATTGCTAATGCCAAAAGGGGGAGAAATATGTATATTCTTATTCTTGTCATACTATTTTTATATTTTTAGTATATATGTGCTATTTGGTGCTCTTGGGAGATATTATTTATCAGGCCAACAGGTTCAATGCATTATTTATGGGAGAGCTATTGGTTCTAGCTCGACACCGTTCACCGGTTACGGGGGAGCTATTATTTCTGCTTGGCATTGATTATAGGGGAGCTATGTTTTTGTGATCAACTGTGTCCAGGTATGAATATTGAATATACATATATTATTTTGTCAATTATCAATATGGGGGAGATTGTTGACACAAAGTCACAGTCAACCAAATATTGATAACATTGACTAAATAATATTTGTAATAGTTCAATACGACACACGACGTCTACATTAAGCTCAAGTCAGACGACAGCTCAGTCTCAGCTTCTCAGTTATATTTGAGTCTGTATTTTACACTTTTGTTGAGTCTAAACTGATGTAAACTGTGTCATGCTGAGCTCTTGAGACTTGACCTATAGCCTACCCAATAATCCTCAAACTCCACCATCCAGAAAAATACCCACCGGCCACTTAGAACCATTCTGTGCTCTGGAGACAGAGTTCGGGCCGAACTCTGCCTCCACACAGAGTTCGGGCCGAACTCTGTCCCCTAGAAATCAGCATCCCTAATTTTAGGGTTAGCTGGTTGCTAGTTGTCCAACGGCCAAATATTTAAAATTTCCTATCCGAATTCTGGCCGAATTCTGCCTACAAAAACACTATAAATAGGCTATGAATTTTCTCATTTCAAATCATCCAATCTTCTCTTCTCTTCTCTCTTATAGCTCAAATAAGACATACCCTTCCTATCTGCTAGCCACAAGCCTCCTAAGTCTCGAGTGCTCAGCATCTCTCAGTTAGGATTCTTGTGCAAGAGTTGAAGAAGTCGTTTGGACAATTCCAAGCAAATCGCCACTGCGATCCTCTGTAAGAAGTTGACGTGCTCTTCTGAAGTAAAGGCACGGGTTGTAAACTACTATTTCACAAATAGTGGATTTAATCCTGAGCTAGAGTTCTCAGGCCTGGACTAGTCCTCCACGAGGGAAACCAGGTTAAAATCGGCTGTGTCTGCGTATGCTCTCTTGATTCTCTCTTTATTTTCCGCATTTACTCTGATTGGTTTTATTTGTGATAGAGTTAATTTTTAATTGGTTATTTTCTATATAAACTCTATTCACCCCCCTCTAGAGTTGCCACCTGTTCTTCAAAGGCGTCCCTAACGCTTCATCAAAATGGTCATGGGGTTCTAGCTTTATAAGGTAGCTAGCCCAGAGAGTCAAAGTTACATAATTGTATTCAGCTGCAGTCTGATTTAATTACAATTATGCAAAAGACAAAATGTCTAGATTAGTCGGCTAAACAGGTGCCGGTGGCTAAATGCCAGGACATAAATAAAGATATAAGAGTGGTGGAGAAGAAACCCACTCGAATCCCCCGCCAGTCATGCTCCTAGTATGTACCATTGACGTCAGGGAAGAAAGTCGGATCCTCAGGCTCTGCTATGCGATCTGGCCAAACAAAACCAGCTGGGTCAGCCCCGAAATAGCAAGTACCACAAGGGAGCACAAAGGAGTGAGATAAAACCCAGTCATGAAATAATAATAATAATAATAATAATAATAATAATAATAATAATAATAATAATAAGCTTCCGGTCGTAACCTCGGTCCACAGCCTGTCCTAGCACGATAGACCAATCCAACAACCAAACAAGGACATGGGTTGGAACACGCACCATGACAGTCCGTGTCCCTCGGCTACTAGCGGAAGGCCCAAGCACAGTCAAGTCGTTTTTCAAGCGGCCATTCATTCCTGCGGCTTTCTATATTTGGCGGAGTTATTTTCGTTATACTGATTAAAAGGAATCCTCAGATCGTGTCAATCCAGCAGGGCTAGCCAAACCATAAGACTTATAACACTTTGATGATGCACCAGTCCCCCGAAGGGCTACCGCGCTGAAACGTTTAACACCTAGCTCGTAGGAGTCGGATATAGCTATTCGCTATAGGCGAATGAAACCATATCCGTGGCGGCCAACCCGGCACGTCAGGACGGAACCTGGGGTGGCTAGTATGGCACGATCTCGGGATTCTTCCCACCCAATGCATCTACTAAGTTAGTTGTCTAGTTAATCCCTAGGTTATCCTCAGAGTTCACATGTCGTGGTCACATGTTCACTCCCTTAAATGTCGTACATTGTACGAGTACCCCAAGAAGGAATCCGTACTGGCTCAAGGATTCATACGTATGTTTTCCCTTCTTGGTGCAATGCAACACACAACACATACCACATCATTGCCAACGACCATTACTATGTAAATGCTAGACTCTTGGGAGTACTGGCAGGTATCACGAAGGAACACTTAGCGCGTAGAATTGCACCTCGGTGCTCACATAGGTTGTACCATTGTACACACATAGGATCATCCAGCCATCACATAGGTAGTCCGATTAGAAATGAGGACTAAGATACAAGGAACATGCGGCCAGGGTTCATGCGGCTGGAATATGCTGGGTACATGCGGCTTAGGACGGACGGGGCACCTGCGGCTCCGGAAATCGGGCATATGCAACTGGAATGTGCGGTTCAGTCAAGCCATGCAGCTAAGGAAATCATGCGGCCGAAAGAAACGAAAGTTCATGCGGCAATGAGGATAGATCTTATGCGGCTAGGGAATGGAACCATAGCCTATGCGGCTCAAATGGAAGTCTTGCATATGCGGCAATGAGAGGGCAGTGCCATGCGGCTCAGAAGTTCAAAGTTCATGCGGCAATGAGCTCATGCGATTGCGAAGGCTTTATGCGGCCGAAACTGCCCAGCGCTATACGGCACGATCGCATGCGGTTGGGGAAATGCTTATGTGGCTGCAATTGTTTATGCGGTTGGGAATGCTCATGCGGCTGCAATGCTCATGCGGCTGCTTTGCTCCTGCGGCTGGGAATTGCACATGCGGCTGCAATGCTCATGCGGCTGCTTTGCTCCTGCGGCTGGGAACTGCTCATCTTCCCTGCCAGAGCGTGCGTAGGCGAACCACGGAGAACCCCAAATGTTGCTCCGGTCCTAACTTTCTCCAAACAGGTCGCAATCTAACTTTACAAAGGTCAAAACTGTGTAGAATCAAAATTCCTACAACATAGGACCATGGGTTTTCGAAAAAAGCCAAGTTTGATAGATCAAAACCATGAAAACCCATGAAATCCTATATTTTAGGAACTTAGATCTGCACGAATCTAGCCATTAAAATCAAAAAATGCTAAGTACTAAACTTGTTGAGGATGTTAAGAAGAACAAAATGGAACAATAAAAATCAAAGAAATATCAAAAGATCACAAATCTCCTCTTTGAGCAAGTTGTACTTGCCTAAGTGGGTTGGTGGTTGAGGAATTGAATGAAGGAGTGAATGAGGAGAGAGTGTGTGGAAGAGATATTAAATAGGGGTTGGGTTGGTTTAAGAAAACCCTAATCCCTAACCACTAATCTCTATCCACTCTACTAATCACAAGCCTAAGAGCTTCATACAACCTTTAATAAATAACATACAGAAAATTACACATGCTAAATACAGATACCGTCTACAGAATGCATGAAGATTACGTATATCGGGATCGGGGAGTGACAAAATTGATGCGTCCACTTCAACTCGTCATCCATCAAGCATTTAATGCTATGTGATAGAGTCGGCAACACGTTCCCCGAAGATCGAACGGTTGGCAGTTTTTTGCAGAAAACGAAGAGCCGCAGACGTCATCATCATTATTACTTGCTTTTGTCGGCTACAACTGTCCTTGCCACGTGGCTGGCCGATCACTCGCATGCGCCTCCACAGCCATGCGCCTAGAAGTTTCCATACGCGTCAAAAGACATGCGCTCCCGACTTACTCCTGATCCCAAAAGACATAAGCCAAGTCTCTGTATGCGCTTCCACAGCCATGCACTCAAAGCTCTACATGCGCCTCAGAAGTCATACGCCCAGACTTGTCTGTGACATCTGAAAGTCATAGACCAAGTCGCCCCATACGCCAGATCCTAGGCACATCCTGACATATCACCCTCCACCAAATTCGAGATCTTTGAGCCATGAACACGCGCCACGTATCATTTGACTCAGTTCTGCCTACGAATGGTACTAACCACCCAAGATCTCAGCAATGGCCGAATCTTCGCAACTGCCACGTGTCAACTCCACCAAAGCACAACAGTGCAGTTCAAACAAGATTTAGTTTTAACTCAGGGAGCATCGTCCATGCACCCCACAGCATCAGCCACGTGGCGTTCCTACGTACAGACGTATCCTACATATGCGCTCATGAGCAGACCAGTCTGCTGCCTATAAATAGAAGATCATTCCTTCATCCCCACACACACGGACAAATAGATTATCATATCTACCTACAGAGAGGAGAAGAGACACATAACATCTACTTCTCCTCCAAACGCTCTGGCATCCAGAGCAGCCCAGACCTTCAGAGAATTCAAGATCGTCATCAGATCGTCAACGGAGCAACGCATTACCACTCGCTCCACCGATACAGTTCCCAGATTAAAACAAAAGTGTACTCCTAGGACTACGTCTAAGTCCTATATTGTATATTGTTCTGTTTGTAATCGAAATATCAAAGTTTTACCAATCAACAAAACCTTGTCGCATTTTCGATGACAAAAAAATAAAGTATTTCCTACCGCCTCAGATCAAAACCCTATTGGAATCACAAACAACACTATGGATAAGTTGTAGGAGTTCAGAATCCCTATGGACATATTTGAAAGGTAATCTAGTGTGTTTGGCTTGAACACAGATCTCATATTTGTCTTCATCATCTATAGGAGTCTTAGGGATAAGATCTAAGTTCATCATCATTTTAATAAACCCTAAGTTCATATGACCTAATCTGTCCTGCCAAACATTGGAGGATTCAATATTTGCAATAAAAGAAGGATTTGAACTTTTATTCATAGTACTTAAAATAAAGAGTCCATCTTTTACAAATTATTTTCCCACAAAAAGATCATTCTTAGAAAAAAACTACTTTATTTGCCTCCATTACAATTTTGTATCCCGAGGCTACAAGAAGAGATCCACTAATAAGGTTTCTTCTAACAGACGGCACATGAAGCACATCATGGAGAGGTAGAATTTTTTCTGATGTCATCTTCAGATCTATTCTTCATCTTCCTACTATCTGTGCCGTTGAGCCATCTCCTAGAGTCGCGTCTCCTCCACCTGATTCCTAATAGGTTGAAAAGCAGGAGCGATCAAATGAAACGTGAACATTAGTTCCAGAATCCAACCACCAATCATCAGAATGGAAAGAAAGGTTTACTACAGGTTAATAGCTTACAGAACTAAAGGAGCTGGAAGACCCATTCAGAATCATGTTAGCCTCTGGCTTGCCTTTTTCTTTGAAGGAGGTCTTGATAGGTTCTTTCTTTCTTTGGAAGCAGTTGATGGCCGTATGGTTGGTTCTACCACACACAAAATAAAATCTTCATTGATCCTGAGTCTGACAAAGTTTCTAGGTTTTGGGGGTTTTTGGTGTTGAGAGTTTTGGTGATGAGGATTTGTGAAATGAGGGTTGCGGTGATTTGGTTGAAAACTCTGCTTCTTTTTGAAAGATTTTTTTTGGGTTTAAAATGGTGTTTAGCCTTGGGTTTGTCATGGCTTTCTACAAGGTTTACCCTACCTGTGGCATTAGACCTAGCTTTGGCCTTTGACCTATATTCTTTTTCTGTTCTAAGTCTCTTTAGAGCTTAAGGGTATGTAATAGATTCTTGTAGATGAAGGAGATCATTTGCCACATTAGACCAAGAATGAGGGAGTTTGTCTATCAAGCATCATATTTTGTGCTCAGTAGAAAAGAAGGTTCCATTGACTTGAACATGCCTAAGGTGTTCTTGGAATTCATGGATTTGGTCATTAATAGATTTGTTATCTACCATGACATATCGGTTGAATGTGGAGGAATTGAATCTGTCAATTCCAGCATCATCACAACCATATTCATCTTCCAAAGCATTCCAGAGTTCTTTAGAGCTTTTATATTCAAAAAAATATGTCGTAGAGTGACTCAAACATAGCGCTTAAGATTCTGTGGAAGCAATGGTGGTCTATTTCTTTAGGGGTCTTGGATTTAGAGGAAGTGGAGGACTTGGATACCCCTACGTCAGATTCAGTCTCATCAGAATCATTTGAGATGGGTGTTGACCCATCAATGACAGAAATCAGGCCTAAAGTGGTAAGCCAAAATTTCATATGGCTCTGTCACCTCTTGAAGTAGGTGCCATTGAACTTAGCAGGCTTTGCAGAGTAGGTCTCTTCCTTGGCAGACATGATTTCTAAAGTCTGTAAAATTTATATTTACTCAATAAATGGCTTAAGCTAAAAATTAATAATTCAAATAATTTTAGTAATAGACTTTTAAATTTTTGTTTTTCAAGTTTTGATAAGGTTGGGTTAGCTGTAGGGGCTGGATCACAGCAAGCAGTGATTCACTACAAACACTTAAGTACCGGTTGCTTAGACGAATTTTTGCATTGTTGACAGAAGGGCCTTTTCGGCTTGTGCCCAAACAAATCTCTACTTTAGAACTTTAAAATTAAAGAAATTTTACTAAAACAAGTAATTGTTTGATTTAGCCTAAATTTAAATATTGAGTGAACAAAATGTACTAACACAAATTTATTTTGTGTACAAAGATGTTAACAAGCTTTTGGTAAGTAAGTTTTTGTAACAGTATATAAATGTTAACAAATTAACTTTTAGCAGGAAAAGTGTACTTATTGTTATATAAACAGAGGACTATTGGTAATAGAACCTTAATCCTAATAAAGATGTACTTATTGCAAAACATAGCAATAATGGCAGAGCATAAATATGTTAACAGAATTGAAAATTTTGTAGCTACTGTATTAAAAGATCAAACAATAAATAACTTATTCAATGAAAATAATTCTTCTTAAATGCTAATATATGAAAATGCTTCTTCAAAGAATATACAAATGTAATGGCTAACAAGTCAGCAAGTAAGCATTCAGTTGTTGAAAACAAATGTATATGGTTAACGGACAAATTAATGTGTTTTATAAAGTAAATATTTTAACAGTTGGAAATATATGATGTTAGTAAGTAGAAGAAAGTGCTATTTAAAAATATGTGATGTTTAGAACAACAACTATATGTATTGTAACAGCAAGCAATATGCTGTTTAGATGAAGACGAATCTGCTATCTGAAAGTATATGTTGTTTAGACCAGCAACAATTTAATTTGTAGTTAAAGAAGTTTTCCGTATAAAAAACTAACTCTTAGATTGTTAGAATTTTTCAATATTCTTTGATTAAAAATCTGTAAACAAAAAAAAACAAATAAATTGTTATTGGTCTTCGGAGAATTCGCGCACGTAGCACTGTCCTAAGAGTTAGTTCGGATCTATATGCAGACTGAATCAGAACGCCCATAGTGATAAAATTCTCGCTCTACCGGAATCTCGTTGCCGCACACGACGCAGAGAGAATGACCCCGACTTAGCTCTGTCCAGAGCAAGATCAAAAGAGAACAGGATGTTTCGGGAAGAGAAGATTTTTGGAGTAGAGTTTTGGCAAAAATGATTTTTTCTCTGAGAATGAAAAAGTGGTTCAATATATATAGGCTTCAGATTTCATCTTCTGTAACGGAAGAATATTATGAATAATAAATTGGAACATTACAAAGCAATAACAGAATACAAAAAATATGGTACATTGAATCTGGACGAAATTTAGTATCCAACCGTTACAGAAAATTAATGAATAGTAACGGTCAAAATAAAAGAAGAGCAAAAAGAATTTTAGGATCTCAGTCCGAACTAGAAGAAAAAATCAAATCGGCATTCGACGCCCGCAGATGTGGGCACGTATCCAAACGGAGCCGAGCCAGACCGAACAGCGGCGGCGCGCACGTGTGGGGCCATTTGGCTCCAACTCAATAGTTCAATTGAGCAAGATGGGAGAAGTGGATATATGCACACTGAAGGATACCATACTAGCCGATGTGGGACTATTGTGATATAAGCACTTGAGCTTTTGCCTTGTGTGTGTGTGCTCAAAAGCATACAAGCCAACAATTTCAACTATGAAAAAATGAAAGAAGTTATAATAGCTATCTCAACACTTCTTTCATTGCTCTCAGAACTCTTTACCACAAAGATAGAGACAAAGACAAAACTCTTTCCCAGAGAACCTTTAAACTCTTCATATAGCATGTCATGTATATATATAGAAATCCAAACTTATGTAGGATTACCATATATTTTAGAAATCTATATATGAAAATCTAATATATGGAAAATAAATGTATCAAAATCCAATCAAATATATAGTCAAAGTCAAAAATGGTCATGGTTCTATTTTTGTTTGAATATTTTTCTTTGTATTTCTATCAAACAATCACATAGAAATTGGAATTATATGTAAATATAGATTCTGAACACATTTTTATCTTTAAGAAGGAAGAAGAAAAAAAAATAAGGAAGCGTAAGTATATAAAATGGTGAAGAAGTGAAGATCTCGTGTATCCTCTATCTTTTTTTTTTTCTCATAAAACTGCATTGATTTTAATGGTGAGTAATAAACTTTGTGACTCTTGTTATCTGTAATCCATATTTATGGATCACAAATATTTCAGGATATATATCGTGTTTGTCAAAGACATATCATACAATAGAAACATAACCAATTCGTAGCAGAAAGCTCGAATAATGTTCGAGTTTGGACTACGTCCAAAATGATTATTAGTGTTTCATGTTTGGAGACAAACAATAACCTCACTAGAATAGCCAACTAATTAACTTTTGAAAAAACTATAACACCGAACTATTTTATTGGTACAATTTTATACATACTCTCAAAACTAACAGTTAAAAGTTTATTTTGTTTCTGGCCTTCTGGGTCAGGCGACCAATCGACTTTGACCACGCCAAAAGTATCTATTATACAAAACACAAAGGTTTTTGAATCCTTGGGCTGACTGTACCAAGATAAAGAGTGGTTGGGATTTAATCTTTGTGAATCAACGGTTGTGGAATTTTATGGGAAAGAGCATTATTGGGAGTGGGATTTTATGGGGAATCCAAAGATGGGAATTTAATATTTTGATGGTTGGGATTTAATATTTTGATGGGGGCCTCATAATGGTTGTGGATGAGCATTATTGAGAGTGGGATTTTATGGAGAATCCAAAGAAAATAATATACAGTTAATTATTTGCTCTGGAAAACTAAAAATTGAAAGTCAACCAATGGTGACTTACTCAGTTTATTGTCTAAAGGTTCATGCATACTTAAGGCTGTGTTTGGTAGAAAGGATGAAAAAGTGAAAGAAAGAAAAAAAGATAAAGATTTATTTTTTTTGCACGTGGAAAGGAAAGATCATTTCCTTCATTTGTGTTTGGTAGCAAGGATGGAAAAGATAAGAGATGCATTTTCCTTTGTTTGGTATAAAAATAATCCCTCCACTTTTTCTTCCTTCATTCCTATTTTTCTTCCATACCAAACAAGAGAAAATGAATCTTTTCCTTCACTTTTCCCTTCTCTATTTGGGAGAAAGGAAAATAGAGGAGGGAAAAGTGAAGAAAAAGATTCATTTTCTCTGGTTTGGTATGGAAGAAAAATAGGAAGGAAGGAAAAGTGGAGGGATTACTTTTCCTTCATAACCTAAGAAATCCAATCCCCCAAAAGTGAGAGGAAAAGTGGAAGAAAAAGTGGAGGCTTGTATTAATTAACAATTATACCCCCATATGAATGTATTATTTAAAAATTATTTATGAAGTCAAATGGTAAATAAGTGTTTTTAGTTGAGGGTAGAATTGGCAAACCCTATATTTTTTACTTTCTTTCCTTCCACTTTTTCTTTTATACCAAACAAAGGAAAATGCATCTCTTATCTTTTCCATCATGTCACTCCCCATTTCCGAAATACGTAAATTTTTGATTTTTCATGTATATGGTATCTGGCACCTGTATCTTGAATGTATGTATCATGTATTTGTAACTAGCCATGGCATGGGACAGTATCTCGTCGCGGATTAGTGTGCCACCCCTTGTCCTTGTTTGGTTGTAGGCGTGGTTCACTATTTCGATGATAGAATTTCTGAACCGTGTTGTGGTTAGAATTTTATTTATTTAATTTAATTAGTTGTATCATGTAGCCTTAACATGTCATTAGCCCCATGGTTAGGAGCATGCTTGAGATTAGGGTTTTCTTTGAGTCAATCCAACCCCTATATATATTCTCTTCCACACTCTCTCTCCTCATTCATTCACTCTTTTCATTTCTTTTCATCCCAACGTTTAGGCAAGTACATCTTGCACAAAATGGAGAGATTCTTACACTTTTCATTTCTTGATTTTTCTTTGATATGATTTATCTATATTGTTCTTCTCATTATCCTCTACAAGTTTAGTACTTAGCATTTTTAATTTCCATGGATAAATTCTTGTAGATCTAAGTTTATGTCATTTTCGGATTTCTTGGGTTTGATCTAGTAAACCTTGTTATTTTCAAGTTTTGATGGTTCCATGTTTTAAAGAATTTCTTTCTGCCCCATTTTGACCTATGGAAGTCTGGATTCTGACCTTGGATGAAGGAGTTATGAAGCTTTGAAGTCATGGCTTTTCCTTAGTTCTTCTTCTCGGAAAATGGAGAAGAAGAACAGTGCTTGACCGCATGAACTTTCATGCGGCAAGTTTCCCTGGCCGCATGACTTGTTAGCTTTCAGCCGCATGGGCCATGATTCCCTTGCCCAGCCGCATAAGACTTTATCCGCAGCCGCATATGACCCGCATGCTTCCAGCCGCATAAGTAGTTTCAGCCGTATGAGCCATTGCAGCCGCATGAGTGCTTCCTCAGCCGCATGAGATTCAGCACCCACTGCCGCATGAACTCTGATTTTTGGAGCCGCATGCGCCCCGCATATCTCAGCCGCATGAGCCTGCTTCAACTGTGCCGCATGAGCCTTTCGTGCCGCAGCCGCATATGACCCACATGCTCCCAGCCGCATATGCGTCCGTCCCTTTCCAGCCGCATGAGCTTACTTACCCTCAGCCGCGTGAGCGCGCGTCCCTTCAGCCGCATGAATACCTGCATTCCTGAGCCGCATGCACCCGTTCGTTTTGAGCCGCATGGCCCAGCTTTCCTGAGCCGCATGAGCCCATCCACCCTTGGCCGCATAGGGCCTACTTTGGCTGTTTTGTATATTTTTGTCCTATTGATTGCATTTTTGGCTAGAATTTCTCCCAACTTCCAATATGGAAGTTGTAGATCTTTGTATTGGCTTCAAGGATCTTCATGTTTCACTTTAACCAGAATTCATATGTGACTTTTATGTCACGAGGAGTCCGAGTGACTTCCTGACTTGACCATGTTCCTGACCAGATTACCTGTATACGTGCTGGTACATGTTCTAAGTGTGTATTGAGATACAATATTAGTATGCACTGCGGTGCCATTTAATGAGTGCACTGAGGTGTGACTCTACATGCCAAGTGATCATTCGTGTTATATGTCAATACATGTGTACCTTCCAGTACAGTCATGGTAATTGGTCAGTAATAGTGTTGTGGTATGTTGATTGTTGTTTGAAGCATTACACTAAGTATGGATCTAGATCGGGCCGATGTGGATTCATACTTAGGGTACGCGTACTATAGTACGACATATAGGAGGATGACCATGTGACCACGACATGCAATTCCAATACCAAGATAGGGTTAATCTAGCAACTTAAATCGGTAGAAGCATTGGGAGGGAACAGAATCCCGAGATCGTGCCATACTAGCCAACCCCGGGTCCCGTCCTGACGTGTCGGGTTGGCCGCCACGGATACAGTTTCATCTGCCTATAGTGGATGACTATATCCGACTCCTGCGTGCTATGTGTTATATGTTTTAGCACGGTGGCCTTACGAGGGACTGGTGCATAATTAAAGTGCTATATGTATATGTATATGATACGGCATTGGCTAGCCCTGCTGGGTTGACACGATCTGAGGATTCCTATATTGCATTACTGGACTAATCCAGGCAAATGGTAGAAAGCCGTAGAAATTGATTGGCCGCTTGTAAGCCGACTTATTTATGATATGTTATCTTTTGTTAGCAACTGAGGAACATGGACTATCGTGGTACGTGGTCCAACCCATGTCCTTGTTTGGTTGTTGGGTTGGGCTATTGTGCTGCGATAGGCTATGGACCGAAGTCGCGATCAGAAGACCCTTTTTACCTGCCAATGGTTATAGGATATATCTTATCTCGGCACGATATTGGCACCGTTTGTCCTTGTTTGGTTGTAAGGGTGTCGTATTGTCTCGATGATATGGTATAAGCCTATAACTCGTGAATCAGGTCTTATTTTACTTATTGGATTTATCTCACTCTTTTGTGCTCCCTTGTGGTACTTGCTATTCGGGGCCTGACCCCGCTGGTTTTGTTTGGCCAGATCTCGTAGCAGCTCCAGAGGATCCAGCTTTCTACCCGAACAATGGTGCACACCAGGAGTATGGGCGCCAGGGACCATGAGTGGGTTTCTTCTTCACCGCTCTGATATCTTCTATTTTGTACTTGGCGTTTAGCCACCGGCACTTGTTTAGCCGGCAGTTCTGGACACTAGTTTCCTTTGCATAATTGTAATTAAATCTGACTGCAGCTGACTATAGTTATGTACTATTGACTCTCGGAACTAGCTCAGCATTTTGTAGAGCTGGACTCATGAATCATTTTGATGAAGCGTCGGGGACGCCTTACTGCTTTGTCTTATATGATCATTATTTACTGCTTCTTGTTTTGATTGATTGAGACATAGACGCTCTGTGGGACCATAGGAGATCTGATTGTAGCATGCACCCCCTTGTCTCTTGACAGCCACGATCGCCGTATGACGTTTATATATCTCATACGGTGTAGCTGGCCTAGTCCGTCTCAGTATTCCGGTACTGGGGCGTGACACATCCTAAGGAAATGATCTTTGCTTTCCACATGAAAGGAAAATGAATTTTTGTCACGACCCGCTCCCGAATAACCGGATACGAGTCGGACATGCCCAGCCTTTGTTGTTAGACACAACAAAGTAAGCTGTACCAATCTAGGGAAACTAACCAGATAATATGAACATGAATGAAATCACAGCATCTATATAAATGTGTCCCAACTAGAGTAAAGTACAATATCTGAATTATTACATTCAACAAATGAAAGAAGTCTGCTAGTCTCAATACATGGAAAATAATAGGGAAAACTAAGAGAAGCACTAGGCTTCTGCAGCCTCTAGGTCACAAGCAGCTCCAGCTGTCTCAGCAGGGAAAGCAATATCCTGACCATAGTAAGTGTCGCACAAGGCCTCCAACTCACCTGCAACATATCATATTCAGGAGCGGAGCAAAGTATATCCAGAGAAATGAACATGTACATCATGGTATGAATCAAGAAAACATGAATAAATGTAAAGTACAGGAAATAAGAACAAGACATGAAATGAATAGGAATACTGAAAGTAAATCAGGGAACATGGTATGAATCCTGAGCATGAAATACAACCTGAATCATGAAATACAACCTGAATCATGAAATACAACCATGAATCCTGAAATACAACCTGAATCATGAAATACAACCTGAACATGAAATACAACCATGAATCCTGAAATACAACCTGAATCATGAAATACAACCATGAATCCTGAAATACAACCTGAATCATGAAATACAACCTGAACATGAAATACAACCATGAATCCTGAAATACAACCTGAATCCTGACATGTGCAATAATGAAATACATCTAGATTGTGATCGGCTTGGGTAGATGCAATGAACATGAAATGGTACGGTTTTGGCCCCGCGTGCATGGTGCGGGACCCAAGCTATTCACATGAGTAGTAACAGGGTTTGATCACATATCTATAGTATTTCCCCTCCCAGACACAATGAATACAAGGAACATAAAACGAGACAATATTGTGGTATATCGTGTCATCAAGAGATACAAGAATGAATATGAAGACATGAGAAATGGACAAATCAGAGGAGTATACTTACGTGTCTCCAGGAAAGTACAAGTAACCAAGGAAACTGGATGTCCTCCTGTAAGTAAATGATTTACAATTTGATAAATCAAACTAAAAAATAGTAATTCCTTAATCTAGGAAAATCACTTAACATAATCCCTAATTCTATCTTGCTAAATACTAGATATGGTTATTACAAGGCTTAGTATTTAGACCAACACAAAAGTTAAGGGTTTAAACCTATTATTCTTTATTAAAGCCTTCATGAATACTTCTAGTTTAGAACCAACAGTTTTAAAGGTCTTAAATTAACAGGAACCTTAGAACTTATAAAGAACCCTCAAGGAATTCAAGGACTTATAACAAGTTAAGTTCAGGAATTTACCAATATGATGATTAGAGAAACCTAGGATGAATGTCCCAATGAGATGTAAATCTCAGATTTGAGGATGCTCTCATGATTCTCAAGTTTCCTGAGTATGCTCTCAGTATTTCTAAGAGTGAAACTCCTTAAGTGATCCTCAGGTTTCCTGAGTTCATGACAGTATTAGTCCACTCATAACACATAGAGTGTAGCCCTTAACACCATATCTCTCATAACCTCTATGTTACTTCTCATACAAGTTCACTGAATACCCTCATAACCAAACTTAGCCTCAACATCCTGTCCTGCACTTGACAGTCCATAATACTTCAGATAAAAGCTTATGGTCAGTTCAGCAATCAGTGGCAGGATACCTGCACTTACACACTCAGATCACCCAGTCCTATTCAGGACAGAAGCTTCAGTCTAGGTTTCAATATTACCAAGTTATTCATTTAAACAAAGTGCAATAGGTTAAAGTATTCGACTATGAAGGTGACAGTACAGCAAGAGTGGTAGGATACTGTAAAATGCACCCATATATCACTCAGTCCTGAAAAGGACAGTGCTCAATCTCATTCCAGTCCCTAGTTAGAATATAATGCAAACCTGTCAATTAGAGATCAATTCTCACTGTCATCCAGGAAATTAATGAATCAGGTTCAGATTTGAACCCAAGCCAACATGGAAACATCCTGACCATCCTGAATGACATGCCAACATCATACTCTAACACATATCACTGGTATGAGCAATACAACTTACTGTTATTCCTAAAAGTTCTATAGGAAGATATTCATAACATCAAGAGAACATTACTTCCCTCTGCATTGCACAGAAGTTATACTCAGGTTTCTCATAAAACATCAGTGAAACACTGATAACTAACATTTCAGTATGGACTGAAACAATGTGCAGAAGCTCAGGAACCTGAACCTGTAGAGAGCACTACATCCTCTCCACATAAGTTACATCTCAGGTTTTTCCATTCCTCATCGATAGACTCGGGTATGCAGTCATTAACCCAACTCGATCACTGTGGGATGTAAAATTTGAGGGTTCCTAAAGAAGAGTTGAAACTGAACCCAGGGTCCTGATATCAATAGTTATGATTTAACATCATATCCCCCTTCCTATCAGGAATCATTCGAATGCACCAAATAGTGGCCTAACAGTAATGCTATACTCAACAATGGATCAACCATAATTGAGGAACTGTCAATTCCAAGGAGAATTGGCATCCTTCATCGTGCTTCAGTTTGCCTAGCCCACATCAGATATATAATCTAGATCACATCTTGCCATAGATTAAAAGTTTAAACTAAAATGTTCCTGGTTACCAACAATACCAAACAGAGTAAAATTTCCAGATCACATTCCTACAATTTAGAAGAGATAGGTCAACTAGGTTACCTGGAGAATAGAAGGCTGATCTGATCTCAGCTGATACTACTGAGTGCCCTGCTCACACTGGATCAAACTGAAATAAATTGGCAGATGACACGACACAGGGAACTTCATCAATTTGACTAATACAGATGTTATGATATCCTAGTTTAGAATGAAATACTCGCTGGTATTCGAATGAATTCTTCAACTCATCACAACTATTTCCTAGCACAAACGAGGATCTCAGGAAGCTGATTCATGGATGAGAAGAAGATCAAGGAAATTTCAAATAACTCACAACTTCATCACTAAAGAAAATTTCAGGAACTTGATCAAGCTGAAATAATTTTGGAATTCAAATCAAAACATAACACCCAAAATTAACCATATCACAGGAATCACACCACAAGAGAATGACAGGATGGATGATCGAACAAGGATTGATTTAATCAAACTCACCTCAATTGATGGTGATGAAGACAAGGATTGATCAAATGATCAACAATTCTTTGATCTGCAGATCCTGATCCATGAGAAAGAATGGTTGAATAATCGACCTATCTTCAAAGAAAATGTTGAATCACAAATTCCAATCAATCGAAAATTAGATCTGGAACTACTCACCAGTCTAGCTATTGATCTGATGAAGAAGGATGGATCAACCCAATGTCCTCTTGCTTCCTCGAAAACTTGCCATGGCCGTCATTGCTTCCCTTCACAGAATTGGTTTTGATTCAAAAGAATGGAGAGGATGGGTTTAGAAATAGAATGGGGAAGGGAAGATTAAATAGGGTCGGCTGGGGTGAGTAGCGTAGGGATTAGGCAACAATTTGGCGGAAATTTTGCACTCTCCTCTGACAAATTCTGTTAGAGAACAGAACTCGAATTGAAGGAAAAGAAGAATGAGCCGAGTAAAAGAAAATAAGGGTAGCAGAGTAAAAGAAAATAAGGGTTATCCTTATCATGAAGTTTCTTTTAAACAACCATAGCCTTAGGCTTAGTTGCCAGGCCCTGGAATGGGCTTTGATGTTAAAGCCCATGGGTTTTAAAGGGAATTCAACATAAAAGATTAAGAAATTCTAATTTAAAACAAGTATTATTAAATCCATTTAAGTATATAATTAATAAAAAAAATATGAGAAGTGGAGTTACAATTCTTATCTTTTTTCTTCCTTCCACTTTCCCATCCTTCCTACCAAACACAGCCTAAGATTATAATTGATCTTCAAATACACTCTAATCCTAAATATTTGATTGACTATAACTAAAAATATATACTATATTTATTGTATCATTTTTATAAATTCTATTATTTGGTTTGATATAAATAGTAGAATTAGTACAACAAATATTATAGTAATTCTTTTTTTAAATATGATAACAAATATTAAGATCAAAATTATAACATCACTACTTACAACTAAGGGTGTAATGCCTGTGGTTCGTATTACGTATTTCTGGAATACGTGTACGTATTTATTCTTGTATTGCATGATTTCTTGTTTAGTTTTCTTCATGGCTTGGCTTGGTTTATTCTTGGCCCGGGTTGGCTAGGTTCGGTTGGGATTATTTTGGTTCATCATGAACCATGGATAAACCCCCTACCTACCACCACCTTTGATATTTATTGCCATTTCTTCTTTCTCTCTCTTCATTACTCATCTTCTTCTTCCTCATTTACTCCCTTCACCTACCAAAGAGAGAAGAGAGAGGTCTAGGCAAGTGCACCTTGCCACCACTTGAGAACCACTTTTTATTTGTCCATTAGCTAGAATAGGCCATGGTGATCAACATTAGAACTTGACATTTTATGATTTGGTGTTTCCATCGTTCTAGATCTAAGTTTCTTCTATTTTCGGTTTTGTATGGTTTTCATCTATTTAAGTTATATTTCTATGGGTTTTGATGTCCTTATGTTGGAGAGAATTGAATTTCACCCAAGGTAGAACTTTGCAAAGTCGGATTTGGACTTGTTTGGACCAAGTTATGGATTTTTGAAGCTTTGGGTTCAACCATGGAGTTCTTGCTGATTTGGAGGAGACAGTGAGCAGTGCACGAGCTTTTTAGCTTGTGCCACTGAGTTGCGCGCGCTCTTTAGCGCAGCGCAGACCCCATACGCTGCCTTTTGGGAGCGTATGGCTCGCATACGCTCGCTTGCCTGACAAGGAGTCGTATAGACCCCATACGCTGCCTTTTGGGAGCGTATGGCTCGCCTACGCTCGCTTGCCTGACAAGGAGTCGTATAGACCCCATACTCTGCCTTTTGGGAGCGTATGGCTCGCATACGCTCGCTTGCCTGACAAGGAGTCGTATAGACCCCATACGCTGCCTTTTGGAAGCGTATGTCTTGCATACGCTGGCCTGAGCGTAGCTTGGCCTGAGCGCAGCCTGGCCTGAGCGTAGCTTGGCCTGAGCGTATGACTTTTGCACTGAGCGTATGGCCTTTGGCTGACTTGGTCTTATGTCAGCGTGTCAGATTTGGTTTTATTTTCCTTAAGCTTGGCTCTTCTATAGCCCTGTATATTGATATTTTATTAGATATTTTACGTCCATTTTATATCCTTACACCTTTTGTTATGAACTTGATAATCACGAATTTACTTGATATGTTTGTAATTGATAATTGAGCATGACGTGATCGTAACCCGTAGTGGTGCACTCCTGACATAATAACCTGACATGACCTGATAGTGGCCCGTCGTGGCGCACTCCTGACAAGTACACTTGGCATGATAACCTGACATGATTATCTCAAATAGCTGTTGCGACGGCTACCTGACATGACATGACCTGTATAATTAATTCTGACACCGTGGGCGATTGTGCTTGTACAAATAATCCAGTCATGTCTTGCATCATGTCTAGAAGGGGACTCCTGAGTACCACGGTCAGGAGTACCTACTGAATTGGACTAAGGTTAATGATTAGTATAATTCACTAGACATGAAGAGATGTTCTCCAGATACAGGCGATCCCGTTATCCCGGCCGTAAATGTTTGGACTTGTAGCCTGCCGACGAGTAGGGCACATTTCCAGCCCACTGTTATGTGGGGCACCCACCATTGTCACTTAAATGATTGAATTCTATTGTTACTCTAATGCATTGTACTCTCTAGATTGTCACTATAATGGTTGCCTGGATAACCTGGATAGCTGCAGGGCCTGTGACTACTTGGAGCATCTCATTGCATCTTGCTAGTAACTAGGATTGTGATAACCCTAGTTAGTTAATGTAGAAAGTCGTAGGCAATGATTGGCCGTGATTGCTTGGATGGAGTCTAGTCCAGTATAGGGTTGTCTAGAATTGATTGATTGTAAGATTGTACCAGAATGACTGAGAGATTGTCACTATAATGATTGTCACTCCAGATTATCACTATAATGATTATCACTCCAGATTGTTACTTGACCTGATTTCTTATATTTATCTTGCCGATAAATGGTGAGAGAAACCAAGTTCCGTTCAGACGAAGGGTTACAACCCCGGTCCTTGTTTGGTTTACGGGTTGTAACCTAGCTATCTGAATAGTTCCATGGTTATCTCATCGTATATCATCCTGTCATGCTTTTCCATATGTCCTGTCTTTTAGTGATTCTATGCAAGATTGTCTTTTATATTTACCCATCATGCTTTTCTTAAATTAATGTCTCTTATTATGTAATTATATTATTGTGCTAATTTGCTGTCTTTGGTTCTTATTTTGTGGCCTCCTTTGTGGCACTTGCTCTTTCTGGGGTCTGATCCAGCTGGTTTTGTATGGCCAGATACCGGAGCAGCACCAAAGGATCTACCTGTCTTCCAGCCCGATGGTGGTCACCAGGCGTAACCAGGGCATCGAGTGGGTTTCTTTTTTGTTCTCCCACTGTAATATTGTAAATTATTCTTTTGAGGCGTTTAGCCGACGAGCAAGTGTTAGCTCGATTGCAGCTTTACTTACTGTCTGCCTACGGGCTGTAACATGATTGACAAGCCCCGGGGGTTGATCATGTATGACTGAATTCTTGCTAATCCTCGCATTTTGTAACGACTAGCTTCATGATCATCTGGATATGTAATGTTTGGGACGCCTTACAATTGTATATTTGGAGATCTGATATCTTGTGATTATTATTAGTTGGTTGAGATTGAGACAATAGGCTATTTTATGACCTTAAGAGACTGATGGATTGTAGTGAAACCCTCACATATCTAGACAGCCGTGACCGTATAGCGGTGTGGATTCCATTCCGTTATACGTAGCTGGCTATGTCTGCCCCCGCTCTCCAGTATTCTAGTTCTGGGGCGTGACATGGTTTAAGTGGTGGCCCATGCAGGTCTTGTTAATCAAGATGTGTAAGGGTTTACCGAATAGATGTCTCAATCTGTACTCTCCCTTGATCTCTGCTCGTATCCTCTTGATTCCTGAAAATTCTTGTCCTGATCATATGCTTGTAATCGTTGATCTGTCCTGGTCCTTCTTTATTGTTCCCATGTCGTCTTCTTCAGCGGCATTGAACCTGGACCTGCCGATCAGCAAGGCGGATCACCTCCCGTAGACCAGCAGCAACCAGAAGATCAGGCCCAGCACTCAGGAGCAGCCTCCCGAGTCGTACCTACTGGAGGAGAACCGCCAGTTCAGCCAATCCAGCCTACAAATCCTGATGATGGCACTTTGGTGGGACTCATCAGATCATTGTTAGCTTCCCAAGATTGTAGAGCGATGCCTTGCACCAGGCAGTGGAAGATGTCCTGAATAGAAGTGGACCCCGAGGGAACAGTGCGGTCAACAGTTTTAAGCGCCTGAACCCTCCGTTCTTCGATGGCAGCGAGGATGCCATTGCTGCCGATGCTTGGCTACAGGATATAGAGGTGATTCTCGAAGCCGCGAAGACTCCAGAAGACGAGAAGGTGGCTGTGGTGCGCCTACAGTTATTGGATCTAGCCCGCAGTTGGTGGGCCGCACAAGCAGTGGGATTGGCAACACCTGTCCCCTGGGCAGTGTTCAGCGAAAAGTTCCAGACCAAGTATTATGATGCAGTGGCTCGGTATGACTTGCAGACCAGGTTCAGTAATCTTAAGCAGATGGGGAGGACGGTCGACGGATATGCGGCCGAGTTTTCCAGACTCAGTCGGTTTGCTCCCACCTTGGTGGCAACCGAGTTTGATAGAGCGTAGAGGTTCCAGCAGGGACTTCACATGGAGATTATACTGGCAGTAGAACAGTTCGAGCATCAGACCTATGATGCGGTGTTGCTAGCAGCAAGGAGGCACGAGTATACCTCCCATAGGATAGTGGACAGGACCGGAGGTCGGAAGCGGTCCCATAGTCAGATGAATCAGTCTTCAGCACCAGCCCCGGCAGCTAGGGCTTTGACTATTGGAACTTCGAGGCAAGCAACCTCAGTTACGTCAGTCCAGTACTCGACCCCGACGTACCCTCAGCAGAAACAGAAGCAAGCACAGTCTTCCGTCGTAGGCTGTTCTTATTGTGGGAAGCCTGGACACGTGGTAGCGGAGTGTCGCAAGGCGTTGGGATTGTGTTTGTTGTGTGGAGCATCGGATCATAGGGTTGGGTCCTGCCCTTTCAGAGTTGATTCAGCATCGACAGTATCTAGTCCCTCGGTTAGGGGACCAGCACCAGCACCAGTACCAGCTCCAGTTCACCAGCAACAACAGTTCCCGTTCCCGAGGCCATTGCCGACTCAGGCCCAGACTTTCCAGCAACAGAGGCCTCAGCAGTTCGCCCTGGCCCAGGCCCAGATCCAGAATCGACAGAGAGGTATCTGTATCCTATTGTCTTGCTTTCTGCCGTTGTTATGCGGGACACGTGTCATGTTTCATGTGTCCTAATTATAACGGTATATTCCGAACCCGAGCCATGTCCTAGATCATTCGAAAACGGTTATTGGTACCAACTTTTTCGTATGAGGAAAGGCCCGTGTCCCTATTTGACCAAGGAGAGAGACCTTAAGCGCAAGACTATCAGTTTAGTTCATGTTGCTTGAGTTCATCGCTCCTTGGGAGAGTCAAACGTGGGAGTGTGAGGATGATATCCGATCACGTTATCCCTACCTGTTTGACTCGTGGGGTATAATGTCTTTCTTATACCTCCTGCCTTCGATTCCTTGCTTGCATGATTGATTGATTGTCTAGTATAACTTGCTTGTTATTAGTATAGCTTGTCATTGCCCCTCTAGCCTCTTGATTAAATTCCGAGGACGGAATTCTTTTAAGGTGGGTAGAGTTGTAATGCCTGTGGTTCGTATTACGTATTTCTGGAATACATGTACGTATTTATTCTTGTATTACATGATTCCTTGTTTAGTTTTCTTCATGGCTTGGCTTGGTTTATTCTTGGCCCGGGTTGGCTAGGTTCGGTTGGGATTATTTTGGTTCATCATGAACCATGGATAAACCCCCTACCTACCACCACCTTTGATATTTATTGCCATTTCTTCTTTCTCTCTCTTCATTACTCATCTTCTTCTTTCTCATTTACTCCCTTCACCTACCAAAGAGAGAAGAGAGAGGTCTAGGCAAGTGCACCTTGCCACCACTTGAGAACCACTTTTTATTTGTCCATTAGCTAGAATAGGCCATGGTGATCAACATTAGAACTTGACATTTTATGATTTGGTGTTTCCATCGTTCTAGATCTAAGTTTCTTCTATTTTCGGTTTTGCATGGTTTTCATCTATTTAAGTTGTATTTCTATGGGTTTTGATGTCCTTGTGTTGGAGAGAATTGAATTTCACCCAAGGTAGAACTTTGCAAAGTCGGATTTGGACTTGTTTGGACCAAGTTATGGATTTTTGAAGCTTTGGGTTCAACCATGGAGTTCTTGCTGATTTGGAGGAGACAGTGAGCAGTGCACGAGCTTTTTAGCTTGTGCCACTGAGTTGCGCGTGCTCTTTAGCGCAGTGCAGACCCCATACGCTGCCTTTTGGGAGCGTATGGCTCGCATACGCTCGCTTGCCTGACAAGGAGTCGTATAGACCCCATACGCTGCCTTTTGGGAGCGTATGGCTCGCCTACGCTCGCTTGCCTGACAAGGAGTCGTATAGACCCCATACTCTGCCTTTTGGGAGCGTATGGCTCGCATACGCTCGCTTGCCTGACAAGGAGTCGTATAGACCCCATACGCTGCCTTTTGGAAGCGTATGTCTTGCATACGCTGGCCTGAGCGTAGCTTGGCCTGAGCGCAGCCTGGCCTGAGCGTAGCTTGGCCTGAGCGTATGACTTTTGCACTGAGCGTATGGCCTTTGGCTGACTTGGTCTTATGTCAGCGTGTCAGATTTGGTTTTATTTTCCTTAAGCTTGGCTCTTCTATAGCCCTGTATATTGATATTTTATTAGATATTTTACGTCCATTTTATATCCTTACACCTTTTGTTATGAACTTGATAATCACGAATTTACTTGATATGTTTGTAATTGATAATTGAGCATGACGTGATCGTAACCCGTAGTGGTGCACTCCTGACATAATAACCTGACATGACCTGATAGTGGCCCGTCGTGGCGCACTCCTGACAAGTACACTTGGCATGATAACCTGACATGATTATCTCAAATAGCTGTTGCGACGGCTACCTGACATGACATGACCTGTATAATTAATTCTGACACCGTGGGCGATTGTGCTTGTACAAATAATCCAGTCATGTCTTGCATCATGTCTAGAAGGGGACTCCTGAGTACCACGGTCAGGAGTACCTACTGAATTGGACTAAGGTTAATGATTAGTATAATTCACTAGACATGAAGAGATGTTCCCCAGATACAGGCGATCCCGTTATCCCGGCCGTAAATGTTTGGACTTGTAGCCTGCCGACGAGTAGGGCACATTTCCAGCCCACTGTTATGTGGGGCACCCACCATTGTCACTTAAATGATTGAATTCTATTGTTACTCTAATGCATTGTACTCTCTAGATTGTCACTATAATGGTTGCCTGGATAACCTGGATAGCTGCAGGGCCTGTGACTACTTGGAGCATCTCATTGCATCTTGCTAGTAACTAGGATTGTGATAACCCTAGTTAGTTAATGTAGAAAGTCGTAGGCAATGATTGGCCGTGATTGCTTGGATGGAGTCTAGTCCAGTATAGGGTTGTCTAGAATTGATTGATTGTAAGATTGTACCAGAATGACTGAGAGATTGTCACTATAATGATTGTCACTCCAGATTATCACTATAATGATTGTCACTCCAGATTGTTACTTGACCTGATTTCTTATATTTATCTTGCCGATAAATGGTGAGAGAAACCAAGTTCCGTTCAGACGAAGGGTTACAACCCCGGTCCTTGTTTGGTTTACGGGTTGTAACCTATCTATCTGAATAGTCCCATGGTTATCTCATCGTATATCATCCTGTCATGCTTTTCCATATGTCCTGTCTTTTAGTGATTCTATGCAAGATTGTCTTTTATATTTACCCATCATGCTTTTCTTAAATTAATGTCTCTTATTATGTAATTATATTATTGTGCTAATTTGCTGTCTTTGGTTCTTATTTTGTGGCCTCCTTTGTGGCACTTGCTCTTTCTGGGGTCTGACCCAGCTGGTTTTGTATGGCCAGATACCGGAGCAGCACCAAAGGATCTACCTGTCTTCCAGCCCGATGGTGGTCACCAGACGTAACCAGGGCATCGAGTGGGTTTCTTTTTTGTTCTCCCACTGTAATATTGTAAATTATTCTTTTGAGGCGTTTAGCCGACGAGCAAGTGTTAGCTCGATTGCAGCTTTACTTACTGTCTGCCTACGGGCTGTAACATGATTGACAAGCCCCGGGGGTTGATCATGTATGACTGAACTCTTGCTAGTCCTCGCATTTTGTAACGACTAGCTTCATGATCATCTGGATATGTAATGTTTGGGACGCCTTACAATTGTATATTTGGAGATCTGATATCTTGTGATTATTATTAGTTGGTTGAGATTGAGACAATAGGCTATTTTATGACCTTAAGAGACTGATGGATTGTAGTGAAACCCTCACATATCTAGACAGCCGTGACCGTATAGCGGTGTGGATTCCATTCCGTTATACGTAGCTGGCTATGTCTGCCCCCGCTCTCCAGTATTCTGGTTCTGGGGCGTGACAAGAGGTGTCAACGGATGCTTATCGGTACAGATAGGACAATATACGTAGCCGTATTTGAATTTTTTTTTTTTGTAATATCCGAATCGATCCGATATCCGAACGGATATCTCTTTTGACACTTCGAATTCCTATCCAACTACTTTAGCGGATATCGGATAATATCTGATTCGATTAGCTAAAAAAATTCGAATATTATTATTCGAATATCCGAAATCCGAAATATTAAAAATTTAGTTATTATCCGAATATCCGAAAACTAAATTTAATTGCTTTATTTGAGCCCTTTCGTCTTCTAAAGATTCCAAGAATGCTAAACTGACTTGCTTTACATATTGTTTTATTTGAGTCCTTTCATCTTCTCTTGAAAATTTCAAGAATGCTCAACATATATATATATATATATATATATATATATATATATATATATATATATATATATATATATATATATATATATATATATATATATATATATATAGCAAATGACCTCTAGCCTAGTGGTTTAGAGAGATGCATGCTGCCCAAGTGGTCGGGAGTTCAAGCCTCAGTGGAGGCGAGTTCGCCACAAGTACCCATTGCTTCAAAATATATATATATATATATATATATATATATATATATATATATATATATTATTCGATTGAGAATAAAATCCTTTAATCTTCTCTAGTAATCAATATATATTACATATGCATTACAATATAATATATATAAAAATTTTGATATCTGAATCCGATATCCAAAATTTGCAATTTAAAGTCGGATCAGATATTAACGAATTCGAATACCTAAATATCCGAATTCGTATCCGAAAAAGGATAATATTCGAAAAATATTCAGATATCCGAATTCGATATCCGAAATTTCGAATAATATCCGAAAGTTCGGATACGGAATCGAATCGGATTCGAATTTTCGATTATCCATTGAAAGATCTACTTACAACACCAAATACAACATCATTTTTTTAATAATTCTCTCTTTCATCGAAATATAATAGAATCACAAAAGAAACAATAAACTTGTATTATCGCAAAAAGAGTTGATCCATACATTTTAACTGTATTATTCCAAACCATTGAATTTATAAGGAAAATACTTGATGTACCTCCAAAATTTTATCCCTCCATCTTCCTCTGCCACATGGTCCTCTCCTATTTGCTCAGGTCTTTCCCCTATCTCTCCCCTATTTGTTTCGGTCAATAAGAGAGTGCACGGAGGAACATGGAAAGATGAGATTTTTGGAAGTACATATAGCATCACTCAATTTATAATTTCCAATCCGACAATAAATTTACACCACCACTTATAGTAAAAATTATAACATATATGTTACATATAATTTCTTGGGATATTTAGACTTTGGGTCTCAAATAAGTTATGAAATTTGTGTTTGGATTTCCATATTATACATAATTAGTGTTTGGGTCTCAAATGTGTCACCAAAAATAATTAGTGACACTTTTGAGATATGAGTGACACTTTTGAGACTCAAACACTAATTATGTATAATATGGAGACCCAAACACAAATTTTGAAACTTATTTGAGATCCAAAGTCTAAACAATTATGCTATTTGGCTCCCAAAATATTTGGGCGATGCCATCTTCCATTATGTGGCATCTGACATGGCAGCTAACATAAAAGGTGACATGGCAAACTTTAACTCAAAAATTAATTATCCATTTTTTTTAATATTAATGTTATTGTTAATGTCAATATTAATTTTAATATTAATATTAACGTTAATTTTAATGTTAAGATTAATTTCAATGTTAAAGTTATCTTAATATTAATTATCACGTTAATTTAATACTAATATTAATGTTAATTTTAATATTAAATTTAGGCCTCGTTTGGTAAACGGATTTAAGGAACCAAGAAAGGAAAGTTGTTACTTTCCTTTGTTTGGTAGCCACAAACTTGAGAATCAATTTCCTGACAAGGAAAAAAATTGGTGGGAATATGGTTCCACTCAAGGCCCATGGGATTGATTTTTCCTCCTCTTTTTCCAACATTTATTACAAAAGTTATGACAAAAGTAACCATGTGTCATTGCTTATTTTACCATTAATGTTATTTTTAATAATATTATTTTTATTTTAAAAGGTAAGGATATTATTGGAGCATTGTTATATTTTGCTTTCCTTTCCTAGGTAGTTTCTTTGTTTTACCAAACAACGGAAAGGAAATGTGACAGGAATCCTACTTTTCCATTCCTATAAAAAATAGAAGGAAATTCATTTCCTTTCCGTGAACCAAACGAGGCCTTAATATTAAATTTTGTCATATCAGCAATCATTTATATGCCACATAATAGAAAATGGTATTACCCAAATGTTTTAGAAGCCAAATAGTATTTTTTGAAGTCTAAATATCCCTAATTTCTTCCTGGTAACAAGAACCACCAAACAAACAATCCTTAGATAGGAATAAACTGATAACATAACACTAGCAACCAATTACCAAATGGGTCCATCTTACTTTCACTTGTCCACCAGCAAAGAGAAGCCAAGTAGGCAGCCGAAGGAGGCGCTCTTTCCCTCTTGCTCGCTTGGCTGGCTTCGGGCACGTCTGTGTCTCCGGTCGTCACGTGTCGCCAATCCGACACGTGGTTGCAGCTCTGCCTCTCTCGCCTTTGTAGTGTATGTCGGTTGGCAGCTGAAGACCACCACCGCCCCTCTAATTCTTTTTTAATCTCAATCATTAGTCACTAAATGAATATATTATTTCTTTCCTAAGTCGTGCAACAATTGTTGTTGCTTGTGTTATATATATATATATATATATATATATATATATATATGGAGGAGAGAGAGAGAGAGAGAGAGAGAGAGAGAGAGGAGGAGGAGGAGGAGGTGGATGGAGATGGAGGGAGCTTGCTGGCCCACCACCTGCAGCAGCACCAGCAGCGAGGAAATGAGAAGGAAGTCGACTTCCTCCTCGTCGGCTCCGGGGAAAGCGAGGGTGTACAGAGGGGTGAGGATGAGGAAGTGGGGGAAGTGGGTGGCCGAGATACGCGAGCCTAAGAAGAGGAACAGGATCTGGCTCGGCTCCTACTCGACCCCCCTTGCCGCAGCCAGGGCCTACGACACCGCCGTCTTTCTCCTGCGCGGCCGCTCCGCGAGGCTCAACTTCCCGGACGAGATCTCGCCGGAGGAGGCCCAACTCGAGTGCCTGTCCGCCGCGTCGATCAGGAAGAAGGCCACCGAGGTCGGGGCCAGGATCGACGCGCTACAGATGGGCCGGGTGGTCATGATGCCGTCGACCAACCAGAAGCAGCAGCAGCAGCAGAGGCCGGACCTCAACCAGCACCCGGTCCCCGACAGCTCGGACGACGACGAGTGAGAGAGAGATCGATTCGGTCGGCTCATCGATCTTGATCATCGCTTATATGATCACTTGTCCCTACTCCTACTGTACGTACTAGTTCCTTTTGCTAGTTTCAATATTACAGGGTTTACATGTAAATGTAAATTATTTGCTTATGTTCGTTCCTAGTTGGTTAATTTGTCGACGTTGCTGTTACCATAATTGAAATTAAATTATGTTCCGAGCAGAGTATTATGTATCAATTAGTACTTTTTGCACTGTTTTATGCTGATAGCCATATTTGATGGTGGAAGGAAGAAAGAGAACACACTGACACTATTTTTTCTGACGAACCGAACCAAGTGAGAGACCCTCTTCTTTCTTTGATACGAAAACGTCAGTTTTGGTTTTCGGGAAATGGAGATATCATATTGTTGCAGAGTTCGTTCCTCTATGAAAACGTAAACGTTGTAGAGTTCACTCCTCTATACGAAATTGTTGCAGAATGCTCATGACGAACTCTCGAAACGAAAAGGGGAATCTTCGATTTTCTGTAGATGAGGCTCACGTGCACCAGTGAAGACGGATCCCGATATTGAATAGGAAATGGTAAGGAGGAAGTGGTCCCGTAAAGAACAGACTCAAAGTACATGGAGCTTTCGGCGATGGGTCGTATTGAATATTGATTGATTATTTTGGAGGGGAGCTTTGGGCCTTTGGCATTGAATTGGTAAGTGGCAGTACTTTGTTTGGGAAGCTGCCTACTATAGAATAGTGTCCATCTCGTTCCTGTTTGCTTTTATTGGCTTGACATAGAAACCGACTTCCAAATATTCCATTGTCAAGCGCCAACCTAATGCCCACTCAAGTCAAAATTGTCCTCTGTGCATTACTGAATCATCGACCGGCGAAAGGAAAAGAAGGAATCCCGTCTCACTGTCACGTACATACACACTTTAATGGGGCAAGTGTCCTAGGGGTAGCATTATTTATTTTTGGACCGAAAATCGAAATAAGATATTCGATTATGTTTTTTAAAAAAATCGGTTCGGTTTCGAATTTGAAAATACTAAATTTTTTATTCGGTTTCGATTTTGGATTTTGATTTCGGTTCAAAATCGAATAAGAAAAGTTATATATATATATATATATATATATATATATATATATATATATATATATTGCAAATAAACCAAAAAAAAATAGAGACAACCGAAAATCGAACCGATTTAATTCGATCATGGGTCAATTCTGTTCGGTTCGGTTTTGCTTATTCGGTATTCGGTCTAATTCGATTTTTTGTTCGATTTGAACCAAATTAAAGGAATGCTTACCCCTAAAGTGTCCGCTTCCATTGTCAAGCGACCAAACTTTGAAGGGGCTTTGATTTCCTCCATTCATCTCTTCGAGTTCTCTTGAGTTTGTACTCCTGGAGCATGAGCAACCTTTATGTGGGGATGGTCACGGAGAGGGGTTACATCTATAAAGATGCCATTGATTCGCCAATGGGCACAGATGCATTTATAGCGTGACACGTCTCTGGAGGATTAGATGGATGAAGAAAAGTTAAGAGGTGCTAAGTAACCAATACGAACAAGAAAGGTCAGGAAACCCTTTTCCCTTTTTGCCGTTTAAGTTGAAGATATCAGGAAACCCTGTACTTTCTTGCAGTTTAAGTTGAAGATAACTTCAGTAGAATGCGGCTTGTCAATTTGGGATGACCGTTCCTGTGTACAAATCAAAATTAGCAGCGATGATGAGTCATTCCATATCACAAAGCATGATCCACACAACAGAAAAGCGAGCAGAACGAGTAATTAATATATGATAGCTTGATTCTTGCTACAAATTTACTTTTATTTTTTTCTTCTGCTTCAAGAAAGCGTAGCTGAAAATTTTGCAACATCGATGTTGATTTTGAAGATAAACAAATCACAGGCCAACCTTTTAAAGCAATACAAAATTGGTCCCCCTGTACTTCAATATAAACTCGAGACAAAAGCAAAAGAAAAAGAGAGAGCTCTTAAATTGAACCCAGTGATGCTATGTCAAAGTAGCAAATAACTTCACTTTCCAAAATGAAATAAACGAGGGGAGAAAAGTATAAATAGTGGATATAATCATATATGTGCATTCCGTTGTCTTGTGGAGTTTAATGCATTAACCTGATTCTTTTTCTCTCCCTCAGCTAATATATTCTATGGCAGTTCATTCCTTAAAACACTCAAAATTACTCTCCATTTAGCCATTGACCTCGCCTCAACACCTGAGAATGCCATGAAGAGGTATCCTTGCTCTCTGCAGAATCCACGAACAAAATAAACATTATCATTGGAGAAAGGGCAAATCATGTTCTAGATATTACGCTTAATCAGATGAAACAAGGTTGGATGAAATACCAAAGTGGAAGTTAAATCTCTATTTAGAATTTGAGTGCAGTTGTCCATGTGCCTTGAACACTAGGATGTTTGGTGACATGTCTCGTTCTCAGCTTTATGACCTTCCTTCCTAACGCATTTCTTAGCCTTGTTGCATGAAGCAGTGTATCCTCGGGTGTTAAGTTCTTCACGCAAATCACTCGATCATTATGGTTCTCTGCACAAAATACAACACCAGGATTGATAAATAGACAGCTACGATTCTGTAGTTCCTTAAAAGAATAAAATTGTGCACCGCTGAATACTAAACCAAAGAACAAAGCTCAGCAGTTGATCACGGTAAAAAAATTATGGGATATGTCACAGTTGCTTAGCATCTGGTGTATTCATACCTACTGTTCAGGCCCTATTAATTGGTTGTCATATTTTCATTTAGTAAGACCAAAAGAAGTAATGAAATTAGAAGTGCCTTCCAGCACTATAATCTCGCATGATCGTGAACAAACCGATTAATAAAATTCAGGTCAGGGTTAGAAACATTTTTCTTGAAACAGCCAAGTTGACAATGAAAACCTAAACATTGGGGGCTGTGCGGCAATTTGATTATTAAAAAACAAATTTGGAAGAACAAGTAATCACCAAATGAAAAAAATAGTTGGACAGATCTACAGTTTGAAGACAAGTGAGAACTTTTGTGCCCATGTTGGCAGTCCGACAAAAGAGAAATGGGTTTTAAGCACATAATTGCTCAAATTTTAGCATAAGATATAGGGTAAAGTGCATTTAAACCCTCCTTAGATGTTACGAAAACGCAATTAAAGACTCCCTGATTTGAAAAATCCAAAAGGTTACGAAAATGTTCAAATCACCCCCTAAGCTAACTTTTCTGTTAACGGGTGTTAAAATGGGATTGTGTTGACCATTTTACCCCTAGGCTATCTAATATTAACTTGTTAAAAACGGTTAGTTCTAAAATTATTTTGTTAAAAACGGTTACGCAAAAATACTTGTTAAAAAGTGGATAAATATTAACAAAGGGAAAATGGTCTTTGCTAGTAAAATTATTTATTAAAATTATTTTAATTAATATTAACTTGTTAAAAACGGTTAGTTCCGTCAAAAAAGTGGATAAATATTATTTAAAATTATTTTGTCATAAATTATTTTTTATTTAACAAATATATAAATATTTTTGGGAAAAACAAAACTGATAAATACAAAAAAAAAAACAATTCTTAAAAATAGAAATGATGAAAAACTGGAAAAAAAAATACCAAATAAAAAACAAAAAAAAATACTATTAAAATATGGAAAAAATAAAAAATAGACAAAATATTCCAAAAAACCAAAAATGAGGATAAATCTTAAACAATGAAAAAAGACAAACAAAAACTATACAAATTTGAAAATAAAAGTCACTCTTAAAAAACTAGAAAAGATTATTAAAAAGATGGAAAAAAAAAATATGAAATAAGAACTAAAAAATGGAAACAAAAAACAAAATATTAAAAAGATTATTAAAATAACCTCCCGTTCTTAAAAAGATAGAATTCTCATGCTTGACGTCATTTTCGAAAATAAATGTTTATAATCTAAATAGTAGGTTTTCATCTTAAATTTTTTCTGGAAAAAAAAAATCTTTTAACAAATGTCCGGTTAGTCCTGAACTATCCAGCCATTTAACTTAGGGCATGTTTTTTAAACCGTATTTGGAGCTAGATAACTGTAACTAATATTATATTATTTAATATTTTATAATAATTATAATCTTAATTAATAATTATAATCTTAGTTAATAATTTATTAATTACAATTTTATTATAATATTAATTAATAATAATTTAATCATAATTATAATTATAGTTAATAATTTATATATTATAATTTTAATTAATAATTTAGTAATCATCATTATAGTCTTACTTAATAATTTATTAGTCATGACTATTATCGTAATTATTTATTTATTAATTCTAACTGAAATTGTAAATCTTGGTACAAATTTATTTTCATCACATGTATTACTTAAACAAATAACTTAAATATTACTAAACGTGTCAAAAATCCAAAAATAAATTGCAAAACATGTATGTCGAAGCATGGTCCGGGTTCAGTGGCTGCCACCGCCTTTGTCGATTATCTAGGAATAGGCTTCCATAATTTCTATTTGGACGTCTTGAGAAAAAAAAGGAATAAGTAAAAAAAAGCTTCAAACATTAAATGAGAGCAAATAAGTAAAAAAAAGGAAATATAAAAAAATTTGCAGTTGGATTTGATTCTAGGTAAGAAAAAGCTTCAATACATTAAATGAGAGCAAATAAGTAAAAAAAAAAGGAATATAAAAAAAAATTAAATATTATTTTTCCTTCCAACCAACCGGTCAAAAAATAGAAAATATAAAGCTTAGGTTTTATGTTTCAAACAAACATTCTTATATATAGAGAATGAAAGAGAGCCAACAGCCACAATGTAAGCATTAGGGGTATTTTGGGAAGTGCACATTTTTTTAATCCAAAATATGGGCTCTAACGGCTAGTTCTAACGTCATTTTGACGGAAAGGGACATTCCGAGCAAAAACGGTCTTGCGGGAGGTGCAAACTGCTAAAGTTTTCTAAAAGGTCTTATTTTGCGAACGAGGCAACTCTAAGGAGGGTTTAAATGCACTTTACCCTAAGATATATAATGGTACTGGTGTTGAGGAGATACGGAGTGGTTATCTGGGGATACTTGCGGTGAGTTATTGTTTCAATCAGTTGAAGACAGACATGAATATGATACAAAGCCACGTTTAATGAGAACTGCATCATCGAAACATACACACATATTATTTTACACACACACACACACACACACACACACATATATATATAAAGAAAAAAAACACTACATCAAAACCTAAAAACAAATGACAGGTGAATCTGCCATTAATAGGCATACCAGAGGGTCGAATGAGCCTGAAGGGAGCTAAATAAGGAGTTTTTGCTGTTTTCAAATCATATATTCAACAACTCAGAGAGAATGATTTACTTGATGCAATGAAGCTTATATTTGGGACATTAACTATTCAGTTTCTCAGAATTCCCAGTTCACATACACTAGAAAGGTAAAATAACAAAGAAGCTTACTATAAAGACCCTTCAAATGAGGATGTTGACCACGGATAAGTTCTTCAACTACCTCAAGCTGAGGATTATTTTCCTTAAATGCTGGCAAATAAGACTCCATAAATGCCCTGCCATTTATTACAACAAATTAATTTAAGCAATGTCTCACAGAAGCTGGTAATCAATGTAGAGGATGATACAAACAACAGCACAGTAATTTTAGAGATTTGGCATGCAATAGCATTTCCTTCAATTCATTTTTAACATTTTCCTAGAAAGAAAATATTAAAATGGTGTTCAAAAATTAATATAAATACGATGATCACATCTGATATAATGATATTAGACAGTCAATTGTCAGCTTGATATATTATAATCAGATCTGATCTCTTTTGCCTGTGGAAACATTAGTGTTGGTTTCTTTTCTAGAAATCAAATCAAATATTTGAAATATCAAATAGATAAAAGACATGCACACTAGTGACAAATTTAAATACTTACTGAGCTTCATGCAAGAACCCATATATATCAAACTGTAATCTTAGAAGGAAATGAAGTTTAGCAAGAAAAATAGACCAAGCAAAGCATCCGACCACCACATACTAGTAAGTAGGTTCCAAAAAGTTACCGCAAATGATATGTTGCAAGGAAAAGTTACTTTCTCATGTCTCAATCATGATTGGCACGATCACGACTATGACAAATCATTTTCAACCATGTTTTGGGTTCCAGTGGACCCTATACATTAGTGGCCCTTATCTGACAATAGTGTCGAGGAAGAACCATGTCAGATACTTGTGAATAACGATACAGACGTGATAGGGACGGTCTTTTGGAGGAGTATTCATGAAATGTAGAATGTCAAGCAGAGCTACTTTTAGAACACTCCAGGTGAGGAGTGAGAACTGAAATATTTATGTCGATTGGTTCTTTAGGAATTTCTTAGTCATAAGGGATTCTTGCTACTTTATAATGTTATTCAATTTGCTACATACTACTTCATTGACATGTAATAGTATGTTACCAGCAAACTCAAATATCCAACTAGTGCAACACCCTGTTGTTGCGAGCAAAACTTACACGGAAAGTTAATGTAATAATATAAGATGTCCTAGTATTATGAAATAGAGACTTAGATTAAAATGGTATAAAATGTCATTGACTCTCTTTCTTTTGAAAAGAATCGAGGTTTGGCTGACCTGTACCAAGTTAATGAAGTTCAGTCTACCTCTTTAATTCCTCCAATTAGAAAAACATCCCTGAAACCTAATTAAATCAATGCCTGTGCTCTGAGGTTAAACTGGATTGTCAGAAGGAGGATCGCAATACAAAATTCTGCCATTGAGTAATATACGAATATTTGTATGTTGAGTAATATATGAATATTGGATTCACATAACAATAAAATTAGGAAAGGAAGGCGGTAAAAATAAATAAGGCTTCGGTTTGTAACAGTCGGAAATTCTTCGTTGTTATTTTTCAGGTGCTAGGGTTGCAGTGTTGTAAAAATCCCTCTAGGCGGCCGACTAGTCGCTAGTCGGCCGCCGCCGACTCGACTAGGGGCTAGTCCCCGACTAGTCACTTGTCGGCCACCGTCGACTCGATTAGGGGCTGATCCATCCAAAAATTAGCTAAATTGGTACTAGTCTAGGCTGCCGTCGACTTCGTCAAGGCAGCCGTCGTCGACTCTTTGCTTTGTTGCTGCCTTTTTCTATTTTTGAAAAAAGTGATTAGCCTACTCTTTTTTATTTTTACTTTTGTTTTGTTATCTCTTTGCTACTGTTGTTGTGGCTCTTTTTTTAATTTTTGCTTGTTACTTTTTTTTGCTTTTGCTTGCTACTGCGGCTGTAACTCTCCGTGCAAAATAGTAAGTTGTTAACATATTATTTAAATATTTATCGAAATAGAAATTTATGCAAAATAATGAATAAGAAAATGCACTGTAGTCCGCGATAATTAAAAGTTCAACAATTAACATTTAAAATATTTTTATAACATATTATATATATTTATATATATATATATATATATATATATATATATATATTCATTAAAAATTCTAAACCGACTAATCCGAGTAGTCCCCGAGTAGTCCGATTAATCCGTAGTCCCCACGAACCGACTAGCGGCCGACTAGCGATTTTTACAACCTTGTAGGGTTGGGATATTGGAAAGATGACCTGCAATGGCATGAAACTGGGCTATAACCAGAGGGGGGTTTCTAATGAACATATCATATAGTTGATGCTTTGGGGAGACCAAATTGCTTAGATGTAATGCAGAAATTATTTTTAGTTTTATCTATGGATCAGCCCCCTCAATATACATAGAGTTTAATGCTGAAGAGGTCTGTCTAATAATAGTATATATGTAAAACCTTAACTTTGGTTCAGTAAGGCATTTCTAACTAATAGAATAATGTATGTAACTACCTTTCTTGTTCTAGTGCAAGTTGGACTAGGAATTTTTATGCTAGAGCAAGCAGACAATCAGAAGTTGGATAATTAGAAGCTACAGCAGAAGAAAACACTTAAACCAGAAGACAACTAAATAAAATGAAGTTAATTGCCTTCAAAGAACTGCATGCACTATGAGACAAAGACCACGAGTCTAAACAACAATTAAAACAATTTGATGGATTGAAGACGTAATTGTATATCTACTGCTTTTATACTTTAGAATCAAAATTTACAGTTAATAGAACAGAGTACAAATTAAATGTGATTTATAATCAATGAAAGCACATGCATAGGAATAAGAAAGCCAATTAACCCTTGAACTGGAAGCTTTTCCAATAAAATCATTGCTAACCTTTACCAACGGCAGATGTACTAGTGTGATATATCTGTAGATCTGTGCATCTGCTAACCAATATGGAAAGAGGCATACCTGATTCCCCTGCTACTGCCACCCCAGACACAATAGCTCACAACCAACTTCTGAAGTTGCCAAACACCTCGCAGCGCCATTTTTTAATAACTGAATTAAAAACAGATTTACTGCAGGAAATGTTAAGAAAAATGTCACTACCAATAAGCAATATCATCGTGCAGTGTGAAAAGAATAGTTGAGACTTGACAATAAGAGTTTGAATTTAAGAGTTTAAACTGGTTGTTTAGTTGCAAAAATTATGGGGTCCAAAAAGCAAAGGGGTACTCTGATGCAGACACTTCTGGACTCAAAACAAAACTAGTTTGGTCCTTTTTTGGAAAGATTTTGAGGATCTTCACTAAATCTTTTGTATTTGTTTTATTATTAACTTTTAATTGCTTTCTAGTTTGTTTAGATTAATTTTTTAGGACTTAAGTTAGGTAACTTATTGTAAATAGAGTGTTGTAGAGAGAAGATGTTAAATTATGATGTATTTGATTTGCATAATGAGTTGCTCCATTGGAGTTCTATCTATTTTACTTCTCGTTCTTGAGAATTAAGGAGTCAATCCTCTTCGGTTGTTTGGTTCACCGTCGTGCTTTGGTCATGTGTTTGGGTCATTTGGTTCAGCCGAAAACACCCTTTCCCGTACTACTCTTTCTAAATTGGATCTGAAGGCACAAAGGAAAATATACTTGAGGGCCTTCGGATCCAATTTAGAAAGAGTAGTATGAGAATCACGAACGTAGCACAAGCACCCAAAAAAATTTGAGGGTCGAGAAAATGGAGTGAGATTGGGATATCACCTAGAAAAAGGGGTAATGTCATTGAAGACAACAGATGGCATACGATTGATGACATAACAAACCGTGATAAGAGCATCCGACCAAAATTTTCTTGGGGTGCGAGCATGAAACATAAGTGCTCAAATTGTCTCTAAGAGGTGACAGCTCTTACGCTCTGCTACACCATTGTGTTGTAGTGTGCAGGGACATAAATTTTGGTGATAATCCCATGTGTGGCAACTGGCAAGATGGAAAGTGAACTGACGAGACACATACGACCATTGTCACTTCGAAGAAACTTAATAGAAACTCCAAATTTGATTTTTATTTCAGTATAAGAAGTACATAAGATATCAAATAATAGGGACGATTTTTCATTAAGTAGACAAAAGTGACTCGTGAGTAGTCATCAACAACAAAAACAAAATATTTGAACCCCAACACAGACTCAACAAGGTAATGGACCTCATACATCAGAATGTACTAACTCAAAAGGAGCTGAAACAATTTTATTCAAACTTATCGGATAAGATGCACGATAATGTTTAGCTAAACTACATAACTCACAATTAAACGGAACTCAAAGATCTAGTAATGGACACATTTTCTGGAGAGCTTGAGTAGGCGAATGACCTAGACAACAGTACAACTCAAATGGACTGAAGGACACGCCGGCACAGGCAACAGACGAATTTAATTCAAATAGACACAAACCTCCAGCCGCATGCCCCCAACCAATAGTCTTTTCGGTCTTCAAGTCCTGAAAAATACAACAATCAGGAAAGAACGTTACAGACCAGTGCAAGTCACGAGTAATCTGATTAATGGATAATAAATTGAAAGGGTTTCCGGGTGCGTGTAAAACTGAAGTGGCAAGCTGAGAGAGAGATGGGTACCCCCTTTTCCACGAACTTTCAAAGAACTAGCATTTGCAACTGTAATATCTGTCACACGACCCACGGATGCATAATCATACAAAATACTTGAATCGCCTACATGTGATCAGATTCACCCGAATCTATCACCCATTACTTTGGTTTTACAACTCATGTCGTTGAGTACCGGCTGTGGGTCCAAATGTAGAGGCTCTACAATTCTACTGAGCTAGGAATTCAGCAAATTCCGCATAGGTATCTGGAGTCATCTTCACGGATCGCTCTTCGTTATGAGTATTCGATGCAAAATTAGCGGTAGGAGCCTTGTCACTGCCATTAAAAATGTCCTGATTGACCACAATTGAAGCATGTGCACAGTCGTCCTCCATCACGGCCGCAACTACCTCGTCCACCATCACGACCAATATTTCGGCCACCATGTCTACCACCGCGACCCCCGCGGAATCTACCCCGAACAGCTCCCAAAGTGGATCAAACAGCAGGTGTATCGCTTGTATTAGTCCCAACTACTTTTGTTGTACGTATGACACAAAAGTAGGCTTCCATCAGAGTTGGAATCTCAACCCTAGCAAAAATCTGAGACCACGTGAATCTGCATCTGGACGAAATAAGACTAGGTATGCCATGGCATAGAGTTGCTAGCATTGAGTACTCGCCTCATTGAGATCTGTCGTCAAAGGTAACACGCGATCCACCTCATCAGTCAGGATCTTAAAGGCTCGGAAGTGATCCTTATGTAATTTGTCCTCTTGATCAGCTCGGTAGACGTTGACAACCAATACTGCAAAAATTGGCCTAGTCGCTAGTCGGTCGTGGTTGCCTAGGATTGGGAAAATCGGCCGAAAAATTAGTAAGGCGGGCGCCTAGTCGGCCGACTATCGTTGGATTTTGCTGATTTTTGTTTTTTTCGGTCTTTGCTTTTTTTTGCTTTTTTTGTCCTCTTTTTTGTTGATCGTGCGCTTAGTAGATGAGCACGATGATATTTCTGATGATTGATGAGCACTTTAATCTATCTTCTTATGTTTTTGTGAATGTTGGATTATGTATAAGACTGTCACTTCGGGTACCTAATACTTTGATAACATATATATATATATATATATATATATATATATAAAATAAAAAAAGAAAGAAATATATATATATATATAATTAAAAAAATTAAAACGATTAATTCCTAGTCCCCGCTAACTGATTAGCGGCCGACTAGCGATTTTTACAACCATGCTGACAACCAAATCATAAATACGAGATAAATCGCGCTTTCCATCATACACAACCGCTAGGACCACCCATAATTCCTTTACCCAATCCGTGTTCTGAACCATATTCTCGACTGATGGTTTCATCGAGTTCATCAACTGTGTGACCAGTCTGCTATCATCCGTCTCTCACTGCTCGTATGTGGGATTATCCGCCTTTGGAGGGTTGTCGGTGAGATGTTTTGACAACCGCATTTCCTTAACCGTCTTCTCGACCTTCTTATGCCACGTTGAGTAGCCATCCGGATCATCCTGCTTCCGATCGACAAGTTGAATCAAGAAAACCGTCGACCAGTGCTCGGTGTCCCTGCCTCTGTGTTCCAGCATTCGTGGTATTAACACTGCTATTCACCTAAGTGCTCAGTATCCTTCGGGTTCTTGATTCGACTATCATTGCTCGAAACAACTCGATATTCACAACAACTCTAGCAAAACTAGCTTGTGCATTCTTGACAGAGAGCAAAGACGGAACACACAAGTCAGGAACAGAGATTCAAGCAAAACTATCATAGTTTGCTCTTTGTTGAAATCTGATATGGATACCGAGCCAAGAACAGAGATTCACGCAAACTATCACAGTTTTTTCTCTGTTAAATCCTGATGTTGTTGTCGAAGTTCAGAGATTCACGCAAAACTCTCATAGTTTGCTCTACGAAGAACTCGACTCCAATCCCCCCCCCCCTGCGCCTTTTTTTTAATGAACAACGATTGCGGGATAGTAGCGAAAGGAGAAAAGGAGGGGGCGACGATTGACAACGACGTCGGCTAGGGGAGGCCGACGGCTGACGGGTGGAGCAGTTGTACCGACAAAACTATCAAGATGGGTTGGCGGCTAGGGTTAGAGTTTGAGAGAGAGGGGGGAACTGGAAAAGGCAGGTAGGGTTAGGATTTTGGCTCTAACACCATAAAGAAAAAAAGAAAATAAAACCTTTATCCCCTCAAGAGAGGGTTGGACTCATATATATATATAGCACTAGGAATATTACATATAGGCTCGCATCTATTGTAATATTACGTAATAATACTATTACTTAACAAAGTCGAAGCATCGTCTTAGGTGTTGCTCAATGTCTATGAGCAATACGGAACTTACAAGGAAAAGAAGGAGCTCTGAATTATAATGATAATATTATTGAATAATCTAATTTATGGATCATCATTTGGCCCGAAGTCCATGGGCGCCCGAAAAGTCCGTCCAGCCCGACGGACCAAAGCCCGATAGAGCCTGGTTATTAGGGTAGCCCAACCCGGTCCATATTAGTATAGGATCGGGCTTGGACTATGCATCCGTCCGCCCGAGAGCGGCCCGAGGTCCGCCCGATACAAGTGTTCTCTCTATGTTGGAATTCGCATAGTGCAATGTGCATGTGATATAGTTTACAAAAAGTACTCTTGTGGGCGGGCTTGGACTTCATAAATAATAATTAAGTCTGGCCCGACCCGGTCCGAAATTTCTTTTAAGGCAAAAAAAAAACCCGGCCTATATCCGGCCCATACCAGGCCCGATCCCATACTTTATGGGCTTGGACGGCCCGGTCCGGCCCAATGCCGATCCCTAACATAATTCAATAGGACCTTCGAATCATAGTTTGCACTATTGGCCGATAGCGATGCGGTTTGGCATGTCCTAATCTGATACTGGCCCCTATCGGAGAAAATTAAATGAAAAAAAACCAATAACAAGGGTGTAAAAACATAGTAAGGTTGTAAGATCATGTAAATGAAAGAAAAAAAACTTCATACAGTATGTTAGCATCTATTTTGACTTGCCTTTCCGGTGTAATTGGATCCATTAAACCACTTTTGACTTAGACTCGATGGAGATGAACCCTTTGGGTTTTGGCTGCTGACTGTAGTTGGATTGGACTCGGTCATTGATGGTTAGTTCATTGGAGTGATTTGGCATTTGGATATAGAGGTCTATTGGATTTGAATTAGATGGTTATGGTTTGTCCCTCCTGGTCGAATTGATCCTAGTTGGTAAGACCCTAAATGGTTAATGGTTTGATTGGATTGAATACTGTTGTTGGTTAAAACTTGATGTTGTCTAAGTCTCATGGTATTTAATCTAGCTGGATATGAATTAGTACTCTGGGTTCGTATTGGATCGAGTATAGGTGCTCTTGTGCTCGGTTTGATTAAATATTGATTTGGTTCCTTGGATTAGTTTGGTCTTAACTAGTTAGACCATAACTTGGTTGCAACTTGTGCTTGATGGGTTTGGATTTCTGATTTGAATATTGGGTAAGGTCCATTGTTGTGTAGGATGCCCATTAAATGATTCAATCAAATTCAAAATTCAAATTATATCTTAGAACAACCTTGGCATATTCTTCCTATCATTTTTGGTATTTTATCAAGCATCCATATTTCGTTTAGTAACATCCTTAATTGGAATTTTATGTTTGGCAAGTTTTTGAATATCAAACCATTTATGGTAAGTTTGGATGGAATCGAAACCGGATTCATTGTACCTTCTGATTGATGGTTGAGATTAATTTGAGTTGATCCTATAGGTACTATTCTAAAAAAACGGTTCAAGTGGCGTCTAGACGGTCATAGGCGCCTAGACGCTAGTTGGCGCCTAAACGGTCATGGACGCCTAGACGCTAGTTGGCGCCTAGGCGGAATTAGATAGCAACAGTCGACTCCTAGGCGGAATTAGATGACGCCTAGACAGAATCAAGCACTAGGCACTCGGTGCCCGCCCGACTACCGCTTAGTAACTTTTACAACCTTGCCTACATCTTGGAATTGTTATAGGCTAGCCTTGGGAGCCTATAATAAAGCCCTTCTTCTCATTTTTTTCTTCACGCCACTTCTATTCTTTTTTTTGAGAGAGAAAGGGAAGACTGTGTGGGAGACGCTCTACTGAAGAGAAGTCTTGCACGAAGGAAAGAGGCGAATCGTTGCAAGGAAAGACGTAGACGAGAAGGCCGAGTTTAGGGAATCTCTTCGATGCAAGGTCTAAGGCATTTCACTAAACGATGAATCGATGGAACCACCATCTCCTCGATCTCTCACTTCTTAATAACATATTTCCTTCATTCTATATTATAATCTAAAAGAAACAAGATAAAAGATGTTATAGTTGTTTGTAAGTTTTGGTATGCTTTCATATTGATGCTTTCTTTACGTAGCATCTCTTTTCTAATAGACTAATAGTTAATGAAATACGAGGATATTAGAATACTTGTAAATAGAGGCTATTGTAGAACTATCTTATACTTGGATTAGGAATCAGCGGTCTAGAGAGAATGGTATTGAAAATTAGAGAAATGGTACACGATTGCACTAAAGAACTTAGAATGCTTCAACAAACCGTTTATGAAACATTTCATAAATAGTAGATTCGTCTAGAGATAATGGTATTACAAATTAGAGAAATGTTACGATTGCTCTAAAGAACTTTAAAGAACTTAGAAGGCTTCAACGAACCATTTATGAAACATTTCATAAATAGTAGAATCTACAAATTATGAAATATTTCATAAATAGTAGATTCGACCAGGTATGATGTTGGATCAGTGATACGAGAAATTATATACTAAAAAGCATAGAAAGGAGGAATATGTTAAAGAAACCTTAATAATGAAAAGGTTATGTACTTAAGATGTTCGATGAAAGTATTAACAGGATTATTGTGGCACTATGTTTGACACTATCGATGGCTTGAGCACTGTTATGATATTGTGAAGGCACTATTATGGATGAATGGCTCTATAATAGAGAGATGTGGTGAATGAGCTAAGGCTCTAAGATCGGCAGAACGGTCGTGTAGCATTGTTGGAACATAGAGAGAAGCATTGTGAACAAGTTGACGCTCTAATGGCACGGTCATATGGTTATAACTTATAAGAGGATTTGTGAATGAGCTAAGCCACTAAGATCCTTGCGGCCACATAGCTATAAGAGGATTTGTGCATGAGCTAAGGCTCTAAGAATGGCGTAACCCTATTGTTATAAGAGGATTGTCATATGTTGAGTTCTTCTAGTTATTGCATATTAGATAAATTGCATAACACATTTGTTATGGACAACTTGTGTACAAAAAAATTATTGTGAAATGTCCGGAGCACGGTAATCGAATCGGCTTATAAGAGATTATAGACGCCTGGACGGTGACCCTATGAAAAGAGAGGCGTTTGTGTTACGATTATTAATGGGGAATGACCCATTGGTCATCATGTAGATAACTAGCATGCTAACGAAAATTTTGTTATAGGACCCTATGGATGGAAATGCTAACTCTGCTTTTTGCAAATATGAACTTCGATGCTTATAAACTATAGATTGTCTCTCTAACCATTGTTTTGCATAGACGGATTCCCAACAATTATAGAATTATCGTATTATTTTAACCCTTGTTTCACTGAGAAGGAACTTCGACATCTTGTAAATTACTTTTACTTATGATTGCTTAGAATTCTTAAATTGTCCCATCAAGATGTATTGTTTAATGAATACTGGGTATAATGAGTTAAGAGGAATTGACCGGAATGGAAATATGGATTATACGATGGATAATGTAGAGATGTTCCTAAACGAGCAATAGAATGATGGATTGTTGCTAAATTGTTAAAGGATTGGCATGAGATGCATATAGGAAAAGATTAGAAAGATCACCTAATAATCAGATGTATGACGTGTTAGATTTAGGTGGGTTGGATTTTTGTTGCTTCATTGTTTTGGCGCACTCGTTGAATCCTATTAGTTGTCCGACTGTTTACGTTTCTATCTGTTCTTTATATTTATTACCTTAAAGGTACTATAGCGAGCAGTGGCTTCAGAAATGCCCAAACTGAGTTGCTCCAGATGAGATGATGACATGAGATATCTTGAGCAAGAATGAAGTGTAACAAGAGGAGTTTTCCCGATCCTAAGGAAGGCAACAAGTGGTAATGAGTATACGCCAACTTTTGAACAAATTCAAAGGAGTTTGCGGATATTGAATCCAACTCTTCAAGGTATAGGTATTAATACGAGCCTAAGGATCTGTGTGTGATTTATGATACATGTAATCCTTTGCTTACAAAGGTAGCTTTAAAAGTGTTTGGGCGCCCTTTCTCATCATGCTGTGAGTTTCTGGAGTACCTATTTTTCTGTCTACTCCCTTGGAAGAAAACAAAATGATTCCAAAACGTGCCAAAGATCTAGTGTTCATTCATATCAATCTTATGCGTGCATCCATAATATGAGAAGCGAGAAACCAAAATATAGGATATAGCCAAAGATAGTTTTAATTTCTTTGAAGATATTGGGATGCTTGACATGGCAAGCCTTTCTCTTGATGAACCAATGTTGGAGGCCATATTATTCACCATAGTTATCAAAGGCGAGAAGCGAACATAGACACGAAGGTCCTTTGGGGCCTAGGAACAAAGCGCAAAAACGATGTGCCAAGTCACGTATATAGTTAGAAAAGACATTGAGGTCACCAAACTCAAAACTGATTTGTGTTGCTATGTTCTAGGTCATACTTGTTTGTAACAAAATAAGGAAGCTCCAACGGTGCTTAAACCGCAAATGGGAGGGTCAAGGATGTTCTTAGATCTCCTATATAAGGTTGCACATGGTGGCAACAAAAGCAAGGCAACCAAGATGCAAGCTCCCTTGGTGTTGAGCTCTACGCCTATGCGCGCTTTTGAAAACTATGATATTACCCGACGATAGTGAGCATGTTGGCAACCAAGATGCTTGACAATCAATGTTGAGGACAGCTGATCCGGTACTCATATTTATGGAGTTACCTGTTTCTCCTCCTCTTTCTAAAATTTTATATATAGATTATGAATTAAAATGTTACATATAGCATACGCCTCGTATCCTAATTTCCATTTTTATCGTATCCATGTTGCGTCATGTCCTGTGTCTCGTGTCCCGTGTCCATGCAACATAGTTAACACCACATAGCATTCCTATATTTTTCAACATTCAATCAATCTTCCTTTATTTATCATTTAATCTTTACGAATAGCTAAAACTCTCTCTCTCTCTCTCTCTCTCTCTCTCTCTCTCTCTCTCTCCCCTTTCATGTAACTACTATGCAAGCAATTAAAATTCATTAACCAATCACAACGATAAATCGGCTAAATTTTAACATTTGATACCAGTCTAACTTGACAACAATAAAAAAAAAAAACAATTCTAATATATTTGATAGCAATCAATCTGTACAAGTAAATAGGAATAAAATAGCAGTTTCCATATTTGAACAATAAATTTTGCTCTACTGCACAGTTAATGTTAATAGAGAGAAGAAAGGGGGAGGAGGAAGCATACAAACCCAAATGTTCCTGTGTCGCCGTCGCCGTCGCCGGAGACCCCGCCTGCCGAGTGCCGATGCTGCAGTCGCCGGAGCAAGAGAGAGGAAAGGGGGAAATTGGGGGAGGAGTGAACTATAGGGTTTTTAGTTAAACGAGTCAAAAACCCCTAAAAGTCCGTTATATCTTTGGACCCGTTCGGGATCCGGACTCTGGCTGGGTTTGGGTCCTTTGGGATCTGTTATCTAGAGGTTCAACTTGGACGGGTTGAATCCGATCTGAGCTCAATTCGAGTCCAATTAACCTGATATAAATCATAAATCTAGTCGGAATCCAAGTTCAAAGTCCAACCTCCAGTTCAACATATAAATTTCAAGACAGACCCCAGAGGAATAGATTAATATAAAAGGAACCTATTTTCTCGGGTTGGACTAGAATTTGAGTTAGGTCCATAGAATTTATCGGATTCTAATATAATATTTTAAATAATTTTAAACAAGATTAATATTAAACGCATAATCAAATAGCAATCAAGCATAAATTATTATAAAATGCAAATTGAATGAGATTTAGGAGAAGAGTATGGTTGGAAAAATTTAGGGTTTAACATTTTTAATTAAAAAGTATGAAACAATGTAGAATAATAAAATAAAAAATTATATATATATATATATATATATATATATATATATATATATATATATATATATATATATATATAATGACGTCTAGCCTAGTGGTTAAGAGAGATGCATGCGGCCCAAGTGGTCGGAGTTCGAGCCCCAATGGAGATGAGTTCGCCATAATTACCCACTACTATATATATATATGTGTGTGTGTGTGTGTATGCGGCGGATCAAAATATCCATCCTCGGAGCCCCGCGGGAGGCCCCCCCGCCACCATTGGATCGTGGGGTCCGCGCGCGCACCCGCTCGATCCAACGGTCGAGGGCAACGAGACGGGACTCCCGATCCGCTCTTTTATATATATATATATATATATATATATATATATATATATATATATATATATATATATATATAGTTTCATAGTTTAAAACTAACTTTCTCCATCCAAAATTTTCAACTACTTATCCTAAATCTTATTTCAGTTTATATTTTGTAATGATTAATGTTTGATTGCTATTTGATTATGTGTTCAATATTACTCTTATTTAAAATTATTTTAAATATTATATTAGAGTCCGATGGACCTGACCCAACCCGAGCCCAACCCGATCCACCCGGCTTGGTCTTGGGCTTCAAATGTTGAACCCGAGATGGGGTTGGACTTGGGCTCGGGTTAGGCTTAGATTAATCGGGTTGGACTCGGGCTGACCTCATGTCACGACCCGCACCCAGATATACGGGTACGAAGACGTGGGCCACGCCCAGCCTATGCTGCAGTATCGACGGTAGAGCGCTGTCAAGTACCCGATACTAACTACAACATCTAAAGATCCATAACTATAAAGGTACTCGTATCACATTACACAAACTAAGAAAGATAAGACAAGAATAATAACAATATCACTAGAACAACTAAAATCTACAAGGATCATATGAGACAAGAATAAAGCAGTGGGAAACAATAAAAAACTAAATAACTATCAGACCTATAACTCCTGAGAGACAACTCACGGTGAAGAATACCGAAAACCACCCCAGCTAGCAACATCCTGTAGTCCAATACTGAGGGCACAACTACTCCTAAAATATTGTTAACATATCCAGTTAGGATGGAATGAGCACAAATCTCAAATAACAGTTCTAGTTAGACGATATTGAAAATGTAGCAGTAAATATAGAGAATATACAAGGAATCACAAAATGTACATGTGAGTATCACGGCAAGGAAAGCTGTAAATCTAGAGCTAGAACAAGGCAAGTAAAACTGATCATGGCATGTACAAGAATCAAGAATCATCTATCTAAGTGTGTGAGTACTAGTTTCAACATGTGGCCGGCTTGGGTCTGCACAAGGTCTAATGATCCGGCCAATCATACGTGGAGTGTAGGATTGGCTATTAAACAAGGTCTACAAGAATAAACAAGGCGGATAATGACCACATATCTACACTAATACTTCCCGTCCCCGACTAGTATAGTGGATCCAACCATGACACATCATGACACGCGATTTTCTGAGAGGGTAGCTAGCCTTCGCAGGAATCGTGTCTATACAATGCACAAGGAACAAGAAAGACTTATACAAGATATACCAAAGAATACAAGGAATAACATCTCATGACGGGATCCAGAGAAATATCAATCCGTGTGAACAATGTGTCAAGAGAACAAGGATATCTACACTAAATACAAGAAACGTAGACGATATCATAAAACAGAAATATTATCAGAGAATGTACTCGCCTGAGATCTGGTGGAATATGTCAACTGTGTAATCTGGCTCAGAGTGAAATCACAGACCTAAAGATGAGATATATATAAGCTAATTAGGGTTCAACAGTGTTTGGCATGATTAATCTAGGTCAATCTCAGTCCACTAAGTCAAACTAGGTCACACTGAGTCACACTAGGTCAAACTAGGTCACAGGAAGTCAAACCAAGTCAAACTAGGTCAAACTGGGTCAAAGGTTGACTTACAGTTGACTTTTGGTCAACTAGTCAACTCTAGTAAACTCTGGTCAACTCTAGGTTAAACTAGGTCAAATGTTGACTCTACTTTGATGTTCAGTCAAAGAAGTCAACCATGGTCAAACGGGGTTAAGGCTAGTCTCTATAAACATCTACAGGGTCAACACATTCAATTTCAGTGGTGGTGAAACCACTGGAATCGATGGATCTCGAAATACAACAAAAGAAAAAAAATTATAATAATAGGGTAAAAACCTACAGATGTTGTCGGATGGTGAAACAACCATCACCAACGCGTCCAGAATGGTCAAATTTGCTAGGATAGCCTATCCATAAGTCCAATTTGGACACATAGGCAAAAAGATAATTTCGGATCAAAACGGTATCCGTGTCGGACCCGCTTTGCACTGAAAAATGTACAAGAAATCTAGTCCACTAAACCTAACAAATTATATGTCCACGAATCCAGAATGACGATACGAACCCAACGGTATATCCAGAATTGGATTCCGATGAGCCGATCTCAAAATGAACCATTGACCCGGATATTGGTATCCGACTTGCACCGAAATGCGTGTCGAAACCAATGTCAACTAAAACTTAGCAAATTATATGTCAACGAGTCCAGAATGACGATACGAACTCAACGGTATGTCCAGAATTGGATTTCGATGAGCCGATCTCAAAATGACCCGTTGATCCGGATATTGGTATCCGACTTGCACCGAAATATGTGTCAGAACCAATGTCCACTAAAACCTAGCAAATTATATGTCAACGAGTCCAGAATGACGATACAAACTCAACGATATATCCAGAATTGGATTCCGATGAGCCGGCGTCAAAAAGTCTCATTGATCCGGACTATGGGACCCGCTTTGTACCGAAATACGTGCCAGGGCCCACGTCCTCCAAATCTAACAAACTTTATATGAAAACGTGTCAGAACGACGCCACGAGTCTACTGGTGGTGTCAGAAATTGAATCCGGAGTTCCGGGTTCAAAAATGGCATTTTACAAGTACAAATTTAAGAATTCGGACGGCCAACTTTGGCGTCGAATTCGACCAACCAAACGTGCTCACAATGAAACAAAATTTAAGGGACAGGAAGAGGGTTATACCAGCTACGCACAGGAACTGGTGGCATACCAAACGGAGCTGCGACGACGGAGTTATGAGCCGACGAAGTTGGCTCCACAAAACTGTCCAAAAATAACACAATTTAAAGCGTCAACTTGGTGGCCGGTTTTGATCTATCAACGACGAAATTAACGGATGAAATTTGAGAGGGATGAAGAGGTATATACCGAGATTGTGATGGAGCAAAGATTTCGCCGATCCAACAGTCGGATTTCCCGAAAAATGTGCGCGAAGTTGCTACAACGAAGCGCACTTTCTGAATTTCGAAAACGCGCGTCACGGCGGGATTCCATGCCAAACGCACGAATCGACTATTTGGCTCGTCGGGGATATTGGCGAACACCTCGGGGAGGTCGCTCAGGGTTCGCCGGAGCTGGGGGAGTGTCGTGGCGGTGATGGTTGGCCGCGGTGGCACGGTGGTTGGCCGCGGGCTACTGCCGCGCGCCCTACTGCCGCTGTCTGTGCTGAGCTCTTGTCGCTGCTGCTGCGGCTGCACGAGCAGCTCGGGACCGGCCAGGGGGCCACCGAGCTCGGCCAAGGCTAGGGGGCGGTCGGCCACGTCGGTGCACGACCGCCGGCACAGCAGCTGCTGCTACGTTAGTGCTGCTGCTGCTGTGCAGCAGCTCGCCGAGCTCAGCCGAGGGCGAGCTCGGGGAGGAGGAGAAGGAGAAGGAAGAGAAGAAGAAGAAGAAAAAAGTGGTGGTGATGGTGTTGTTTAATGAAGAAGAAGGAAAGAAAGGGGGGTGCTTGGTTCGATTGAGGCATAGGGGGGAAGAGTACTGATGGTGATGGGTGAGGGTGTGTGTGAGTAAGGAGAGAGAGAGATAGATTAGTATATGTGTGTGTGTGTATATAATATATAGAAAGATAGAGAGATATTTAGAGAGAGAGAATAGAGAGAGGGGGGAGTCTTGTTCGGCCATATGGAGGGGGGGTGGTGTGTGCTGGTGAGAGAGAGGGGGTGTATGTGTGGGAGTAGGTTTAATAATAGGAGAGAGAAAAAGATATTTGTATATATATATATATATATATATATATATATATATATATATAGATATTTTGAGTAGGGAAGAGAGAGAAAATTATGTGAGGTGTATGGATAGACATGATAGGGCCTACACCAAATTGAATTGGGTGTTGGGTCAAGTTTGGACAAGCTTGGGGCCAAGATTTAATTAAAATAGCAAATTTAAACTAATTAAATCATGGATGAAATGGGAGCACAAGGGAGATCAATTTGGTGGCACGCAAGTGGCACGTGCATAGTAGACTCAAAACAGGCCAGGGCCATATATTGGGTCGAGCAGATTGGACCGATGTCGGGCCCGGAAATTAAGAAGGAAGTTAAGTCACGAATTACGACAGACGATAAATTGGTCTAAATTGACCCGAAAGTTGTGCGAAGCAAATGGAGCACAAGGGAACAAGTTTGAGTGGGACACGATATATCAACATGAAGATAATCTTGTCTACTACAAACTTAGAGAAGAAAGTTTCCATAGACTGGCATCCCTGATGCTCTAGAATTCAAAGTCACGGTAAAGAGCATTTAATGATCAAAATTAACTAAATAAAAATAAATTATCGAAATAATTCATTTAGAAAATTCGAAAATAAATTCCGGAAATTCAGGGGCTTACATCCTACCCATCTTATAAAAATTTCGTCATCGAAATTAAAGGTTGGTAGTGGGGTTAAAACATGATAGAAGATTTAAGCAATATTTTAGGCACCATCCAAGAATGACGAGTTTTGTACGATCAAGATAATTAATTCAAAATTGTTCAGGCATGATGAGAGATTTTGGCATGATAGAATCATGATATGAACAAAATCATATGTGCATGATTTCAGAAATAAGTCAAGTCATTGGGGTACGATTTTAGAGACAAGGTAATATGTATAATTATTATTATCAAAATCACGATCAAAGGATTCAAGTCGACTTAGTCACGCCAGGTCATCTGGGTACGACTAAGCACAATGAGTTCACATATAATCAGAAAATTAAATCAGGGTCGAAAGGAGTTTAGGCACGAGTATTTAAAATCCAAACAGGTTCAAAATCAAAAGTTATAGCACGAGTGGTAATAGCATGAAATTCAACCACGATAAGAAAATTAGCTTCAACACCATCTAAGTTGATCAATTTTGAGTGAATCGGGATTTAGGCAAGATGGAGTATATGATCATCGAAGTCTGAGCACGAGCATCCGAGAATGAAAATCCAGGTTAGAATTGAATTTAATCCAATTGAGTATGACCCAGGATACGGGTACGATAGAAGAGATGATCAAAGTCGTTTGGTCGTGATCAAGAAAATTATGATTTAACGATATTGGAAACTCAAGGGATGATACAAAGATATAGAATAAGTCCAATTCCTCTTTGGTAGAAAATTAAAAGACAAGGTTTCATAGGGAAGCCAAGTTAATCATCTCTCTCTGATACTATCAAGTTTATCCGATCATCATCATTTATCAGTCATACCTTTAACTCAAAAGTCCAAATATGAAACCAATTTTATACAACTACTACCAGAATTACCCTTCCGTCATGAAGATTGGACCTTGTCATGAAACCATAGGCCAGATCCTAAATTCTCAAAACCTAAATCAAGAAGTACACTCTTCACTAGAACTCCACACTATCAACTTAATCATCCTTAAATCCGAATTCTTCCACCTTGTCCTAACTTGATCTGAAACCTTTAAAACAAGCTTATAATATCATTGAACTTGTTCAAATCACGCTCATGATGTTATTCAAATCTAATACCACTAGGCTTTATAAAACTTATTCTTCCATTACCAAATCAACCTTCATATTTCCTTCATCATACACTTCCAATTTCAACCATCTCAATTAATAAATTATACCCACAAAATCTCTTATATATATATATATATATATATATATATATATATATATATATATATATATATATATATATATATATATATATATATATATATATATTTTATATATATATATATATATATAATTTTATTTATATATATATATATATATATATATATATATATATATATATATATATATATATAATTTTATTTATATATATATATATATATATATATATATATATATAAATAAAAAAATAATATTATATATATATATATATATATATATATAATATATATATATATATATATATATATATATATATATATATATATATATATATATATATATATATATATATATATATATATATGACTCAAAATCCTTGCGTTCTCTATCCTCTTACCAATGTCTTGTCCAGTTTCTTACCATTGCCACATATAACTAAAATTTCTTCCCCATTATTAAATTCCAAACTTCCATCATAACCTCTATGTGAAATACCTCAAGAACCAATAAGCTAAAATTGTCCTAATTCAGAAATGTTTCAATCTCGGATATCCTTGTCAGGTTCTAAACTATATCCACGAAATATAAATTTTTATACCATTAATGTACATCCTAGTGTCCTTCTCATTTGAAATCCTTGAGCTTGATTTCCAAGTAATTCATCCTCGAAATACCCTAGTAACTCATTTCTAAACTGATTATATCGACCCCTTGGTTTCAGTTCCAACCTCAATCATACTTCTATCTCAAAATTCTATACTAGATCCAACATCCCATATTCCTACCAAGATACCACTTGATAATAAATCTGCCTTCCAAACGAGATGATTTACGATACTTCCTTAACCTTTACAAGGTGGAAAGAACAAAAATTTCAAACGACTTCATAGGGTGGTTGACAGGAATGGATAAAAGACAGGTGATTGGCGTAATCAAGACATAATTTATCGGGATGGATGAAGTAATCACAAGATAAGGAAATCATCATATGATGAGAAGAGAAATGACAGAACAAGAAATAATGGTAGGAATTGTCCTTGATCAATAGGTCAAAAGAAGTGAATCAATTTAAGGTATGACCTGATAACCATACACGTCTATCCAGAATCATGTTGCCAGAATTTTCGCCATGCCAGTAAGCATAGCTGCAATAAACGATGGAGTCCACAACTAGGATATACACCCTAAAATTATGTCATCTAGATTCCTTACCACGCCAACCGGTATGGCTGTAAGAAAATCTAAATTCCATAACTAGGATAGTATATCCAACATCAGGCTCCATGTCCCTGTCGTGCTAGCTAGTATGACTACGATAAATTTTAAACTCCATAAATAAAGTAGACATTTACCGTTCTCATCATTCTCATCAAATATGTTTATCAGAATATCTTAACTCAATTCATAAAAACTGATTTTTGATACAAAATCAAAGTCAACAACGAACGAACATCAAGATTCGAAATTCAACAACGAATCACAAGGATAAGTAAATGGAACTAGCAAAAACAGATTCTGAGACAGGATTTAGAAAAAGTTCTTAGGAGAAGTCCCAAAGGTACTATCTAGGTCAAGATTGAAAGTTCTGGAATATAATCTAAAATAATCTCAACCCTGATATAAGATTGGCAAATCATATTTGATTCTCAACCTAGAGAATATATATAAGTTCAACTTATACTTTCCCTCTGGGATCCACAACTCATCCCAAGAAAGAATAAAGTTTGATACGAACAAATATTTCAAAAATCAAGACGAATAGAAACAAGTGGAAAAATATTTGAAAAGCTTTCGAAATAAGATTCTCAGGGATCATCTCTGGAATCTACCAATAGTTCCTAATATGTGACTGGGTACCAAAATTCTAAAATATTCCATGACTCAACCTTAATCCTAGGGCAGGCTCGTAGTAGTACAGATAAGCTCAAGTACCATCACGACTTCGTATTAATTGCAAAGACTGACCTGCATGGCCACCACAAAAATGTGTCACGACCCGCACCCAGATATATGGATACGAATATGTGGGCCACGCCCAGCCTACGTCGCAGTATCGACGGTAGAGCGCTGTCAAGTACCCGATACTAACTACAACATCTAAAGATCCATAACTATAAAGGTACTCGTATCACATTACACAAACTAAGGAAGATAAGACAAGAATAATAACAATATCATTAGAACAACTAAAATCTACAAGGATCATATGAGACAAGAATAAAGTAGAGGAAACAATAACAAAACTAAATAACTACCAGACCTAGAACTCCTGAGAGACAACTCATGGTAAAGAATACCGAGAACCACCCAGCTAGCAACATCCTGTAGTCCAATACTGAGGGCACAACTACTCCTAAAATATTATCAACATATCCAATCAGGATAGAACGAGCACAAATCTCAAATAACAGTTCTAGTTAGACGATATTAAAAATATAGCAGTAAATAGAGAGAATATACAAGGAATTACAAAATGTACATGTGAGTATCACGGCAAGGTAAGCTGTAAATCTAGAGCTAGAACAAGGCAAGTAAAATAGATCATGGCATGTACAAGAATCAAGAATCAAGAATCATCTATCTAAGTGTGTGAGTACTAGTTTCAACATGTGGCCGGCTTGGGTCTGCACAAGGTCTAATGATCCAGCCAATCATACATGGAGTGTAGAATTGGCTATTAAACATGGTCTACAAGAATAAATAAGGCAGATAACGACCACACATCTACACTAATACTCTCCGTCCCCGACTAGTATAGTGGATCCAACCATGACACATCATGACACACGATTCTCTGAGAGGGTAGCTAGCCTTCGCAGGAATCGTGTCTATACAATGCACAAGGAACAAGAAAGACTTGCACAAGATATACCAAAGAATACAAGGAATAACATCTCATGACGGGATCCAGAGAAATACCAATCCGTCTGAACAATGTGTCAAGAGAACAAGGATATCTACACTAAATACAAGAAACATAGACAATATCATAAAATAGAAATATTATCAGAGAATGTACTCGCCTGAGATCTGGTGGAATATGTCAACTGTGTAATCTGGCTCAAAGTGAAATCACAGACCTAAAGATGAGATATATATATAAGCTAATTAGGGTTTAACAGTGTTTGGCATGATTAATCTAGGTCAATCTCAGTCCACTAAGTCAAACTAGGTCACACTGAGTCACACTAGGTCAAACTAGGTCACAGAAAGTCAAACCAAGTCAAACTAGGTCAAACTGGGTCAAAGGTTGACTTACAGTTGACTTTTTGGTCAACTGGTCAACTCTAGTAAACTCTGGTCAACTCTAGGTTAAACTTGGTCAAATGTTGACTCTACTTCGACGTTCAGTCAAAGCAGTCAACCATGGTCAAACAGGGTCAAGGCTAGTCTCTATAAACATCTACAGGGTCAACACATTCAATTTTAGTGGTGGTGAAACCACTGAAATCGATGGATCTCGAAATACAACAAAAAGAGAAAGATTATAATAATAGGGTAAAAACCTACAGATGTTGTCGGATGGTGAAACAACCATCACCAATGTGTCCAGAATGGTCAAATTAACTAGAATAGCCTATCCATAAGTCCAATTTGGATACAGGGGCAAAAAGGTAATTTTGGGTCAAAACGGTATCCGTGTCGGACCCGCTTTGCACCAAAAAACGTGCAAGAAAACTAGTCCACTAAACCTAACAAATTATATATCCACGAATCCAGAATGACGATACGAACCCAACGGTATATCCAGAATTGAATTCCGATGAGCCGATCTCAAAATGACTCGTTGACCCGGATATTGGTATCCGACTTGCACCGAAATGCGTATTGGAACCAATGTCCACTAAAATCTAGCAAATTATATGTCAACAAGTCCAGAATGACGATACGAACTCAACGGTTTGTCCAGAATACGTGCCAGGGCCCACGTCCTCTAAATCTAAAAAACTTTATATGAAAACGTGCCAGAACGACGCCACGAGTCTACTGGTGGTGTCAAAAATTGAATTCGGAGTCCTGGGTTCAAAAATAGAATTTTACAAGTACAAATTTAAGAATTCGGACGGCCAACTTTGGCGTCGAATTCGACCAACCAAACGTGCTCACAATGAAACGAAACTTAAGGGGCAGGAAGAGGTTATACAAACTACGCACAGGAACTGGTGGCACGCCAAACGGAGCTACGACGACGGAGTTACGAGCCGAAGAAGTTGGCTCCACAAAACTGTCCAAAAATAACACAATTTCAAGCGTCAACTTGGTGGCCGGTTTTGATCTATCAAACGACAAAATTAACGGATGAAATTTGAGAGGGATGAAGAGGTATATACCGAGATTATGACGGAGCAAAGAGTTCGCCGATCCAACGGTCAAATTTCTCGAAAAATGTGTACAAAGTTGCTGCTATGAAGCACACTTTCTGAATTTCGAAAACGTGCGTCACAGCAGGATTCCGTGCCAAACGCACGAATCGGCTATTTGGCTCGTCAGGAAGATTGGCGAACACCTCGGGGAGGTCGCTCAGGGTTTGCCGGAGCTGGAGGAGAGCCGTGGCGACGGTGGATGGCCGCGGTGGCACGGTGGTTGGCCGCGGGCTGCTGCCGTGCGCCCTACTGCCGCTGCCTGTGCTGCGCTCTTGTCGCTACTGCTGCGGCTGCACGAGCAGCTCGGGACCGGCCAAGGGGCCACCGAGCTCGGCCAAGGCTAGGGGGTGGTCGGCCACGGCGGTGCGCGACCGTCGACGCCGCTGCTGCTGCTACGTTAGTGCTGCTGCTGCTGTGCAGCACCTCGCCGAGCTCAGCCGGGGGCGAGCTCAGGAAGGAGGAGAAGAAGAAGAAAAAAGTGGTGGTGATGGTGTTGTTTACTGAAGAAGAAGGAAAGAAAGGGGGTGCTTGGTTCGGCTGATGCATAGGTGGAGGAAGAGTGCTGATGGTGATGGGTGAGGGTGTGTGCGAGTAAGGTGAAAGAGAGATTGATTAGTATATGTGTGTGTGTATATAATATATAGAAAGATAGAGAGAGATATTTAGAGATAGAGAGAATAGAGAGAGGGGGAGTGTTGTTCGGCCACATGGAGGGGGGGTGGTGTGTGCTGGTGAGAGAGGGGGTGTATGTGTGGGAGTGGGTTTAATAATAGGAGAGAGAAAAAGATATTTGTATATATATATATATATATATATTTTTGTATATATATATATATATATATATATATATATATATATATATATATATATATATATGTGTGTGTGTGTGTGTGTGTGTGTGTGTGTGTGTGTGTGTGTGTATACAAGAGAAAGAAATAGATATTTTGAGTAGGGAAGAGAGAGAAAATTATGTGAGGTGTATGGATAGACATGATAGGGCCTACTCCAAATTGAATTGGGTGTTGGGTCAAGTTTGGACAAGCTTGGAGCCAAGATTTAATTAAAATAGCAAATTTAAACTAATTAAATTATGGATGAAATGGGAGCACAAGGTAGATCAATTTGGTGGCACGCAAGTGGCACGTGCATAGTGTTTGCCATTAAAATCTTTTGATTGGAATTTTAATTACAAACAGAACAGTGTTACAATGTAGGACTTAGATGTAGTCCTAGGAGTACACTTTTGTTTATCTGGGTCCTGTGTCGATGGAGTGAGTGGTAATGCATTGACTCCGTTGACGATCTGACGACGGTTTTTGGTTCTCTGAAGGTCTGAGTTGCTCTGGGTGCTGGAGCTTACGGAGAGGAAGAAGACGTTGAGTGTCTCTTCCGATCTCTGTGAGTGAACTTTGATGCTCTTGTTGCGGCTGTCTTTGACTGTGCCTCTCTGTATATGTCTGTCCCTCTGTCTGTGTGTGGAAGAAAGAATTGATCCCTCTATTTATAAGCAGCAGGTTGGGCAGCTCATGAGCGCATATGTAGGATGCGCCTATACGTGGGGACGCCACGTGGTTGAAGCTGCGGGAGGCGCATGGATGATGCACCATCATTTGTGGGTTGAATCCTTCATACTGTATTTATGGGCTGGCACGTAGCAGGGGAGAGGATCTTTCAGTTGCTGAGATCTTGGGTGATTAGCACCCCTTCATAGGCTGAATTCAGTCAAAGGACACTGGCGTATGTCCGTAGCTCAAAGATCTCGGATTTGGTGGAGGGTAATCTGACAGAATGCGCATGGGATTGGGCACAAGAGAAGACTTTAGCTCGCAACCTTCAGGAGTCACGAACCAGTCTGGGCGTACGGCTTTTGAGGCGCATGCGAATCTTAAGGCGCATGGCTGCTGAGGCACATATGAGTGGTTGGTCGGCCACGTGGGTTGTAACCGTCGGAGGAAAGTAATGATGACGCTGACATCAGCGATGCTTTATTTTCTGCAAAAGCTGCCAACTGTTCAGTCCTCGGGGGACGTACTGCCAACTCTGTCACTTTGGCATTAATTGCTTGGTAGGGTGACGCGTCGATTTGTACCCTACTGGGCGCACGGGTCCATGTTGATTAGGATGCATGGATCTGTGCTTTGTTGGGCGCATCCATAAAGGGTGCTTGGTACTGATGGGTACGTCTGTACGATGTGCGGTATCTGATCGGTGTATCCGTTTGCATGACGTGTCTTTATTGGTCCGACTGTTGAGTTCTTCAAGTGCTTTAAATAGCCGTTTTGACTTGGATGAATTCGAAGAGTCAGGTTTATCACCATAAATACAAATTCATTGGACGGGATTCGGAGAGCCTGCCACTTGGCGTATGGGTTTGATTTGCCCGGCCTATAAATAGCAGCAAGGAGAGAGTTTGCTTCTCGTTCTCTCACGTCTTCCCGAATGAACTTATTTGCTCGAGTACATTCTGTTGACAAGATACTCCCGAGGGTGAAGATGCGACGAGTTGTCTTCGTTCATGCACTTGAAGGTGACTGTTACATCCAAAAGTCAGAATCGCAGGGTTCTGAGGCAGGTCGAAGGTGCCTGTTGCATCCAAAGATCGGGATGCTCGAGCCCCGTCTCCGTTATGCTGGAAGAGCCACAGATCGGAATTGCGGTGCTCTCCTCTTCCTTGGGCTTTGGAGAGCTCATCCTCCTGCTAGAGTGGGGTTGGCTGCCCACTCTGGTTCTGCTCAAAGCTGCTCCTTTAGCCGAAGCACTTGATCGGATCGAAGTGGAGCGCATATGCTGAGACTTCGTGATGCGCCTAACTGAGACGCTGAAATAGATACGCCTGACTGAGACGCTGAAGAGACACGCCTGACTGAGACGCTGAAGTGATGCACCTGGCAGATGATGCGTCTGACAGGAGGTGCACGGCAGTTTGCTGCGCCTGGCTGTAGTCTTAGGATCTTTCTTTTTGTAGAAATTCTCCTTTGTAAAGCCTTTTTTTAGAGATGTAATAGACTTTTATATGAAATAAAAATCTTTTTTTGATGTCTATACTTTTGCTGTTCTTTGCTGTACCAAGTACTTCGTTAGAGCTCCCTGGCGCATGTAGTGTTAAGCGCATAGGAATTCTGTCCTATAGATGCGTCTGAAATTCCATGCTTCTACAAGACCCCCTTCAAAGTTTTTAAAACTTTTCGTCAAGTTTTGGAATACTTTAAATAAGAAGCGTGGTGTTGACTTCAATGGGACGCATAACTGTTCGGGGCGCATGATTGCTCCGTGCATCTGTGATGAGGCGCATGCTCCTCTTCAGTTTTAAATGCAAATAATAACGCTTCGTAATAAACAAAAAGATTAATGATGATATTTTTGTATATCTACTGTTATCACTTTGTAGAACCTCAGGCGGCGGCTGACGTCACCCTTCATCGGTTCACGCGTGTGACCAAACCTATAAATAGGCGTCTGATGGAGAGAGAGAGAGAGTTCTTTCTCTCTTTGCTTTCTTCTTCTTTAGAGTTCTTCTTCCAAAACCCTAACTTCTTTTTACGAAATGGCTCCCAAGACTCCACGCGGTGGTGCTGGCCGAGGACAAGGCCGGGGTAAGGAGCCGATGGAGTTCGACGAGGAGGATGCTCGTGTCGTTACTGTGACTCCCGCCGACGTTCGGCCAGTGGTGACGGGTGAGTGCCTTCTGACTTTGTAGTTCCCAATTCTTTTAGACGAGTTTGGGCATACAGATGAGTTGCATCCTGTTGCTGTGCCCTAACTCCTTGTTGCCGACGCGCATGGACTTCTGTCCTGATGATGCGCTTAGGCTATTCCGCTGACGCGCATGGGTTTAGGCCCTGATTATGTGCTGAGGCTTCGCTGCTGACGCGCATGGGCTTGGGCCCTTATTATGCACCGAAGCTTCACTGTTGACGCGCATAGGCTTGGGCCATGATTATGCGCCGAGGCTTCACTGCTGACGCACATGGGCTTGGGCCCTGATTATGCGCCGAAGCTTCACTGCTAATGCGCATGGGTTTAGCCCCGATTATGCGCCGAAGCTTCACTGCTGATGGGCATGGGTTTAGCCCCGATTATGCGCCAGGCTGCTGATGCGCCCCAAATATTTTGTTTTTGAAGCCTCTAACTTTCTCCTTACTGCCTGTCTTTTGTTTTTGCTGTGTCAGTGTCAATGACTATCCCCTTGCTGAATGAAGTCCTTCTGGATGCTTCCCTTTGCCAAATGGGGGTTGACTTCAACGAGGAAGTTATTAACCCAGCGAAGGCTGCTATCATGCTGGATCAACCTCCCGAGAAGATGTTGTAAATCCGGGATCAGTCGCCTATTTTTCTCTAAAGTATGATGGAGAGCGGCAAACTGAAATCTGCTGAATCCGAGAATGTGACTTTCTTGAAACCGGCCTTTCTGTTTGGTGACCGCTTGATCTCCACTGAGGCGAAGATACTGAAGATCAAGGAAGACTGGTTCTTCACAGCGAAGGGTATAGCCCTGTACATGAGGCAGTCTGAGCGTCAATTGCCACTGACGGCTTTCTACCGTTTGGCCTCCAAGAGGAGGATGCCATGGGAACTTACTCCTTCTCAAGGAGGGGCAGTGGGGGGTACCCTTCGTATTGATGTTACTTCGAATCAAAGAGATACCTTAGCCTCCTCGCGAGCCGGGACCTCGTACCATTGCCGAACTTTGCGCCCTGGGAGCATTTATAGTGATGTTCCCCTGACACTTTTGCCTTCGGTGCTTCGACCTTTGCAAGCCGGATGCTAACATCGAAGGTTATGTATCCGAAAGGAGGTTTTCGGGTTGAGGGCTGGTGTCACCACGTGTCAATGTGGGACGAGCTGACCCTTTGGGTCTTGACGAAGTTCAAGATCGAGCTGAAAGCGAGTGGGCTGACTGCTGCTCTTCGCGCCACCCAAGCAGGTGTCGACCTTAATCGACATATGTTTTTTGCTCTCCTGGAAATGTTCAACACCCAGACTGGTACCTTTTTTACTCGGTAGGGGAGTTGGGATTGGCCCTCCATGAGATGTATGAGGTGTCCAAGCTTCCTTGGGGCTCGGAACCAAATGAGGAATATTTCCCGACAAATGAAGAGATTCAAGTTCTGGAAGACAAGGACCCAGAAATGGTAGTTGTTTTCAAGGAGGTGGCAAGCCACCATTATATGATGCAACGAAGGGAGAAGGGAGGGTCACAGCCCCATGTGACTGCTTGGAGGGATTATGTCTTCAAGCAGGACCTGACGGACCCCTCCAAGATTCGGTTTGTGACTCCGTAGGGACTGAGTCACACGGAGGTGACCTCTGACATGAGCCGGCTAGGCGAGAAGACTCCTCGTTCAAACGAGAGTGGTGACGACGTGTATAGTTATTTCTAGCATTGCGTGCACCGGATGTCTTCCAAGGCAGTATTGACTGCATACTTGATGATATGGCTCCGGGACTATGTGTTCTCGGGCGGATCTGGATCCGTGGAGAGAGTGAGCAGGAACCTCATTTTGCCAGCGGTAAAACTGGTTTTTGGTCATCCTCTGGCACTCCTTCCCGCGATGGTGTGTAACCTGCTGCAAGATTTGAGAGATTTTGCCGACGACGTGGTCCATGAGAGGGGCAAGAAAGACAACTTTCCCCGAGCTGAGCTACCATTCCATTATTTGATGGGATGGTTGATTCTGCATCATCCAAATGTGATGAGCCCAGGCCCTGAGGATGATCATGTTGAAGGTGATGCCTTTATCCGTCGCTTCTATAAGTGGAAGTGGCTGCACACCGGTGTCCCTGTGTCACGACCCGCACCCTAAAGTATGGACACGAGACGTGGGTACGTCCAGCCTACGCCGCAGTGTCGGCGGTAGAACGTTGTCCTAGGTCACAACATCTAACAATGTAATGCTAAACAGTTTATACTCCCCGAATGGGGGTGACATAGCAGAAAGTAAACTCAATCACAACTAAGGAAGAAGAAGTACGATATGATATAAATCTCAAATGAAATACAGAAGATCAGAAGAGTCTAAGTGTCTAAGATAACAACTCAGCAAACATCCAGAAATGCAAGTCTCAACTACTGAATATGAAAGAATATATACAATCCAGATCCCAAATGACAGTAATAGTAAAACCTAGACTAGGGAGCCTCAGTCTCTATAGCTAATAGATCCGGCTGGAAATCCGGATCAATGGTGTCATCTAGAGCTGTCCCGTAGTAGGTATCCACACAGGCCTCCTCCTCGTCCTCTGTAATATTTTCAACAGGTCCAGTCAGGACAGGAGCGAGCACAATACATCTCAACAGTTCATAGCAGGTTAGAAAATATAATCATGCAGTAAAATAAGATACAAGAACTGAAAGAAAGTACATGATGTAAACAGAGAAAGCTGTAATGGAAATATATACTGTAAATAGAGAACTATCAGTGGCTAGTGAGTCAGAGTACAACATAAACATGTGAATGGCATAGGAGATTCTGATGAGACACTACGGAGGTGATCAGGTGAGATACTACTTGGATATTATTCACATGTCTACTTCTACTCTCCCGTACCCCAATCAATACACAATGATCCAGCCAGGTTATGTTCTGATTCCATGCAAAGGCCTACAAGGGGTGATACATGGAAGGCCCATAAATGGGTGATTCTGGGAAGGCCCATAAATGGGGTGATTCAAGGAAGACTCTGTGATCATGAGAGTACATGTCACAAATGATCAATGAACCGTGAAGCATAGTGATACACCATGTAAGTGAAACGTACAGAACATGTAGTATACGATGCTCCCTGAGGGGATAACATCTCAAGAAGGGATCCATATAGTACTAATCTGTGTGACCAACGTGACAGTATCAAGTAAAGTAATTTAAAGCAGGAAAATAATTCTAAACAGGATATGAAATGATCAGAGAATGTACTCGCCTGGTATCTGAGTGTCCAAGATGAAAGTACTGTCCGAGGAGTGGTGTCTGGCTCCTATTTAGAACAGCACAAGTCATAACATGTCCAGAATGATAATAAGATGTACTACAATACATTCTACATGAATCTAGGTCAATCTAGGCCAAAGTCAACTCTTGGTCAACTCTGGTCAACCCTAGAAGTCAAACTAGGTCAACTATGGTCAAACTAGGTCCAACAAGTCTAAATTAGGTCAAACAAGTCATTCTAGGTCTAAACAAGTCTAGGCTATGTTAAACTAGGTTTAACAGTCATTCTAAGTCCTAACAAGTCCATATTGGTCAAAACACTACTATACTAGACTATACTAACATCACACATTGCATCCATAGGCTATAATCCTATGCTAATACACACACATTAGGAAACCATATTATACCTATATTTATACATCACATTATAGGTACATATATATATATATATATATATATATATATATATATATATATATATATATATATATATATATATATATATATATATATATATATATATATATATATATATATATATATATATATATATATATATATATTTTATACATATATATATATATATATATATATATATATATATATATATATATATATATATATATATACATATATATATATATATATATATATATATATACATATATATATATATATATATATATATATATATATATATATATATATATATATAAAATATATATATATATATATATATATATATATATATATATATATATATATATACATTCACATAAATACATAGATGCATATTTACATACTATTCACAAGCATCTATACTAGATACAAACATATACTACATATATAGGTATACATATATTATATATATACATGCATAAATATATATTAGATATATAGAATGTAAAGAGGGATAAAAAGAGGAGAGATGTGTGTGTGTCAAGAGATGTGTATACTAGAGTGTGTGTCACAAGAACTTAGCTATAGGGGGGTGTGTGTGTGTGTGTGTGCTAATGAATGTGTGTGTGAGAAGAGGGTGTGTGTGTCAAGAGTGAACTGTGAGTGTTAGAGGGTGTCTTAGTTATCTCTGTGTGTGTGTGTGTGTGTGTGTGTGTGTGTGTATGTGTGTGTGTGTTAGGACTGAAACCTGTGTGCAGTTCAACATGGACAGTAGTGTGTGTATGTGTCCTTAAGTCTCAGGAAATCAATGCACAGGAAAACAGTGAACCCACATCATTACACAATGAACTCAGTTAAAAAGGGAAAGGGAAATCAATGTTGTATTCTCAGGTTTAACATTTAACAGGATATCAACATAATCTCAGTTTTAGAAAATATAGGAAAGGAACCCAACTCAGTCCAGTTCAGTTCGAATACTTCTTACTTCAATTCGAAACCCAAAACTCAATGAAACCACCTCAAAATTGGCATACAGTTAGATTACTTACAGGTACACACACTAGGGTTAGAAACATGTGAAAATTTGCATTAATAAGAGCTAATTAGATTGCCCAAATTCTATTTAAAAATCTTGAAAATACTGAAAACATAACTGGTATCAGGATTTTAGGAAAAGTGCAAAAATGATGAATAAAAACATGTTAGAATGTAAAATAAATGGTTGGTAATGTAAATATAACTTGTGCACGTGTCTTAGGGCCCAATACGTGTCCATACAATATGATACGACGTGTCCAAATAGATTAAAACACAAAAATAGCACATACACACAGACACAAAACACACAGTGTCGTGCACGTGTTCCAGATAGTCTAGGACATGACACGGCATGAATCAAACCTCGTGCTCATGTCTGTGGGTTCGTCTAGTATCCACCTAGGTTCGTGTCACCCTGATTTGCATCCGCGTGTCGTCGTGTCCAACTTAACGAGCCGTATCAGAACCCAAAAACAAACTGTGCGCGTGTAGTGCAAAATCGGTGCACGAGCTCGTGCTCGCTCGACACGACACAGGGACACATGAGACTTGACACACATGGTGTCAGTCAATGCCCCTAGCCACGATTCAAGTGGTTCGTGTCGAGTCGCCGTGTCCACAGAGAAATCCACCCCGAGTGGCAGGACAGCGTGTGTGGTGTCTGAACCGCGTGTTCGTGTCCAAAACCTGACACGACACGACACTAAATGCAGCTCAGTGCCACAGAAAACTATAAGCCACACAAAAACACAATTTCCCATTCAAACACTTTCCAAAAATTAAATCGAAATGCCCTTTGGGGCATTTCATCAAACACCTTAACTAGTGGGTTGATACGTGTCCATTTAGGACACGAAATGGACACGAAATCCTACAAAAATCTAGGGTTAGCTAGGGGACACTTAGATCTAGGTCAAAATGCAAAAATAACAGCATCTAATATAGAGTTTTAGGGATTTACCTATAGGTGTCAAAACTCCTCAAAAAGCTCCAAAGAGGGGGTGTCTTCTTGCTCTCCAAACTTCACCAAATTGCTAACAAACTGAGAATAAAATATACCAACAGCAAGAATTCCTAAATTAGAACCTATTGCAATTTGTTTGTGGGAGAAAGGAATTAAAATGGAATTTCTATGAATTAATAAAGTTGGAACATACCTCTCTTTCCAAATGAACTTTCCTAAAGAGGCTAGCCCTAATGGAAGAGAGTATTTATAGGGTGGGATTCCCAATGTAGGTGTGGCCGGCCAACTAATGAATTAGGGTTAGGGTTAGCTAATGGGTCGGACTTTGGGCCTCTATGTGCTAAGTTGCTAATTAATGGTTTCAACCATAAGTCATGGATTATGACTTATCTATTCTATGGTTAACTTGAGTCTAATGACTAACCATGGGTTAACTCTAGTCTAACTAAGGTTACATGACCTAACCAAGTCCAAACACAACTAGGGTTAGCTTCTAGGTTAGTCTACCAAAGTCAACACTAGTCAAAGTCAACCTAGTCAACCATCATTCAAACAATTCCAAAATAAATCCTAAAAATTCCTATAAATTCAAATAAATTATAATAATTTTAAATAACCCCAAAAATGAAAAAAAATATCCTCAAACTAGAAATGTGGTAGTGACACCCTGTCTGTAGGAAGGTTTTGTCTTATCTCCAAGGGTGGAAGATCACCAAGGTCAGTCCCGTCTTCATAGATTTCGAGGCTGACCAAGAATTGGAAGACTCTGGCGAGGATGCGATTGCCCTACCAACATGGGGGTTTCGCTTGTTGCAGAGCATTCAGCCTTTCCATTTGGTTTACCGCAACAAGAATAAGTGCTATCTGGAGCCGTATTTGCCGAGCCAGTTTGCACACCAGTTTGGTTACACCCAGCTCATGTTAAGGAACCCCAGTAACAGTCTGGGGTTTGTCGGGAGTTTACTAGATGGAGCCCGGGGTTGGCAATATTACAATGCCGAATGCACTGGAGTTCGTTTCACCATGCCAGTTCACAACCGTCGGCCGCAGATCTTGTATTCGGCGGTTAAGCTGTATTACGCCATGAACACTGTGTCCTTTAAATATGACAGGAAGACTAGTTTCATCGTTGGCACTCAGTTAGAGGCAACAAAAAATATGCTGGCGGCGGCCTGATCATATTGTCCACCAGAGGTTGCAGGCTATCGGGCAGCCGCTGCAGCATCAATGGGGGGTACTCAGGAAGAGCCCCCAGCTGGAAAGAGGCACGCTAACGCGGAGGCCGGTTCGTCCGTGCCAAAGAGATCGAGGAAAGCGATGACTCCGAAGGTTGGAGCTTCAGGAGTGCCACCTATTGTACCAACAAAATTGGCTCCCCCAGAGGTAAAGATGTCCCACATAATCTGTTTTGTTCTTTGGTCTTTGTGACTTATGTCCTCTCTCTCTCTTTTTTTTGTAGGAGGTACCGAAGAAGAAACTTCGGGTTTCGAAACCGAGTATTAGCAGACCGAAGGAGGTGGCAAACTCTTCCAATGAACACATTCCTCCGGTTACAGCGTCTCTCAGGGAGGGGAGCGTTGATGATGTTGCTCCTGTGGAGGTTTCGGTATCTCCAGAATACGTTGGAAGAGAATCTGAAGATGTACTTGCACCTCAGGTTGCTGAGGTCTCACGGTCGATCCCTCAGGAGGATGGCATGGAGCCTCGACCGGGAGTAGAACTATCCATTAAGGGGGTGCTTGGAAGCATCGAGGCCTCAAGGGAGGTTGTGGGAAAAGTCCTTCCAGACGAGGAGGAAGTATGGAGCTCGTCTTCTTCTGACGATGGCTCGCAAGAAGATATTGATCAAGCTGTCAGAGAGATCGCGTCTAGCGGAGACGTCTCTGACAAGAATTTGCCGACTGGGCTTCCTCCTGGTTGCGGTACCGAGGCGCTGGTCGCACACGAGACCTCGTGGCCAAGCCCTACCCCTGCCTCGAAAGTGGGGGTTGATGTGGTAGGGTCGACGTCACTGTCGAGCCCTACATCCGTCCCTGTAGGAGGAGTTGATGCAGGTGACCCAACTCTGGCTCCGCGGGAGGTTGAACTGTCAGGGACGAATCTTGTCGCTTCGAACGAAAGGGAGAGCCGTCTTGCCCGGGCCGGGGATAAAACCATCAATCCGGATGTCGGAGGATCATCCGTTGTTAACTCTGATAAGGGCAAGGGCCCTGTGGTGGAGGACACACCTCCTGCTCCTTCCACTTGGGGGACAGTGTCGCATCCTTTTCTAGCTTTCTCAGCTGGCGACGGAATCCGTACTGCCGATGGGGAAGAACCTACGGATATTGAGGTTCCGGCTCCACCGTCCGTCGTGGGATCTTCCTCAACCTCTATGATAGCCCCTCCAACGCCTGTTATAACGCCTCAGGTGTTGGCAGATGCGGATGAGTACGTGAAGTTTGTCGTTGAGGCAGTGTACAAGATGCTGCAGAGAGGCGTATCGACAGGGATGAATGCAAATGGGAGTTTTGCGACGGCTAAAGCCATGGCGCTCCCTTATATTGGTCTGATATGTTCCCACCCGGGCCACGATCATATGGCCGAGATTCTGGCGGCGTCGGTGGCCGAGCTCGACTAGCTTCTTTCCGAGCTTCAGAGTATCCGGCGAAATGACTTTTCTGCTCTGATAGAAGCAGAAAAGGAGAAATTGGTAGCTAAAGTCGAGTCGTCGTATCAGGCCACGGTGGCTGTCTGGGACCGCGGAGTGGCCGAAGCTGAGGCTGCGGTGGAGAGGCTATCTCAATCCACGCAGGAAAAGGTGGAGTTGCGAGTCTCGTTGGAAGCTAGCATAGCGGAGGTCACTGCCAAGATCTGTCTCCTTGAAGACCAGCGAGCCCAACTCTTGTTAGATGCTGAGCGAGTCCAGGCTGAACATGTAGCATCTAAGAAGGAGAAAGCAGCTTTTACCCGCCAGATTCTTTCCCTGACCCACCAGCGGCAACAGCTAGACGAGAAGTATGAGAATGATACTGCCCCTGAAGCTGTAGAGGTGATGCGTCAAGAAGCCGAACACTGGGTCTTGGCGACCGCAGAGACTCGGGCGGAAGACTTGAAGCATCGGATTGAAGAGCTTTCTGCCAATCCCAGTGATGCTTAGGGATTGTAGTCCCTTTTTTTTATTATTTTGTAGTTTGCAACTTCTGCTGGGGATGTAATCCTTTACTTTGAAATGCAAAATAAAGAATTTTTTTTGTGTATTTATCTTTACCGTCATGAACTGTTGATTTGTGTGGACATATTATCTTTTATGCACCTTGGTTTTTTAGGTACAGATAATAAGTTTGAGAGAACCGACATGTTTGCTCCGAGGTAATGTGGACGTGGCAAATACGGGATTCTAATGACAGAATCTTTCTACTCAGAGGTGTTATGGATGTGGTAGGAGTGACTCTGGAGGGATATGCAGAACTACTCAGAGGTAATATGGACATAGAAGTTCTGCGATTAATGTACGACAACACAGGGGTTATCCGTACGGGGTGTTTACTCAGAGGTAATGTGGACATGGTAAACATGATAAGCAGCACAATCCTACGTGGTGTAAGATTACGCTTTACAGGGCGTAGAGGAGCAACTCAGAGGTAATGTGGACGTGGTTGTTCTTCTACTGAGGATAGAATGCCACGGAACAACTGGGTTCCGAAGCATAGGATTTTGTGAAGGAAAGATGTATGTGAGCTCTGATGATCAGGTCCACTGACTCCCTTGTTGGGTAGAGATGGAAGTACATATCTGAAAGATGTCATGAGTAGTACTTCTTTAGGAACTTGCTGTTTTTCATAAATAAATTCACTTTATTTATTTTGTATCTGAGAAAATTACAACTGTAGGAATCTAATCTAGAAGACGATTACTTTATCCCTTGGACGATGCGATGAAGAAAACTCGAACTTCGAAGAACTTGGACAGCAACTGGGCAATCTCTCTGTTCTCTCTGAAATTGACTGTGTGATGAAGATGAAGAAACTCTTTTTTATAGAGTTCTGGATAACTGTTCTGAAGCATACGCTCAGTCAGTTACTTGACGTGTGCATAACTGCAGGGACGCGTGGCGAATTCTGGTGAAGACACCTTGGAGTGCGGTTGAGAGTAGTAGAATATATCTAGGAGAGATTGGTGGCATGGATGCCACGTTGCATAACTTCTGAATAACTGAGTAACTGAGTACAGGACACGTGAGAACGTGTGTTGACTGTACATTAAAAGTCATCCTGGATGCCTTTGCTGTGATACGCTGTCTTTAAAGAAGAGTCATACGCTAGCTTTTGAAGGCACATGTCTTGCATACGCTGACTTGGATCATATAAAGCTGATACGCTCACTTGATTGGGAAGGAGTCGTATGGGGTCCATACGCTCACTTAACTGGGAAGGAGTCGTATGAGATCCATACGCTCACTTAATTGGGAAGGAGTCGTATGAGATCCATACGCTCACTTAATTGAGAAGGAGTCGTATGAGATCCATACGCTCACTTAATTGGGAAGGAGTCGTATGAGATTGAGGGAGTAGACACGTGGCTGTTCTCAATCTTCTCAAACACGCCATATCTTTAAATACTGACAAATATTTCTTGAGCGTCGTGCTGCAGATATGATGGCTGACAGACTGTCAGAAATGACAGTAATGATGGCTTTTTATTTATGATGGCTGCTGAGCTGTCCTCGTAAGAGACAAAATCTTTTCTCGAAAACCTATACGACGGCTAATCTTCATGGGGCAGCTGTCTTTGCACGACAGACGAAGTGTCAGATTCATCCTTTATTAAATACATGTTGTGCTGTCATCTCAGGAAATAATAAAATATTCACTGAGCGTACGACCTTTAGATGAGCGTATGGCCTTGAGCGTATGGCTTTGACTGAGCGTATGACTTTGACTGAGCGTATGGCCTTGAGCGTATGACTTGGACTGAGTCTTATGTCAGCGTGTCATAATTTTCACACCCTACAAGACCCCCTTCAAAGTTTTCGAACTTTATGAATTTCAAAAGTTCGAAATTACTTTGAACTTAAAGTGGGAATAAGTCCTGACATGCTGGCATAAGTTTGTTATCTTCCTCAATATCAGTGCAAATCTTTAGGGATTTTGTTTAAAGCATATCCGCCGTTTGAACTTCTTCTTTTCTTCTATAAATAGGTCTTCCAAGACCTAATTTATTTCTTTACTTTTGCATTCATCTTCGAGAGAGAAAAAGAAACTCAAAACTCAACTTCTTCTTCTTCTTCGACTCAAGCTTTATCAATGGCGCCCAAGGTTGATGCTGCTGCGAAGGGAAAGGAGAAGGCTCCTGCGAAGTCATCTCAGCCCGCCGCCGCCACTGCTAAGAAGGCTACCAATGAGCGCGTTCGACGAAGTGAACGCCCATTGAAGCCTCTCTATGGTGAGGATGATGATGATGAACTGTAACTATCCCCTATTTAGGGCTCTGATTAGAACAAAATCATAAAACGTATCCCCTTTTTAGGGTCAAATACGTCAGAAAATACGCTTCCCTCTTTAGGGTTTAGCCGTATCCCATATTTTTTGTTTATACGAAAAATATGTTTGGAGCGTATTCTGTATGATATACGTATTTTTGATAGAAATGTCAAAATATGCTGTCTTGAAAGAATATGCTATGGCGAGTTGTCTCACTGAGATACGCTAACTCCTGTGTTAGGGTATGTTTTTGATGATCATCTTGTCAACCATACACTGATACGCTCAAACTGAACATAAACTGAACTCTTAAAATCATTCACTTAAGATAAACTGAGCGTAAGAAATGATCTCTGAATCTGTCATACGCTTAGAATAAACTGAGCGTATATGGACCTTCGAGTCTGCCATACGCTAAGGATATACTGAGCGTATGCTGAACCTTGAGTCTGCCATACGCTAAGGATATACTGAGCGTATGCTGAACCTTGAGTCTGCCATACGCTAAGGATATACTGAGCATATGCTGAACCTTGAGTCTGCCATACGCTAAGGATATACTGAGCGTATGCTGAACCTTGAGTCTGCCATACGCTAAGGATATACTGAGCATATGCTGAACCTTAAGTCTGCCATACGCTTAGTAAAAAATGAGCGTATGCTGAACTTTGAATCTGCCATACGCTTAAGGAAAACTGAGCGTATGCTGAACCTTAAGTCTGCCATACGCTTAGTAAAAACTGAGCGTATGCTGAACTTTGTCATCTCTTGATGTTGAAGATTACTAAGGTTTTATTCTTCTTTTGCAGTGGTTATTCTGGCTCAGGAGGCAGAATTTGAAGGATGTGTGGGAAATAACTATAGAAGTGACTTGTCACATGTTCATTTTCCCTAATTCGATGGACCTTCTACAAGAATAGCTCTTTTGACCAATCAAGAAAATGACACTTTGCTGAACCTGATGAGTGGACTGCCTTTACAAAGTGTAGATGGTGTTACCCATTCGAAGCCAGCATTTCTTTTCGGAGATACTATTGACATGAATTCTCAGCCTGCTCTGGACAAAGTATCATACTGTTACTATAGGGATGGTGATGTAAATCAGCCAATGTATTTGACTAGTTTATCAAAAAGCATCAACATAGCTCGTTTATTTCATGCGAGTTGTCAAAGACAGATGAAGTAGGATATCACTCCATCCCGACAAGCAAAGGCTGGGTGGATAGGATATCGTCAAGGAAGATTCCGCAGTGGTACTGAACCACATGTCACATCTCTGCGAGGACTGCTACCTGCCACCATCCCTCCTGAGGACTCGGCACTGCTGAAGCCAGTCAGAGTCCCAATTTTTGCAAACGAATTTGCTCAACTGGAAAATGCCATCTATCTAAAACAGTCTATGAGGCTGACTGGTCTGGTAAATCTGGAGAATACCAGATGGACTGCTCTTGTGAAATGGATTCTGAAGAATTTTGGTGAACAGTTACAGGTGATAGGCCTATATGATGCCATTAAGTGTACTGCCTATGGTTTCAGGCCAAACCCGAATTTGTTCTTGGCGTTAGCGGAGAGGTATAACTACCGTACCGGCACCTTCATGACCCCAAGGGCGAAATGGGATTCGCCCTTCATGAAATGGCATATATTTCTCAACTGCCAACAGCAGATCTGCCATATGAAGAGTATATCCCTTTCGTTGATGAAATGAATAAGATCTTCGAAGCCAACCCACTGGTTCTTCATATCTTTGAAGAATTGATGTGCCATTACAGTATTTGTAAGGCATTTTATAAAGGACAAGGTGGAGAAGGAGATTCTAACTGTTATTCTTCCAAATGGATGGCCTATTTATTTCAAGGCCGTACTGATGAAGTTCAAAAGAAGAAGAAGTCTGAGCAGTATGTCGGTGAATTTAAACCTCTAAATCAAGCTGAGATTGATAAGCTCATCCGGGATACCACTCATGACGACATTGTCATTGAGGAAGATGAAGGCACTTATAAAGCCGGTGATAGGTTTGAGACCTATATTAAGCAGGGCAGCCGAGAATTATCTGCTGAAGGTCATCTGGCCGGATTTATCTCTCTCTGGCTGAGAAAATTTGTAGTTCCTGGCACCTGTTCAGCAGACAGGATGCACAGAGGAGTTGTCTTCGCAGCAGTCCGTCTGGTTTTTGGGTATAAGATGGATTTACTGACAGCGATGACATGTCGTCTGAATGCTGGATTAAGGGCATACACAGACATAATGTTCGAATTGGCAAGGAAGAGCCTTACATCCTTTCCTCGGGTAGAAATGCCCTTTACATATTTATTTGGATGGCTACTTCTGTATTTCGAATCTCTTATGAGTGCTGGGATGGCTAGACCAGATGACACCTTTCTGGAAAGATACAGTCACACACCAAAGTGGAAATATGACACTTTGATAGATTGCAGGACTATATTAAACAGGAGAGAACTATGGAGCTTCACTTGTGTTCCTCCACCTGTTGGATATGAGACCATGCCTGGAAGGTTGATTGATGGCATTGGTGGCAATGAGTTGGATGATGTTCAGCATGAATGGCTGAAGAGGATCAGGCCATCTCATTTAATCTGCCGCCGTGACAACATCACTTATCTAGAACCATATCTTCCGAGCAGGTTTGCTCGGCAATTTGGTTACAATCAGTTGCATGTAGGCAATGCAACGACGTGTTTTAGTTATCAAGGCGGGTTGATTGATGGTGCCAGAGCGTGGATATATTACATTGCTAAAGGTACAGGGGCTACCTTTTCTATGCCAGATCCGGTCACCTATCAGAGAGGAGCTAGAATATTGGCGTCTTATGCCAAATTCTATGTATCAGCTAATACCTTTGATGAAAAATTCAGCATCTTAGGTAGAAGTTTTATTCATATTGAAAAGAAATCAACTAAATCAGCCTTGCCTAGAGATTGCCATGATCAAGAAGATCCTTTGGCTACCGATGAAGTTGATGATGAAGTTCTAGAAACTTTCTTCTCTGATGACCTTCATCAACCATTACATGTACCCATCGGGAGTGCTGAAGAGAGTATATCTGCTGATAATACCCCGAAGAGGAAGCGAGGCAAAGGTGCTGCTGGGCCTGCTCCAAAAAGAGTCACTCGAGTAGAGACTCGAAATCGTGGAGGAATTACCATTCCAGGGACTTCTCCTGTTTCCAATCGAGTCAGAGATACTGATGAAGCAGGTAGTGATCCAAAAGACAATTATCCTACTGTTCCATTCACAAAAAGAATAGAAAGGAAAGTGATAGTTTCAAAAACTAAATCCGTAATTTGTCTCGATGCAGAGAGTCCCACCGATCGTGCTGTGCGATTGGCTTCAGAAAAACAAGCTGCTTTTGATTTTTCTGTAAAGGCAGAACCTGTTGAAGAAGATATTCCTGAACCTGCTGGGTCATCCATGCCTTCTGATATAGGATCGATCCCGCCAATGGCCGATGATACGCAGGAGATTAGTCAACCTGCGGTAGAGGCCGAGCATCAGACTGAAACAGCTAATGACTTACTGATTTCGGGGGAATCAGTGAAGGAAGCCACTTCTCTCAAACCAATTGCTGAAGCTTCAGAGAGCGAACAAGTTGACTATGAACCGTTGTCTCATTCTTCTGGAGAAGAAGACATGGAGATAGACGATGAATCACCGTCTAAAACACCATTTGATGCACTGAAGACCATTGGTCAACACTCAGGGTTGACACCAGAGCCGGAGAGGCATATAGAAGTTCAAGTTCCGAGTACTTCTGGGACGGGAAGTAGTGAAATAAATCCCGTGTCAGAAAGTACTCTGAACAGACTACGAGCCGGGCTGAATGATCCGAAGGAAACTGAATATGAACCAGCTCCAGGTAATATTTTATTCATCAGAGTTTTGTCTTGTCTCTGCTTTATTGTCTTTTGGTTTTGATCATGCTTTTTTTTGATTCCAACAGCTGTAGGAACTGCACCGGCTATGAGTTCTACTCAAGCCCCACTTGTTCAAACTGATGTGGGTGAGGGGAGTTCACATTTGCCGAGTTCTCCAAAAGCACTAACTTCAACTCCAAGAATAGAGGCTCCTCCTGCTCCTTTCCCTACTATTGCAGCGACTCCCGGTTTTGATACAGGGATAGCAAAGATCATGGGGATGTATTCAGATATTTTTTATTCGTATCTGGATACATTCTCCAGACGACTTATGAAGGATGAGACTATGTCCTTTTCGAGTCTTCGAGAGGCGACTAGTTTTCCACTTTCAGCTTTGAGACAGGCTGGTTATGGGACCCAATATGTCTTCTTTGAACATCTTCTGAATGACTTAGAAGCAAACATCCATAAATATTGGGAGATGAAAAGGGAGGACATTAATTCCCTGACTGCAGCTGAAATTGCTCAATTGGAGAATGAAGCTCAAGCTCAGCACATTGCTCTGACAGAATTCCTCGCTCAGTCTTCCAAAGAGTTAATGGCGAAAGACGAAGAAATAATAAGTACTCGTCAGAATATGGAGCGCCTAGAGAAAGATGAAGCGTCAAAAGCTGAAGAGCTTAGGAAGTTGAGGGAAGAACTAGCTCGTCTTCAGGAGCAAATTGCCTCTATGGAAACAGAACAATCAAAGATTGCTACTGATCGTAAATCTGCAGCTGAACGCTGTCAAGTTTTACAGCAAGAGCGAGAATTGATGCAAACCAATCAGATTGAAGAGACCAATCGCCGTAGTTCTATTATTGTGGAATATGACCAACGGATGATTGGAGCTGAAACAGTTGAGCGAATCAAGAAAGCTCATGAAGAAAAGATAAATAATGTAATCGTTCGTATTCAGGAGATAATTACTCCTCCTAAATAGATCTTTTACATTTATCATGTATTGAAGTTTTGATACCCATTTGTAATCATTATTCTGATTTTGATTGAAATGAATATCTTGGCTTGATTTCAATTCTGTGGATGATATTTTTGTAGAAAACATGTTCAGAGGTAAATAATACATGACATATTTCAATAAAATAGAATATACAAATAAACTTTGTAACTCTATCATGATACTAAACCAAAGATAATTTTAGTTTAATACTGATTAGAGAAAACAGAATTCAGATATAAAGATATCTTTGGATTCTATTTTCCATGATCTTTGGACTCGGAAATCAAAAGACGAGATATCATTTTCAGAGAATAGAAAATATGATACATACTGAGATAGAAAATTCAGAGGTAATATGGACATGATTTTCTATACAAGATCTTTATTAAGTCCACTGGGGATCTAATAAGACAAGATATCAAATTTTCTGGGAAAATGATACATGGTAGAATATCGGTTTCCTCTGGGGATAACGATATCGAGATAACTTTTGTAGAGAAGAATTTTATATTTGCTGGGGAATGATGAAAATATTATACATGATATTTCTTTAGGAATTTGCCATTGATAGGCATCATCATGACTTTTCCATCCATAGAGGCAAGCTGGTATGCTCCGTTAGAGAAGACTTTGTTTACTACGAATGGGCCTACCCATTTCGTGTTAAATTTGCCTTTGCTCATATGTGTCATGGTCATAGGACGTCTGACAGTAAGGACCAGTTCTCCCTTCTGATATGCTCTGACTTTGACTTTCCGGTTAAAAGCTTTTGAGATTCGGGCCTGATACAGCTCGATATTTTGTTGAGCATACAATCGTTTTTCATCTAGAGCTTCCAATTCTTGAAGTCGAAGACGATCATTGTTTTCTGTTGTAAGTTCATTGGAGATTGCAATTCTCAGAGAAGGAATCTGGATCTCAAGGGGAAGAACAGCTTCACACCCATATACTAAAGAGAAAGGCGTACATCCGGTCGCATTGCGAACTGTGGTACGGTAGGCCCATAAACATTCACCAAGCTTCTCGCTCCAGTTGCGTTTATTGGAAGAAACGAACTTTTTCAAGAGTTTGATGATCGTTTTATTGAAAGCTTCTGCCAATCCATTAGCTGCTGGATTATATGCTGTAGAAGCTAAATTATTGATCCGATGATCATTGCAGAATCGAGTAAATTTCTGACTGACGAACTGCGGTCCGTTATCATGGATAATACGTCGAGGAACACCAAATCGATAGATGACATGATGCTTGACGAAGTTGATAACACTAGAAGTTTTGACTTCAGATAACGGGATTGCTTCAGCCCATTTGGAAAAGTAATCGGTTATTGCTAGAATAAACCGATGTCCTCTTGATGATGGTGGATTGATGGGACCAATGACGTTCATGCCCCAAGCTTCAAAGGGCCATGATGCCGCTGTTGGGTGTAAGAACTCTGACGGTTGATGGATAAAGTCTGCATGAATTTGACAGGCTTTACATTTCCGAGCATATTGAATGGCGTCAGCCACCATCGTGGGCCAATAATAACCCATACGTCGGATACGATCTTGAAGTTTAGGACCTGGCTGATGAGCTCCACAAACACCATCATGTGCTTCACGGATTATCTGTTGTGCTTCTTCACCAGCGATGCATCGAAGGAGAAGACCGTCGTAGGCCCGACGATATAGTGTCTTCGTTGTATTATTATAATAGAATCTGAGAGATCTACGCCGAATAGACGCTGCTTCACTCGGATTATCGGAAAGTATATCATATAATACAAAGTCTAAAAACGGGCGTCTCCAGTCTTCAGTTATGGCTTCTGTTTCATTAGAAAAGACATATTCCATAGTAGAATCGGAAGAAGACGAGGACACTTTGTCAAACTTTAATCCAGCATCAAGGTTGAGAGAATCTTCATGAGGATTATGGGGAAAAGCCAAAGCCAGATTATTCTCAACACAGAATAGTTCTCGATTATAAACTACTATCACTTGCTGACGTCTGATTGGTATGGCTAATACAGCAGCAAGATTAGCCAAAGCATCAGCTTCTGCATTATAGGCTCGTCGAACATGTTCAATAAAGAAACCTTCAAAAGATGAGGCCATAGAAAGTACTGCTCGATGATAAGGTATCAAATCCTGATGACGAACTTCATACGATCCTCTGATCTGATTGACAATAAGCTTGGAGTCTCCATAAACTTCCAAATATTGAATATCTAGCTGTTTAGCAAGTTGAAGACCGATGAGCAATGCATTATATTCGGCTACATTGTTTGAACATGATTGATCCAGAGAATAAGCCCTCTGAATAGTTAGTCCTTCTGGGGATACAAAAACAATCCCAACTCCGGCGACAATATCACCATTAGGACCTATTCTAGATGCTCCATCAAAGAATAGACGCCAGGTAGGAATTTCTTCAGAAACCAGATTTGAATCCAGAACTTCATCTGGAATCTCATCATATAATTTAGAATCTTTTGGAACCGCATGAGCGCCAGAAAATCAGCAAGAGCCTTTCCTTTAACTGACTTCTGGGGAATATAATGCATGTCGTATTGAGCTAACAAGATTCCCCAATTAGCTAGTCTGGAGTTGAGAATACCGGGTTTCTTCATCATAATCCTGATAGGATTCACTCTAGAAATGACGTGAATCGTTTGACCGATAATATAATATCGCGTCTTCTGAACAGCAAACATTAATGCTAGGCATTCTTTCTTAATTGGAGAATAACGCGGTTCAGCGCCTGTCATTGTGCGATTGAGATAATAAATAGCCTGCTCATGGCCATCTTTATTTTTCTGGGCGAGTAATGCACCAAGAGAATGATCCATGGCTCGAACATATAGAAGGAATGGTATTCCCGAAACAGGAGGTACCAAAACCGGAGGGTTCATGAGATACTGTTTGATATCGTCAAATACTTTTTGACATTCTTCGTTCCAGACGAAAGATACACCTTTCTTCAGAAGTTTGTTGTATGGTCTGCAGCGTCCTGATAAGTTGAAAATGAATCTCCTGATATAAGCGATTCTTCCTTGAAATCCTCGTAGCTCTTTTAAGGTGCGTGGAGGACGCATCTCTTGAATGGCTTTGATCTTCTTGGGATCCACGTGTATACCTTTAGCGGTAATGACGAAGCCGAGAAATTTACCACTAGAGACGCCCAGGAAGGACTTAGTAGGGTTTATTTTAAGTTGATGCTGACGCATTAAATCAAAGATAGTCTTCAAATCTTGGATATGATCCTCCTTTTGTCGACTTTTGACAGCAATATCATCAACATAGCATTCGACTATTTTTCGGAGATGTTCGCGGAATATAGTGCTCATTGCTTGCTGATATGTTGCTCCTGCATTTTTGAGACCAAACGGCATCACTGTATAACAGTATGTACCGACCGGCATTCTGAAGGAAGTATGTTTTTCATCATCTAGAAACATTTTAATTTGATTGTACCCCGAATACCCATCCATGAATGACATCCGTTCGAAACCACATGTGTTGTCGATCATGACATCTGTAATTGGAAGAGGAAACTCGTCTTTAGGACAAGCTGCATTGAGATCGCAAAAGTCCATACAGACTCGGATCTTGCCAGTATTTTTAAGGACAGGAACGATGTTAGCCACCCATTCAGGATATTGTTCCTCTCGAATAAATCCGGAAGCCATAAGCTTGTTGACTTCAGCTTCAATTGCATCCATAATGTCTGGACGAAATCGTCGCTGTTGTTGTTTAACCAGTTTAGCATTTGGCATGATATTAAGTTTGTGCATTGCAATCTTTGGATCTAATCCCGGCATATCCTCATAACTCCAAGCGAAGACATCGATATAATCATGAATAAGCTTGATCATGTCTTGCTTATCTGTTTCTGAAAGACTTTCACTGATGAATATTGGTTTAGGGGACCCTTCTTCACCAACATCAATTTGGATCAATTTATCTTCAGTAGGAGGTTCCCTCTGCTCGAACCTGAATTTCCATTGATTATCTAATCTTTGAGCCCATTGTTCTGATTCGGGAGATATTTCAAAATCATCCTCATCTTCATTATTTTCTTGCGGGCCATCAACAGAGACCATATTGATGGATAGAATAGAGCGATGTAGATCGCCAATACTCGTGTCAGAATCCCAAGAGAGGGAATCGGAAGACTCAGATCGTTCGTCTTCATCGGATTTTGAATCTTCAAGGACTATGTTGATAAAGGAAGTAGGAGCAATGTAACCTAAACCACATTTTGTCCTTCCGTATTTTAGTGGAGGAATTCGAACAGGCATTCTTCTTCCTTTTCCATTATTGAGACTGGTTCTGAAGTCATAACCCATATTCTTGATGATATTTTTAGATTGCTGACTGTAGCGACGCAGTTGTAACCTTCCAGTATCGTCGTTTGCGTCATCTTCTTCCAGATTAGGAGGATTCTCGGGTCCTTTATAGAAGAATATTGGATTTTCTTCCTTCTTTCTAATAGGGACCACGAAGTATGATTTTTGTATGGACTCCAATGATACGTCTGTATGAAGAGTTTGAATAACTCCTATAGTTAGTGGCTCTAAGCTATCTAGCAATTGTAAATAACTTTGTACAAGATTACAAACATCAATATACTGCAAAGGAGATGCTTCATTAATATTAGATACTGTATTTACAACAGAAGGCTGAGCCTTATCAGACTTAGTCAAATTAATGACAAAAGGAGGAGAGGAAGAGCGATCAGAAGTTTTGTTTCGATTAAGATCGATAACAAAAGGCTCAGAAGAGGTGAGCTCCCTTGAAGAAGATCGTGGATAAGTAGTACGTCCGCTGACTGGAATGACTAGAGTATCTGGTTTAGCCTGAGAAGGTGGAGGGGGAGTGGTACGTCCACTGACAGGAATTATCAGTGAACTTTGGGGAGCCTGGGAAGACGACACAGTAGTACGTCCACTGACAGGAATTATCAGTGAGCCTTTTTCAGATGATTTAACAGACTGCGGAGGAGTGATACGCCCTTTTACAGGAATAACAAAAGTATCAACTTTTGATATCTCATCATCATTATCCATAGCGTGCAAGACTTTTGAGTATTCATCTTTGTACATGCGAGCGTCATTGAAGTAAGCTTCGACTCCTTTGAATGGATAGAGATCTGCAACCTCCTTCTGAACTTCTCCATTATCATCAACATATTTGAAGCACTGATGAAGAGTCGAAGGAACGACATTATGTTCATGCAAGAATGGTCTCCCCAATAGAGCATTGTATGAGCAACCATGATTGTCGATGATGTAGAAAGTAACTTTAGTGCGAAGATCGCCTATTTGAAATTTGAGGCGAATCTTGCCCAAAGGCTCACTTTTTCCTTGATTGAATCCCAAGATGGTAGTGATAGTGCTGGAAAGACTATGCACAGGTATCTTTAGTGCATCTAGCATAGCTTTTGGCATAATACTGAGAGCAGATCCTGGATCAATCAGTAGACGATCAACCTTCATAGAATCGATATATCCTGTATGATATAAAGGACGGTCATGTGGATTATCCTCTAGCAGCATATCGTCCTGCGTAAAGGTAATGTTTGGAATAAATTCCAATACATTATGGCAATGAGAGACAGGTTCTGTTTCCAACTTCTTGAGGAGAGTTAAGCAAGTTTCTGCTTGCAGCAGTGCTTCACTCAGAGTTTCTCGAGTCTCTTTAGAGAGGCGTAAGAGCTCGAAGATTGATAATTTAGCTGGTATATTGGCTAGTTGAGCCAATATATCAAAATTATAAGGCTTTTCAAGTCCTATAGGAGATGACTTCTTCAATGGTTTGTCGAAGCGGACTTGTTGTTTGCCTTTGTCAGCTGCTGTTGGCTTAGAAGGAACTGTCTCAACAGGAACGTTTGAAGGCTCTTCAGTAGAGACTGGTGTTGGAGCTGTAACCAGAGGAACATCAGAAGTTTCTTCAGGAATTTCAGCATAATCTTTCAGATATATTTTTCCTGACCGAGTTCCAGCAAGAACTTCGCCTTCAGGCTCAGGTTCAGGGTCTATGGAAACCATGTTGCAATTCTTTATCTTGCTCTTGGTTCTTTTATGCTTGATGAGAGCTTCATTCCAGAAACCAAGGCCAACACGAGATTGATTATGTCTCATAGTGATGGCTAAAGGTGCTCGGAGTCCTTTGCCTGAGTTTAAGCCAGGAGCAGTGGCTAAATCATAACCCATCTTCGCCATTAATTCACGAGATTGTGAACTGTATAGATAAAATGCAGGCTTGTACCTATCTTCAGATTGAGGTACAGATTTTATCTCCGTAGGGAGTAAATTTCCTGCCAAGATGAAAGTAGAGGTTAGATAAAAATTGTGTGTAAAACTAGAAGTCGAATTGCATGACTTAGTCTTCTCGAGTTTCTTTTTAGATGAGGGAGTCTTCCGAGGAGAAGAGGAAGACGTCTTAAACTCCGTCATTAAATCCGGGTGGATCCACATGATCTCTTCTTTCTTAGTTGTAACAGGAACAAGTCCTTCATTCTGTGCAGGTGGGATGTTCACAACTTCGAGAGTTGCTTTGGGGATAGGAACAATCCCACTTTCCACCATTAAAGGAGGGAAGTCACCGAACTGCATTGAAATTACATTTGCTGTGACTGTCTTGTCTTTGGGTGTCAGTGTCACAACTCCTGATTTAATCATCTCTTGGATCTTTCCTTTTAATACATAGCAAGACCGGATTGTATGACCCAGCATTCTATGATATGGACAGTATTTTGGGTGATCTGTCTTATTGGCTTCATCAGGCTTTTTTATTTCTGGCAATTGAATCTTGTTACCCTTGAGCAAGCATTCAAAAATACCCTGAACATCGTCATCGTCGAAAGAATATTCTTCCTTCGGCCGAGGAGGTCTCTGTTGTTGATTTGTTGGAGCTGGAGTAGCTTGGGTAGCCTTCACCTCTTGACTACTGCTTTGGAGATTGACTTCAAGAGCTTCTTTCCCTTTGCGATTGTTGGGTCGAGTACTATTGCTAGCACTCTGATTTGATTCCTTGGGAGCCATTTGTACCCCCAGACCCTTGAAGGTCTCAGCACTGACTTCAGCAGCCTTGGCACTGACGATGAAAGAAGGCCAATCTTGGAACTGAGTGGACCCTGTCCACATGCTGATAATTGGTAAGAGATTCGACTTGCAAGTGTCAATAGTAACAGCATCGGGAGTTCCGAGAGGCATTTTGAGAGCTTCTCTTCTGAATCTTTCAATGAAGTCTTCTGTGGTTTCATTATTTTTCTGTTTAATTCTTATGAGGGCTGACATGGTCATGTCATTGAGCCCTTCATAGAACCGTTCAAGAAATATTTGCTTGAAACCGACAAATGAGGTAATGCACCCATCAGGGAGACTTCTATACCATTCATAAGCCGTTCCTTTGAGACACCCAACAAACACCCGAGTAAGGAGGGCGTCACTTGGTTGCAGTTGATCAGTCATTACCTCAAAGTGATTAATGAACTGACTTGGGGAGGTTGTCCCATCAAAGAAAGAGATAGTCGGAGGCTTGTATTTAGGAGGATATGATACTTGCTTCCATTCTATCGGGTAAGGTTGCTTGATACCTAACCTTTGTAAACCATCCTTCTGTTTGAATGCCTCGAATTGAGTTCGGAGATTCCTTAACTCTTCAGTAACAATTCCGGAGGATTGTGGAGTTGTAACTTGTTGAGTGTAATTGGGAGGAGGGACTGCAGCATATGTACCACCCCCAGCTCCAAACTGACTTGGAGTGGGTTATACAGGAACATTAGATTGTACCCCCGGAATAGTAGAGGGTTCCGGGTTTGGAACAACAGGAGTATTTAATACAACTGGAGGGGCTGTATGTTGGACTTGCTGAGTTTGATGCTGAGCTTGCATAAGAGTGTGCATAGCATTCAATGTATCTGCCATAGCTCGCAACTGTTGTTCTAAGGAAGAAATCCTTTGTTCATGAGCTTCGGTGCTAGTTGAAGGTTCATGATTGCCCTCTGCCATGTAAGTGGTAATTATTCGAGGAATAGATGATGAAACAGTCTGTTCTGAATCATCGCTGTGTGAGTCAGTATCTTTCCCGGGGCTATTTACGGGAATCAATATTGGAAAGTTGGATTCTCCAAGGAAGTCCTCTGTGATCTCTGGATTACCACTTGGATGAGAAGAAGAAGAGACCCTGGCCAAGGCTCCGGTCCTGGATCAGGTGCCGAGATAAACACCATCTTCAGAATCTGATATAGCATCAGATCGTATGCTACCCCCAATATTTCTGGAGGTCATGTTGACAGAAGCATAAAGAGGTTCATCTTCATCCAATATTGGTTCATATTGAATCCGTTCGAAAACAGATCGTCTTTTTGGTGAACAACAACATTGAATCACAACTCGAGGTTGGAAGTTGCAACCATGCTTTTCATGGCAAATATGAGCAATATCATAGCCTGATGGAGTGTCAATTCTCCGTTTATTTTGCAAATACTCCCAGAGATCTGTAGGAACAGATTGGGAAGTACTTGAAGATAGTTTCTGTGTAGAAACTTGTCTTTTGTTCTTCTGTCTTCTCGGTTCTTGAGTGTATAAAGACTGATTAATTTGAGCCACATAGTTTTTGGCATATTCTGTATCAGGGTCTAATATACTTGTCTCAGTGGAACCGAGATGATTCTGATGAAGCTTGTTACGAAGATCCGTAGGAGATCTGACTTTGGTATCAGTCTTGGATACTTGTAATTTGCCTTTCTCAGATCGAGAAATTTTGAGAGAAGGAAAATGGGTATTATTCCGACTGGGAGTCGGTAATAATCCATCTTTAGAGGAATTAGCCAAAAGGCGTTTTTCTTTGTTTGATCTAGTAAGAGTACTAGTCAAATTAACTCCAGAGGTAAAGACCTTAGGAGTAGAGGAGTTGACTAAAGAGTCTTTCTCCTTGGTTGGCACAAGATGTGCAAGTTGAGGGGGAATCATTTGTATGTTCTGTGGAAGAGAACCCCCAACCTGACTTTGAGAAACAGTCAAAGGACTGTATCTGTTAGCATACGCTGACTTCAGTTTGGACTTCTGGTCATACGCTGCCTTTTTATTAGCATACGCTGGCTTTGGCTTAGCATACGCTGCCTTTGCCGTACGCTGCCCTTTGACTGCCATACGTACAGAGTCATCAATGGCTAAAGAGCCGACTGCTGTCGTAAAAGTAGAGGGGGAAGAGACTTTGACATGTCCAGAGATGGTTTTCCTTGGACACGCTGACTTGGTTAAAGAACCAACTTTGTCAGCGTGACTAGGAGAAGCTACTGTTGCCGTGTTCAGAGAAGCCGAAGTGTGCTTCGTTGAAGTTGAAGACGTGTTCTTGTCAGCGTGAGAAGTGACAGAAGCGTCTCGGGCTGTTGAAGAAGACTTAGGGACATAGACAGAGCGTCCCTTCTTCTTGGCAGCAGGAAGAGCGGAGGAAGCAGTTCGGCCCTCCTTCGCCTTGAGCATTTCTTCGTAAGCAGATTGGTCGAATTGTACGACCATCGTCTTCTTCGTCGAGCCGATCGACAAAGTATCGCATTGAGTTGTTGCTATCTCATTGGAGGAGACAGCTTTCCCCAGCAGAGTCGCCAATTTGTTTTCCATAAATAAATTCACTTTATTTATTTTGTATCTGAGAAAATTACAACTGTAGGAATCTAATCTAGAAGACGATTACTTTATCCCTTGGACGATGCGATGAAAAAAACTCGAACTTCGAAGAACTTGGACAGCAACTGGGCAATCTCTCTGTTCTCTCTGAAATTGACTGTGTGATGAAGATGAAGAAACTCTTTTTTATAGAGTTTTGGATAACTGTTCTGAAGCATACGCTCAGTCAGTTACTTGACGTGTGCATAACTGCAGGGACGCATGGCGAATTCTGGTGAAGACACCTTGGAGTGCGGTTGAGAGTAGTAGAATATATCTAGGAGAGATTGGTGGCATGGATGCCACGTTGCATAACTTCTGAATAACTGAGTAACTGAGTACAGGACACGTGAGAACGTGTGTTGACTGTAATTAAAAGTCATCCTGGATGCCTTTGCTATGATACGCTGTCTTTAAAGAAGAGTCATACGCTAGCTTTTGAAGGCACATGTCTTGCATACGCTGACTTGGATCATATAAAGCTGATATGCTCACTTGTTTGGGAAGGAGTCGTATGGGGTCCATACGCTCACTTAACTGGGAAGGAGTCGTATGAGATCCATACGCTCACTTAATTGGGAAGGAGTCGTATGAGATCCACACGCTCACTTAATTGGGAAGGAGTCGTATGAGATCCATACGCTCACTTAATTGAGAAGGAGTCGTATGAGATCCATACGCTCACTTAATTGGGAAGGAGTCGTATGAGATTGAGGAAGTAGACACGTGGCTGTTCTCAATCTTCTCAAACACGCCATATCTTTAAATACTGACAAATATTTCTTGAGCGTCGTGCTGCAGATATGATGGCTGACAGACTGTCAGAAATGACAGTAATGATGGCTTTTTATTTATGATGGCTGCTGAGCTGTCATTGTAAGAGACAAAATCTTTTCTCGAAAACCTATACGACGGCTAATCTTCATGGGGCAGCTGTCTTTGCACGAAAGACGAAGTGTCAGATTCATCCTTTATTAAATACATGCTGTGCTGTCATCTCAGGAAATAATAAAATATTCACTGAGCGTACGGCCTTTAGATGAGCGTATGGCCTTGACTGAGCGTATGGCCTTGAGCGTATGGCTTTGACTGAGCGTATGGCCTTGAGCGTATGACTTTGACTGAGCGTATGGCCTTGAGCGTATGACTTGGACTGAGTCTTATGTCAGCGTGTCATAATTTTCACACCCTACACTTGCCGTTGATGGGCATCATGAACAAGTCCCCGTTCGGTCGAGCGAGGCGGTAAGCACCGTTTGAGTATACCGTCTCTATGATGAAAGGTCCCTCCCACTTGGGCTCGAACTTTTCTGGTGTTTTGTGAGTCAACACCATCGGCCTCCTGACTGCCAGGACCAGGTCGCCTATTTGAAAAGTCCTTTGCTTGACCTTTTTGTTGAAAGCCTGTGATATACGGGCTTGATATGCGCTGCTGAGCTAGGAGACGCTTTTCGTCAAGTACCTCCAATTCTCGCAGACGACGACGCTGATTGTCTTCTTCTGTCAATTGATTTGTGATTGCTACACGGAGTGAGGGTATCTGGATCTCAAGAGGCAGTACCGCTTCGCTCCCGTAGACTAAGGAGAACGGGATGTTGCCTGTCGGAGTCCGTACCGTTGTACGGTAGGCCCAAAGACATTCGTCGAGCTTTTCGTCCCAGTCGTGTTTGTTGGATGACACGACCTTTTTGAGTAGCTTGACGATAGTCTTGTTAAAAGCCTCGGCCAATCCGTTTGCTGTCGGATTATAGGCGGTTGATGCCACGTTCTGAATGCGGTTCTTGTCACAGAATCTGCTGAAAACATGGCTGATGAACTGAGGACCATTATCGTGGATAATCCTGTGGGGTACCCCGAAACGGTAGATGACATGATGCTTGATGAAGCTGTTCACCCTAGAGCTTTTCACTTCCGTCAGCGGAACTGCTTCTGCCCATTTGGAGAATTAGTCGGTGATGGCTAGGATGAAGCGGTGTCCCCTCGATGAAGGAGGGGTAATAGGTGTCACGCCCCGATTCCGTCGAATCGATAATCGTCCCCTGGGCGTGATGTCGTACGAACCTAATTTGCGATCGCACAAGGCATAGTCATAAGGTAATCCGAGACACGAGATCTAAAAGAGTACGCAGACAAATTGATTCACACAATAAGTAAAGGAAACTTGATCTTTATTGATAATGAACATCTTTTACAGACTCGGATACACGACTCATTGCCGTACGGGCTACAACATGACTCGATTACAAAAGAGTGCCGATGAGATAGCCGTTCCATACATTGCACACATCCCTCAATATACAACAAAGTACTCCAGTGACCTGGATGGGAGGGACGCTGAGTCGTCTTCCTTGGACTGTCGAGAGCCTTCAAAAGTGGAGTCGCAGAGAAAGACTTTGACGTACGGCCGAAGCTTCAAAATCATGAACGTCGCCGAGCTAGCTGGCACGTCCTTCCTGGTTCGCAGGATCTGCAAGGAGCGAGGATCAGTACGATCACATGTACTGGCGAATGGCTAATTAAAATCCAAGCTCTGCATTTGATTCAAGAAGTTTCGTAAACATGTTAGCTAGCTATTTCAATGATCTTTCTAACCATCCTGCTCGATTTTCATGTTAACATATTTTGAGGCAAGTATATGAAATTGTATAACATTAGGCAACTATCATATTCATCCCGTATCACGTGCACTTGTTAAGCAGTGAAAAGGGGTATGAAGACCACTGGCAATGTCAAGCCATCGCGGACTATAGCTGGGTTAGACGGCGACCCTTTCGCGTCGGGTAGCGAGCCCTGTGCGAAAGTTCCCGCATAACTCGCACCGATGAAGGGCTGGCACTTGCTATAAACTCGTTCCTCCCGGGCCGAATCGGTCCCTTGGCCTAGGCAACCGTTCGAGGAAACTACACCTTGTCGCCAAGTTGTCCAATGTCCGTTTTGCTTACTTAGCTGTATCGTTGCGATAAACGTTAATCGATTCATTCATTGCTTTGCATAGGCTAAGTGGCTTTGCATAAGGAACATGTTTTCTATTGCCAATACCAGCAGTTGATAACAAGTGTTTCGTGAAGAATCGTGCTACGATTTCTTTGATTCTATACTATTATGACAAGCATTCATTTTACTTCACATATTAAGTTTTTGAAGTATAGGGTCGAGGCGAAGGAGGTCAGCCACTCGCCTTAGCCTTGCTTCAAGCGAGCGACCGGTTGGCTGCGCTGACGTCGCCTATGCGATCACCTGTAATCGTATAAGCAACTGATTAGAATACTGTATAATTCAAGGAATTTCGATATGAATGCGAAGCTCGAAAACGTAAGTCACAAAAAATCATTCGAAAAACATTCACGAAAACCAAAGCCAAAGCCAAATCAAGTACGGCATAAAAATCAGAGCAACGGGAGGTCTCTCCCGACTCAGCCGCAGAGCCAATCCTCGAGGCGCAACCCGCTGAATATGGGACTTGGTTCCGAAGAAGCCATTCCATAACGTGGAATGGATCTTAATTCAACCGTTCCCGTTCGATTGACTCGTCCGATTCCGACCTATCGGTCCCGACCGAATCGATAGCGACAGTATTCCTTTCTCACGCACCCCGTGGACGGAAACGGGGCACGATGTAGGGACGGGGCACTACACCATAACCAACTAATAAAAAGTTTCGTCCTCGAAACTTAAAGATAGAACCTACCTCTACGAGAAAAATGAAGGAAATTTCTTCTTCATTTCTGATTCAAGCACCCACGTCGACTCTTCGACCGAATGGTTCCTCCAGAGGACGCGGACGAGAGGGATCGCTCGATTTTGCAGCAGCTTATCCTTGCGTTCTAAGATTTGAACTGGCTCTTCGACGTAGGATAAGTCGGACTTTAGCTCCAGCTGGCCAAAATCTACCACGTGGCTCGGGGCGTGCAAGTACTTCCGCAGTTGCGAGACGTGGAAGATATTGTGTACACCTTCAAGCGCCGGCGGTAGGGCAATTTTATAGGCTACTGGGGCGACCCGTTCGAGTATTTCGAACGGCCCAACGAATCTCGGGCTCAACTTTCCTTTCGCACCGAACCGAGTAACTCCCCACATGGGTGACACTTTGAGAAATACGTGATCGCCTTCTTGAAACTCGAGGGGTCGACGATGAACGTCCGTATAGCTTTTCTGACGACTCTACTCAGTCTTTAGTCTTTTCCGAATGAGCCAAATTTTCTGCACGGTCTATTCCACCAGTTCCGGGCCGAGAATCTGCCGCTCTCCGACTTCGTCCCAGCAAATGGATGATCGCCACTTGCGTCCGTACAAGGCTTCATAGGGCGCCATTTGAATCCTGGACTGATAGCTGTTGTTGTATGCGAATTCGGCCAGAGGTAGATGATTGTCCTAGCGTGATTTGAAGTAAATTGTGCAGAGTCGTAGCATGTCTTCGAAAATCTGATTGACGTGCAATATTTGGCCGTCGGTCTGAGGATGGTAAGCTGAGCTGAACTGTAACTTGGTACCCAGCGCCGACTGAAGCCTGCTCCAGAATCGCGACATGAACCGTGAATCCCGATCGAAGACAATGGATACTGGAACTCCGTGCAGCCGTACTATCTCATCAAGATAAATCTGTGCCAGGCGATCAACGCTCCAAGTAACTTTGATAGCAATAAAGTGCGCTGACTTGGTTAGTCGATCGACGATGACCCAGATGGCATCATTTCCCCGCGGCGTCTTCGGCAGACCAACAATAAAATCCATGCACACGTGCTGCCACTTCTATTCCGGAATTGCCAGATTCTGTATCTCCCTGCCCGGTCTCTGGTGCTCAGCTTTTACCTGCTGACAGGCCATGCATTGCGACACGAAAAGTGCCACATCTCTTTTCATCCCGTGCCACGAGAAGTTTGTACGGAGGTCCTTGTACATCTTCGTACTGCCGGGATACAAGGTGTACTTCGCGTAGTGCACCTCCGACAATATCTTCTTTCTAAGTTCTAAATCATCCGGAACGCATAGCCTACCCCTCAATCGAAGCATGCCGGTCTCGTCTTCCGCAAATTCGGTCGTCCTGCCCGTCGAGATAAGATCTCACATTTTCTTCAGGTACGGATCGTCCTTCTGAGCGGTCTTGATCTTTTTAAGCAAGCTCGGCTCTAACTGCAACTTTGCCAACTGCATATTTCGGAATCGGACTCGAAGTTCAATGCCCATCTCTTCTAAGTCACGTAGCAGTCTGCGGTCGATGGATAGCGAGGCTATGTACTTTCGACTCAGAGCGTCCGCCACAACATTTCCCTTTCCCGGCATATAGTCGATAGTCAAGTCGTAATCCTTGATCAGTTCAAGCCAATGCCTTTGCCGCAAGTTCAGTTCCCTCTGCGTGAATAGATACTTGAGGCTCTTGTGATTGGTATAGATCGTGCATGCCATGCCATAGAGATAGTGACGCCACAATTTCAACGTAAACACAATCGTTGCTAACTCCAGGTCGTGCGTGGGATAATTTTTCTCGTGCGGCTTTAGCTGTCGGGAAGCAAAAGATATCACCTTGTTCTGCTGCATCAGCACACACCCCAAGCCCTGACTGGACGCGTCGCTGAATATCTGGAAACCCTTAGTCCCTTCTGGAAGTGCGAGTATCGGGGCCGAGACGAGCCGTTGCTCTAATTATTGGAATGAAGCTTCACAATCGTCTGACCATTCGAATGCGACTCCTTAATGGGTGAGGCGAGTCAGAGGCGATGAGATCTTCGCGAAGTCTTTCACGAAGCATCGATAGTATCCCGCTAAGCCAAGGAAACTTCGAATCTCGCTGACGGACGTTGGACGCTTTCAATCGATGACGGCTTCAACTTTCTTTGGGTCGACCGCAATGCCTTCAGCTGAAATGATGTGTCCGAGAAATACGACGCTACTCAGACAAAATTTATATTTGCTTCGCTTCGCATACAACTGATTTTCTCGAAGGGTCTGAAGCACTGTCCGTAGATGCTCAGTGTGTTGCTTCTTATTCTTCGAATAGACGAGTATGTCGTTGATGAAGACTACTACGAATTTGTCGAGGAATGGTCGGAACACCCGATTCATCAGATCCATGAAAGCGGCAGAGGCGTTCGTTAGGCCGAACGGCATTACCAGGAACTCGTAATGGCCGTATCTAGTGCGAAAGGTAGACTTTGGCACATCGTCCGGCTTGATCTTGAGTTGATGGTAACCCGAGCGCAGAACAATTTTAGAGAACACCGTAGCTCCTTGAAGCTAATCAAACAGATCGTCTATGCGGGGCAGGGGGTATTTGTTCCGAACGGTGGCTTTATTCATCTCGCGGTAGTCGATACAAAGACGCATAGAGCCATCTTTCTTCTTGACAAACAGCACAGGTGCTCCCCAGGGCGAGACGCTGGGTCGAATGAATCCCTTGTCGAACAACTCTTGTAACTGTACCTTGAGTTCTTTAAGTTCTGCAGGGGTCATTCTGTACGGGGCTTTCGAGATTGGCCGAGTGTCGGGAAATGTATCGATAGTGAACTCAATCTCTCGATCGGGCGGCATGCCGGGCAGCTCGTCCGGGAATTCATCGGGAAATTCTGCTACAACGTCGGTCTGACCCGCGTTTGCACCATCCTGTCGCATGTCTCGAACGGAAGCTAGATAGCCTTCGCACCCGGAATGCAGCATCCGTCGAACAGATATTGCGGAGATCACCATGCAGGTCGGCGACGCCTCACCACACGAGTAGCAGAATTCAGGCACTCCAGGTATGCGAAATGTGACCCTCTTTTCTGCGCAGTCTATGGTTGCGTTGTACGGACCGAGCCAATCCATCCCCAGAATGATGTCGCAGTCCTTAATATCGAGAACTATCGCATCGAGACTGATCTTTTGACCACCTATACAGATGATTCTGTCTCTGCAGACTAAATTTACAAGTAGTGGCATGCCCGACGGTACGTTAACAGTGAGATCGAGGCCCAGCGGTGTCAGGGAAAATTTGTGCTCGGCGGCAAAGTCCGTCGATATAAAACTATGCATGGCACCTGAATCAAACAATACACGAGCAGGCTTATTATTGAATTATAATATACCTGTCACGACTGTATCATATGCGAATGCTTCGTCTCGAGTCATGGCATAGACGCGACCCTGAGCATTGGGGCGACGGTCCTGGCCATTCGGATGTGCGGTCGGAGGAGCCCGAGGTGCTTGGCCTCGGTTCTAATGGTGTTGTTGGGGACGCTGGTTTGACTTCTCCGAACAGTTGCGTATGATGTGGTCGGTTCGGCCGCACCCGAGGCATGCACCGTTCTTCAATCGGCACTCGTTGACCAAGTGCCCCTCCTTGTGGCAGAAAGTACAGACTACTTGATCCTTCATCTGGTTGTCGCCTTCGTTGTTACGGTTTTGACACTTATATGCGTTGTTGCCTTCCGTGTTACTATGGCGTTTGTTATTAAAGTAAACAGCGCCGATAGTAGTAGGAGGATACTCGGACTCCAGACGGATGGCGTGGTTGAGTGCCTCGCCAATAGTTTTGTATTCATCCACCGAAATGTGAGCGCGGATAGTGGAACGTAGACCCACTTCAAATCGTCGAGCTCGACTTGCAGTAGTAGGTAGGAAGTCTCCAGCAAACATGGCCAGTTTGTTGAATTTGGCCGCATATTTTCGTACCGTCATATTCCCTTGCCTTAACTGCATAAACTCGTCTTCTTTTTCTTGTCGCACGGCTGCAGAAAGATATTCGGTCTCGAACGCCTTTTTGAATGTCGCCCATGAGATCGCCACCGTCTCGTCTTCACGTCGAATAGCCCGTTTCTCTACAGCCCACCAATCGTGCGCGTTCATTCGAAGTAGAAGTTGAGCACACGCGACTTTTTTTGAGTCCTCGACACACAGAAGCTCGAACTTATCTTCTAGCTCCTCCAGCCAGTCGATCGCCACTGAGGGATCTTCTGTACCATTGAAGAAAGTACGGCAGCTTTTAGTAAATTTTGACACGTCGAAGTTAGAACTTCTCGGTGCCGCAGGTGAGAGCACGGGCGCCTCTGGTTCAGCTTCGTTGGATCGAACCGCAGGCTGGGTCACGACAGGTGTCATGTTGAATTGTTGTTGCTCACGACCGACTGTACGATTTGCTGGAGGGTATTCAGCTGCTGCTGCTGCAGCTTGAATTGACCCTCGAACCGATTCTCAAATTAGATCTTACGAGCCTCCGCTTGCTGACGATGGAGCTCATTTTGACGTTGCTGCATTTCAAGCATCTGCAGCATACGTTGCATCGGGTCGCCGGAAGGTCCGGCTGCGATAGGCGTCATTCCCGTTGGGTTGACGGAATGCTTGGGTCTGGAAGCACTCGAGCCGCTGGAAGCGCTCGTCTCGTCTTCCGCCTGAGCTCCCGTAACTGCAGGGAAAAGAAAGGCAACTCTCGTTAGTTTCAGAAAATGTCCTGGGTTCAGCGTATGGAACAACTCATCTCATCGACACGAGGTCAACGGTTGGAGACTAGAACTCGACATTGGAGGCCAAGGACGTAAAGTCGTGCTCTGATACCATTATATCACGTCCTGATTCCGTCGAAACGATAGTCGTCCCCCGGGCGTGATGCCGTGTGAACCTAATTTGCGATCGCACAAGGCAAAGTCATAAGGTAATCTGAGACACGAGATCTAAGAGAGTACGCAGACAAATTGATTCACATAATAAGTAAAGGAAACTTGATCTTTATTGATAATGAACATCTTTTACAGACTCCGATACACGACTCATTGCCGTACGGGCTACAACATGACTCGATTACAAAAGAGTGCCGATGAGATAGCCGTTCCATACATTGCACACATCTCTCTATATACAACAAAGTACTCCAGTGACCTGGATGGAAGGGACGCTGAGTCATCTTTCTTGGACTGTCGAGAGCCTTCAAAAGTGGAGTCGCAGAGAAAGACTTCGACGCACGGCCGAAGCTTCAAAATCACGAACGCCGTCGAGCTAGCTGGCACGTCCTTCCTGGTTCGCGGGACCTGCAAAGAGCGAGGATCAGTACGATCACATGTACTGGCGAATGGCTAATTAAAATCCAAGCTCTGCATTTGATTCAAGAAGTTTCGTAAACATGTTAGCTAGCTATTTCAATGATCTTTCTAACCATCATACTCGATTTGCATGTTAACATATTTTGAGGCAAGCATATAAAATTGTATAACATTAAGCAACTATCATATTCATCCCGTGTCCCGTGCACTTGTTAAGCAGTGAAAAGGGGTGTGAAGGCCACTAGCAATGTCAAGCCATCGCGGACTATAGCTGGGTTAGACGATGACCCTTTCGCGTCGGGTAGCGAGCCCTGTGCGAAAGTTCCTGCCTAACTCGCGCCGATGAAGGGCTGGCGCTTGCTATAAACTCGTTCCTCCCGGGCCGAATCGATCCCTTGGCCTAGGCAACCGTTCGAGGAAACTACACCTTGTCGACAAGTTGTCCAATGACCGTTTTGCTTACTTAGCTGTATCGTTGCGATAAACGTTAATCGATTCATTTATTGCTTTGCATAGGCTAAGTGGATTTACATAAGGAACATGTTTTCTATTTCCAATACCAGCAGTTGATAGCAAGTATTTCATGAAAAATCGTGCTACAATTTCTTTGATTCTACACTATTATGACAAGCATTTATTTTACTTCACATATTAAGTTTTTGAAGTAGAGGGTCGAGGCGAAGGAGGTCAGCCACTCACCTTAGCCTTGCTTCAAGCGAGCGACCGGTTGGCTGCGCTGACGTCGCCTACGCGATCACCTGCAATCGCATAAGCAACTGATTAGAATACTGTATAATTCAAGGAATTTTGATATGAATGCGAATCTGGAAAATGCAAGTCATGAAAACTCATTCGGAAAATATTCACGAAAATACATTCACGAAAACCAAAGCCAAAGCCAAATCAAGTGCGGCATGAAAATCAGAGCAACGGAAGGTCTCTTCCGACTCAGTCGCAGAGCCAATCCTCGAGGCGCAACCCGCTGAATATGGGACTTGGTTCCGAAGAAGCCATTCCATAACGTGGAATGGATCTTAATTCAACCGTTCCCATTCGATCGACTCGGCCGATTCCGACCTATCGGTCCCGACCGAATCGATAGCGACAGTGTTCCTTTCTCGCGCACCCCGTGGACGAAAACGGGGCACGATGTAGGGATAGGGCACTACAATAGGTCCCATAATGTCCATGCCCCAAGCTTCAAAGGGCCAGAAGGCGACCGTAGGATGTAGTGGTTCCTATGGTGTATGGATAAAGTCGGCGTGAAGCTGGCACGCATGGCACTTTTTAGCATAATCGACGGCGTCGGCTGCCATGGTTGGCCAGTAGTAACCCATGTGTCGTAGTCGATCCTGCAACTTAGGGCCAGGTTGATGAGCCCCACAAGTCCCATCATGAGCTTTCCGAAGGGCTTCAGCTGCTTCTTCGTTGGATAGACATCGAAGGAGAAGTCCATCGAAGGAACGTCGGTACAGTGTTTTAGTAGCTGCATCATAATAAAACCAAAGGGAACGCCTTCTGACCGAGATGGCTTCTTTCGGGTCTTCTGGGAGAATTCCATAGACAACAAAATCGATGAATGGGAACCTCCAGTCTCGAACATTAACACCGGCACTTGTCGTCATGGTATAGGCCATTTGTGTGCATAGATTGTTTTTGGGACAAACCAAGTCTCGTCCAACTATTGTGACGTAGTATTGAGTCCCGAGGGGTGCTGCTAATGAAGCTGCGAGGCTGACCAGAGCGTCAGCCTCCAGGTTTTGTAATCGAGGTACGTGTTCTATGAAAAACTTGGTGAAGGTTGAAATAATATTCAATGCAGCTTCATGGTAAGGAACCAGATCTTCATAGCGAACTTCGTACTGTCCTCGAATTTGATTAACGATGAGTTTTGAGTCGCCGTAAGCTTCTAGATGATCCACCCCCAGCTGTTGCGCCAGCTGGAGTTCCATGATGAGAGCGTTGTACTCGACAACATTGTTGGATCACGACTTCGAAAGGGAGTAAGTACGCTGGATGACCAGCTGATCGGGGGAGACTAAGACTACCCCCACTCCTGCGATGATTTGGCCTTTGGGGTCTGTTCTTGAAGCGCCATCGAAAAACACCCGCCAGACGGAGTTTTCTTCGGTGACGTTTGATTCTTGAACCTCATCCGGAATGTCTTCATAGAGTCTAGAGGACTCTGGGATGGGGTGTGCAGCTAAAAAGTCGGCTAGAGCGTGGCCCTTGACGGCTTTTTGTGGAACGAAGACCATATTATATGGTGTCAACAAGATTGCCCATGTTGCTAGTTGGGAGTTCAATGATCCCGACTTCGTCATGAGAACTCTGAGTGGATTGACTCGGGAGATGACATGAATTGTCTGGCCCAAAACATAATGGCTAGTCTTCTGGATGGCGAACACCAAAGCCAAACACTCCTTTTTCAACGGGGTTGTACCGGTGTTCGGCCCCGATCAGTGTCCTACTGAGGTAGTAGATAGCTTGCTCATAGCCTGCATCGTTGTTCTGAGCCAACAAAGCGCCGAGGGAATGATCCATGGCACGGACGTAGAGGAGAAATGGTTTACCTGCGACGGGTGCCACCAGGACTAGCGGGCTCGTCAGGTAAGCTTTGATATCATCGAAAGCTTTCTGGCATTCTTCTGTCCAGACGTAGGAGACTCCCTTCTTCATGAGCTGGGTGAAGGGTTGGTATTTTTCGAAAAGGTTTCCTATAAACCTTCGGATGTATGCCAGACGCCCCTGCAGGCCTCGAAGTTCTCGGAGGTTCTTCGGAGGGTCCATGTCAAGGATGGCTTTGGTTTTCTCGGAATCGACATGAATGCCTTTTGCCGTGATAATGAAGCCCAAGAACTTTTTGCTAGAAACCCCAAGGAAGGATTTAGCGGGGTTCATCTTGAGTTGATGCGCTCGCATGAGATCGAAGACTGTCTTTAGGTCTTGTAGGTGATCACCTTTGAGATGGCTCTTGACTGCGATATCATCAACATAACATTCATCTATTTTGCGTAGATGTTGACGGAAGATGGTACTCATAGCTCGTTGGTACATAGCACCAGCATTCTTTAAGCCAAAGGGCATCACTGTGTAGCAGAAAACCTCCTCTGGAGTCCTGAATGACGTATATTTTACGTCATCGGGGAACATTTTGATTTGGTTGTAGTCTGAGTACCCATCCATGAAAGACATGCATTCGAAGCCACATGTATTGTCGATCATCACGTCAGTAATTGGAAGCGGGAATTCGTCCTTCGGGCAAGCAGTATTGAGATCCCTGAAGTCGATGCAAACTCGTATCTTCCTATTCTTCTTGGTGACAGGGACGACATTGGCCACCCAATTCGGATATTGCTCTTCATGGATGAACCCGCTGCTCAGGAGTTTGTCCACCTCCTGATCGATAGCGTTCATGATGTCAGGAAGAAAACATTTTTGCTGTTGCTTTACAGGTTTAGCATCAGGCAAGATGTTAAGTCTATGTATTGCGATCTGGGGATCAAGTCCCGGCATATCTTCGTAGCTCCAGGCGAAGACGTCGATATATTCTTTGGCCAATTGGACCAAAGACTCCCGGTCTTCTCCCTTTAAACTCTTGCTGATAAAGATGGGTTTGGAAGGAGATCCATCCCCAAGATCAATTTGTTTGAACTCGTCTTCGGTAGGGGGTTCGCGTAATTCAAAACGAGACTCCCACTGTGCTCCTAGGCGTTGAGCCCAGGGTTCTTCCTCAAAGAATTTCGGCGTTTGGTCATCGCATTCATCCTCTTGAGATTGTGCAGATGCCATGTTGACTGATAGCACCTTCCTGAGGACTGAGTCGATACTGGTATTGGAATCCCAAGTTGATGCTTCGGACGAATGAGAGTGTTCTATTTCTTCTGCCTCCGAACTCTCTGGAGTAGCCGGCGGCGTGACATAGCCTACCCCCCGTCGAGTACGATGATAGTAGTCCTGCGGCTTTCCTTTAGGTGTTGGAAGCCAGAGGGGAAGACGCTGACCTTTGCCATAGTTCAGGCTTTTGTTGCTTTTCAGGTCGTAACCTATATTTTGAATGAGGTACTTTGCCTTGTTTGTGTATCGATAGACTTGTATTCTGCCGGTATCTGGTTCTGGCTCGAGTGGCGGGAGGTCTTGATGACGCTCGACTTTGCCGAAGATGATGGGTTCTTCATCCTGATTCTGCGGTGGGACTATAAAATAGACTCCTTGGGACGGGACTACTCGATTTACATGATTGACGGTCATTATTTGTGTTTGTAACGATCGAAGAGCATTATATAGTGTATACATGGCATTCCAATATGGAAGACTAGAATAATTGAAAGACACTCTATTATTGATAAAATACGAAATTTTGTCTTGCGGGATTACATTATCAAGAGAAAGTGCATCTATATCAGCAGATATGTACTCTCCTAACTCTTTATTTGTGAGCACTGGGACTGGTTCGGGAGAGTTCATCGCAGATTTGACCTTGGGATCCGAGAGGGCTGTGTGGGCTTTCTCTTGCAGCTTGGATGATTGCGGAGGTTTGCCTTTAAGAGCACCTTCAGGGGTGCCTTGACTGCGCCTTCGATGACAGGTGCCTTCCCCTGTAGTTTTGCCACAAGGGGAGCCGACGTTTGAGAAGGTTTTCCCTTGAGCCGTATCTTCAGGGGAGCTTTACTAGGTGCTCTAAATAGAGAAGTCAATGCTTTTCCAGGTAGCTTGATGGTCATGGGAGGCAGCATCTGAGGCAGTTTTTCTTTGAGTCGAATCTTCAAAGGAGCGTCGGGAATCATCTCTGGCTCCATGTCCGGCTCTGCCGCTGTTTCTGCCTCGTCATCAACATCGTTGGCTTCCCCTTCATCAAGCGACTTATATAAGCTAGCGTCGGTGAAGTAGGCTTCGACCCCCTTGTACTCATGCAGCCACGGGCGATCCAGCAGGAGGTTGTAGTTGACGTCGGCATCCACGACCCAGCAGGAGGTTGTAGTTGACGTCGGCATCCATCGTTGGTGGACACGTACTTCATACATTGTTGGAGTATAGATGGCACCACCATGTACTCATACAGCCATGGGCGACCCAGCAGGAGGTTGTAGTTGACGTCGGCATCCATGACATAGCAAGTCACCTCGGTTTGGAGGTTACCGATATGACATTTCAGCCGTATTTTGCCCAGCGGTTCACTTTTGCTAGCATTGAAATCGCTGATTGTAGTGTTGGAAGGCGCCAGACGGTACATCGGGATCCCCAGTGTTGAGAGCAGAGTCCTAGGGATGATGCTGAAGGAAGACCCTGGATCAATCTGAATTCGCTTCACCTTGACGGAACCCACATACCCTGTGTAATACAGTGGCCTGTTGTGCCGGTTGTGTTTGAGCAGCATGTCTTGTTGGGTGAAGGTTATGTTGTGGATGACCTTATCCGTACAATGGCAGTACGCACATGTGGTCGGGATATCCTCAGGTTGCTTGACCTGACTGATGAAGGACTCAGCATCCTTCAAGGCTTTACAGAGAGCTTCGCGGGTGTCTTTGGAAAGACGAAGAAGCTCAAACAGTGACAAACGGGCAGGAGTACCGACAGGTTGTGCCAGTTTGTCAAAGTTGTGGGGCTTGGCTAGCCCCGAAGCATTTTCCCTTCACAAAGGCTTGTCAAAACGGGCCTCTACGTGCTTCTGTTTATTAGCTGCTGGAGGTCTGGATTGGCCCTCTTCCTGGACAGCAGGGGCAGTGCAGGGAGGCACCACCTCGACGGCAGCTTCGTCGGATTGGGCGTTCAGCTGCGAACGCGTTTGTACAGGAAGTGCCTCTTCCATGGAGGAAGAGATCATACGGCAAGACTTGATCTTCTTGCCCTTGGTTTTGGAGGTAGAGCGTACCCCCAGTTGAGTAACTTCGGAGACGAGATCTGGGTGAACCCATAAGATCTCTCCCCGAGATGTGGTGAGTGGGATGAGTCCAATCACGTTGTCACGGGTAGGTGGTAGATTGACCACCTCCATTGTCGCCTTTGGGATGGGGACGACGCCATCTTGTGTTGTGGTTGGCGGCAAGGTACTGAATTGGAGCGATACTAGGTTGGACGAGACTGTCTTCTCTTCATAATCGACGGAGATAACATTCGTATTGATCATGCACCGGATGTAGTTCTTGAGGACGTAGCAGTCCTGAGTTGGATGTCCGACAAACCGATGGTAGTGACAATACCTCGGATTGTCCACTCTCCCAACCTCGTTGGGACGCTTCGGGTCCGGCAATTTGATCTTATCACCCTGCTTCAGCATCTCGAAGAGTTGTAAGGTGTCTTCATCGTTGAAAGAATAGACCTCCTTTGGCCTTGGCGTAAGCGGAGGCTTCTGAGTAGGTGCTTGTGCGCCTTTGGAGGCATTGACAGTCAACGCCTGTTTTCCCTTCGTCTTACGTCCAGGGTTGTTGGCAGCAGGCCATTTTTCCTTGTCTTCGAAAGCAGGAAAACTGACTCCCAGAAGGCGAGCATTGCATGCCTTCTTTTCAGCTGCTTCAGCCTCAATAATCAATGAGCTCCAGTCGGGAGGAGGAGTGGAGTTGAGCCAGAGCTTGATCGCATGAAGCATGTTCATGCTGCAGGAGGAGAGGAGTGCATGTTATAATGTTCCAGAACCAGAATACTGGAGAGCGGGGACGTACATAGCCAGCTACGTATATTGAAGTGCAACCCACCTCGCTATACGGTCACGGCTATCTCGATACATGAGGGTTTAACTACAAGCCAACAGTCTCCTATAGTCATGAACAAGCTTATTCTTTCAATCTCAAGCAAGCAATAATAGTTACAAGATGTCAGAGCACCAAATATATAATAGCAAGGCGTCCCATACATTACATATTGGATGATCATGAAGCTAGTCGTTATAAAATGTCAGAAATAGCAAGAGTTTAGTCATACATGATCAACCCTAGGATCTGTCAATCATGTTACAGTCCGTAGACAGATAGAAAATAAAGGTACAATACGAGCTAACACGTGCTCGTTGGCTAAACGCCTCAAAAGAATAATTTTACAATAAAGTGGAAGGACAAAAAGAAACCCACTCGTTGCCAGGGTTACGCCTGGTGGTCACCATCTTGCTGGAAGACAGGTGGATCCTCTGGTGCTGCTCCGATATCTGGCCACACAAAACCAGTTGGGTCAGACCCCAGAAAGAGTAAGTGCCACAAAGGAGGCTTCACTTAGGAACTAAAACCAGCATATCACAATAGAATATTAAGGTTAAATAATAAATAAAGAACTGATAATAATAGAGATAACAACAGTAAACTGAGTACGAAAAAACCATTCAAGTAGCCAGGTTACAACCCTTAAACCAAACAAGGACCGGGGTTACAGCCCTTCACCTGAATAGAAATCTGTCTCAAATACTATTGGTACAGTGAAGACAATAAACGAAGAGAGGACACAGAACTGCTCCGGAAGCAAGGTTACAACCCTTAAACCAAACAAGGACCGGGGTTGTAACCCTTCGCCTGAACAGAACTGGACCCCCGATCGTTATTGTTAAGGCAAGCATAATTAATCATGGTATTAAGGTAAGGTAAAACATGACGAACATGGCATGGGGTTGCAATAAGACAATAAACGAAGAGAGGACACAGAACTGCTCCGGGAGCCAGGTTACAACCCTTAAACCAAACAAGGACCGGGGTGGTAACCCTTCGCCTGAACAGAACTGGACCCCCGATCGTTATTGTTAAGGCAAGCATCAATAGTCATGTCATGTCACAATCTTGCACAGGATCAGGATAAGACTAAGCTGGAATAAACTCCATCCAATCAATCACGGCCAATCAAGAGTATGGCTTGATACTTTTAACTAACTAGGGTTATCACAGGCCTAGTTACTAGCAAGATGTAATGAGATTATCCCAACAGCCACAAGCCCTGCAGACCATCCAGGTTATCCGGGTCGAATGTCCGTTTATGAAGAATGCAACACGTGACTGTGTGCTGGAAATGTGTCCTACTCGTCGGTAGGCTACAAGTCTACTTGAGCGCCCAGATAACGGATTGCCTGTAGCTGGGAAATCTCTTCATTACTACTGGATTATTCTAGTTATTAGCCTTAGTTGAATTCAGTAGGTACCCCTGACCGTGGTACTCAGGGATCCCCATCCTAGACTGTCACTTCCCCTTCCCAGAATACATATTTTTAATACATGTACTGCTTTAATATATTTATTTAATAACTATCATGTATTGTTCTGTAGTTAAACTCCTTTAATTTTATGTTAATTAATTTTCTGCAATTTTATTTCTGTATTTTATTTTCTGCTTTTATACTCTGCTTTAGCTTTACTTTGGGTTCGGCTTGGATTGGTTTAGTTAAGTTGGTTCATCATGAACCGAAACAAACCCCCACCTACCACCACCCCTTCCATTTAAAGCCATCCCCTTTCTCTCTCTTCATTACTTCACCATTAATCTTCTTCTTCCTCATAACTCCTCCCCCACCTACCAGCAGCCAAGGCAAGTGCCAACTTGCTTCTTGATGGATCACCATTATTATTGTTCCATCATCTTCCTTACTTGATTTTGAGCCTCTTTAGTACTTAACATTTTCAATTTCCATGGTTCCTTTCTTGTAGATCTAAGTTTTGTGCATTTTTGAATTTTTTAGGTTTTGATCTAGTAACTTTGTTATTTCTAAGTTTTGATGGTTCCAGGTTGTAGAGAATGTCGTTATACCCCATTTTGACCTATGGAAGTCCAGATTTGGGCTTGGAATAAAGGATTTATGGAGCTTGGAAGTAAGGTCTTCATGGTTGTTCTTCTCGGAATAGTGGAGAAGAAGTGCAGTACTTAGCCGCATGAGTTTTCAGGCGGCAAGTCATTCTTTAGCCGCATGAAGTTTATATATATATATATATATATATATATATATATATATATATATATATATATATATATATATATATATCCTGGCCGCACGACTTATTTAGCCGCATGGACTCAGGTTGACCCGCAGCCGCATGTCGCTGACAATTTTTAGCCGCATAAGGCCAGTCATCCGCAGCCGCATGAACACCCATCGTATCTTAGCCGCATAAAGTTTATTTGCATCTAGCCGCATAAGGCCAGTCATCCCCAGCCGCGTATGCATATTTCTTAGCCGCATATAGGTTTATCATTTCCAGCCGCATGTGAATTATCATTGAGCTGCATAGGCTTGTTCTTTGAGCCCCATATAAATTGTTATTCCCAGACCGCATATATGGAGCCCGACCCGTCTAGCCGCATAAATAGGCATCTGCCTATGGCTGCCCATAATGCCCTTTTGGCTGATTCTGTCCCAAGTTGGCATTAATTAAACATAAAGTGTTATTTTGGCATTAATTGACATTGGTTGACATTTATCACCATTAATTGGTTGACTTGGTATTTATTAACATTAATTATTGTCTTGACATTAATAAACATGGATTGTTATCTTAATTTAGTAAATTGATCATGCGTTCCTAGTTGGAACTAAGAGGCTGGTTAGTCATCTTATTGAATTAAATAAAAGAGACACAAACTATGGTAATCGACTGGCTGATCCCGAATATTGGCCTACAAGCACATGCAGGCTTCAATTTATTTATTTATTTATTTATTTATCTTATCAAAGCAGCATGTGTACTTTATGGTCAAGGCATGATTATCCCGTGGTTAGTTTGATTGTTGCATTACGCTATGTAAGACCTACAACCTAACCGTACGGGTATTGTTGTAGAGTTGTGCATATCGTATCCCGTACGAAAGTAGTCATTTGAATGACCATGATCCACGGTATGGAACTTCACTCAACGTAGAGGCTATTAAGTTAGATAAAATAATGATTGCATGGAGAGAATGGATTCCCGAGTTCTTACATGGCAGCCCTCTTGGGACTATTAAGTGTCCGACAGGCCGGCTGGTTTCCACAGATACTGCAAATCTGCCACACGGGCAGGGAGCGGTATCTGCTTATATTATTTAATTGTACATGGTATACTAACGACGAGCGTCCCGCTGGGACTCGTCTAATTTATGATTGGCACAATTGATTGACTGGACAGACTAGCCTTGCTCGCACATAGTAAGAACTGAGGAATCCCTATTGCATAATTTCAGGATAACTTGGAACTCACAGTAGCAAGCCGTAGTAGTTGCATGGCCGTTTAAATTGATTTGTTTGTGTACTGTACCTACTCTGTTACCTAACTGAGATGATCAGAATGTCAGGACATGACGGGCCAACTTCTGTCCTTGTTTGGTTGGGAGGTTGGTTCGAAGTGTCGTGATGTTATGTGAATCCTAGTAGATAGCAGAGATCTATTATCATATTCTCTTATTACTGGCTTCATTCCTCATATCGTTCTTCCTTGCGGTACTTGCTATTAGAGGTCTAACCTCTCTGGTTTTGTATGGCCTGATTTAGAGCCGGTCCCCGAGGATCCAACTTATTTCTACCTCCAAGATGGTCAATACTAGAGGGATGATCGCAGGAGGACTCGAGTGGGTTCCTTACTTCCCCGCTCATTTTGTGAATTACTTTATACTTTGCCGTTTGGCACCGACATGTTAGTCGGATTGTCTTGTACTTACTTTCGCATAATTGTAACTAAAGTCAGGCTGCAGCTGATAACAATTGTGTATACCTTGCTACATCATCTGGCTATGTTTTGAAAAGTCGGATATCAAGAACATTTTGACTAAGCGTTTGGGATGCCTTACTGCTTTATCTTACATGTTCTCTATTTTTGTTCCTCGTTTGAATGATTGAGACAATAGATATGAAGTGACCATAGTGAGACTTTCATGTAGTAGGCACCCCCTCGTCTTATTAGACAGCATTGATCGTATTATACGGTAGTCATCTACCCGTAATACGTAGCTGGCTGAGTCTCGCTCTCCAGTATTCTGGTTCTGGGGCATGACAAGGTTTTAATGGTGGCCCATGCAGGTCTGATTTCAGACTTGTGGGGTGTTCTAATAGGATGTCTCAATCACACATGTTCCCCCTTGATCTCATGATTCGTTGATTCTCAACTCCAGCTTGACATTCCGGTATCCTTTGACTTCATTGATCCTTCATGTTCGGTCGTTTGATTGTTCGCTTGTCCCTTTTCTTAGGGGCACTTTGTCCTGCCTGTCAGGACTGGACAGCAACAACAAAGGCAACATGGACAACCTGACCATGTTGATCAGCAACAAGGACCAGTACTATCTCAAGAGACTATCCAAGAAGAAGTGATAATAGAACCAGCAGCTGGACCGCAGTATCCGGAGGTTCCTACACCACCCATAGTTCCACCGACCCCTGTGGAAGTGGATACACCAGCCCTTCTGGAGATCATGAGAGGGATGATGGCTACTCAGCAACACCAGATGTTAGCCCAGCAGCACATGCACACTCAGTTGCAAGAGCAGAACGTACTACTCAACCAAGGGTTGCAAACAGCTTTGGAAAGAGGGGCAAGGCCGGATTCAGGAGCATCAACCCGATTTTGCAAGTTCAACCCCCGTCGTTTCGAGGGCACGGAGGATGCCATCTCAGCAGATGCATGGCTTAAGAATATCGAGGCTATTCTGACAGCGGCTAAGGTACCAGCAGAAGAACATGTAGATCAGGTAAAGTTGCTACTTCAGGATCTCGCACGTGATTGGTGGGAATCAGAGAAAGTAGGCATTAGACGTCCCGTTGCTTGGGATGATTTTACAGCAAGATTCAAGACGAAGTACTATGGAGTTGTGGTGCAATTTGAGCTACAACAGAAGTTTATCAACCTCAAGCAGGCCGGCAAGACAGTAGATGCTTATGCAGCGGAGTTCTGCAGATTGAGTAGGTTTGCCCCAGAGATGGTAGCAACGGAGAGCCAGAGGGCTATGAGATTTTAGCAAAGGTTTCACCTTGTGCTCTTGTAATTGATAGAAGGGCACAATTACCAGACTTTTGACGAAGTATTGACGGCAACCCGAAGGCATGAGATCACCATTCAGTAGATCACAGCAAGGACTGGAGGTCAGAAGAGATCCCACAGTCAGATTGAAGGAGGAGGGGGAGCAGCGCCCCGAACAACAGCACCATCCCTTGGCATTCGTATTCACGATGTGGCAATGCGAGGGCCAGCACCACCACCCAGGCAGGGGCCAGCAGCAGCACCAGGCTAGGCCACAATATGGGAACCAGCAAGGAGGTCGAGGGCAGGCATTCACACTGTCCTTGGAAGAGGCATTAGCATCTGAAGATGTTGTGGCAGGTAACATTCTCGTCGCCTCATATCATGCAGTAGCATTGTTTGATTCGGGAGCATCACATTCATTTATATCTGCACAATTTACGACACGACTAGGAATGGAGTTCGAGGCATTGCCAGGGAGGTTGAATATACTCACTGGCAATGGGCTCGTAGGAGTTAGTAGAGTTATTCTAGCGTGTAGCGTTATAGTTTGCGGGCATTCCTTACCCGCCCAGTTGATAGAATTTCCTGTTGGAAATTTTGACGTTATCTTAGGCATGGACTGGCTGAAAGACAGTCATGCGACAATAGATTATCGTAGAGGGAGTATATCTTTTGATATTCCAGGCATGAAGAGATTCACCTTATTCAAATCAGAGGCAACTCAGTAAGAGCAGGGAGTAATAATGGTAATGGAAGAAGTTCAGATTCCGAAGGTAGTTGAAGAGTTTCTGGACGTATTTCCTGAAGAACTTCCAGGTCCACCACCGGTTAGGGATATTGAGTTCAGCATAGAATTGGTACCTGGAACTAAACCGATATCAGATCGAGTTTATAGAATGGCGGATTCAGAGCATGCCAAGGTATATCAGCACATAGAGGAACTAAAGGAGAAGAAGTTCATCCAAGCTAGCATATCGCCATGGGCAGCACCAGTGGTACTTGTAGGGAAGAAGGATGGATCATCCAGATTGTGCATTGACTACAGGAAGCTTAACGCGGTAACAGTAAAGAACAAGTATCCACTACCAAGGATCGACGATTTGTTTGATCAGTTGGGCAGGGCTAGAGTTTTCTCCAAGATAGATCTTCGGTCAGGCTGTCATCAAGTGAGGGTTCGGAAGGAGGACATTCCCAAGACAGCATTCAGGTCGAAGTATGGGCATTATGAATTCTTGGTAATGCTATTTGGTTTGACCAATGCTCCAGCAATATTTATGGATTTGATGAACCGCATCTTTATGCCATACTTAGATCAGTTTGTCGTTGTGTTTCTTGACGACATTCTCGTATACTCTGCTAGTGAAGAGGAGCATGAAGACCACCTCAGGAAAGTGTTACAGGTTCTGAGAGAGAGAACCAGTTGTATGCCAAGCTCAGCAAGTGTAAGTTTTGGTCGGATCACATCTCATTTTTGGGTCACATCATATCAGGAGCTGGAGTAGCAGTAGATTCCAAGAAGGTAGAAGCAGTAGAGAGTTGGCCAGTACCCAAGACCGTAGCTGATGTACGGAGTTTCTTGGGATTGGCAGGATATTACAGAAGGTTTGTATTAGATTTTGTAAGACTTTCAGCACCCATGACCCGCTTGACACGGAAGGATGTGCCATTTGTCTGGTCGGCAGAATGTCAGGCATTATTTGAGACTTTGAAGCAGAAGTTGATATCGGCACCTATTCTGACATTGCCAGTTGGACCTGGAGGTTTTACAGTATATTGTGATGCGTCAGGAAAAGGACTTGGATGTGTCCTCATGCAGCATGGAAAGGTGATAGCATATGCATCTAGGCAACTTCGAGACCACGAGAAGAATTACCCAACTCATGACTTGGAGTTGGCGACAGTAGTATTTGCTTTGAAGCTATGGAGGCATTACTTATATGGCGATCGAGTGGACATGTACACAGACCACAAAAGTCTGAAGTACATCTTTACTCAGAAGGAATTGAACATGTGGCAGAGAAGATGGTTGGAGTTGATCAAGGATTACGACGTTGAGCTTCAGTATCATCCAGGCAAGGCTAATGTGGTAGCAGACGCTCTTAGCAGGAGAGGCGGCGCATTTATGTTGACAAAACAGAAGCACATCTTAGAAGACCTTCAGGAGATGGGCATAGAAGTTATACTTCCTACTGATGTAGGAATTTTGGCGAGTCTACAAGTTCAATCAGACTTGGTAGATAGGATCAAGGCAACTTAGACACAGGACCTAAGGATTCAGAAGCTTAGGGCAGAGTGTGAGTCAGGGCTCAGAAAGGAGATGCAAATCCATGAAGATGGTACACTTAGGTTTGGGTCACGTTTATGTGTACCTAGCGGAGATATCAGACAGGAGGTTATGACAGAAGCTCACAGCTCTCAGTATTTATACACCCTGGAGGGACCAAGATGTACCAGGATATCAAGCAATACTTCTGGTGGAATGGAATGAAGAGGGAGATAGCTAGATTCGTTTCCCGTTGTTTGGTATGTCAGCAAGTGAAGGCAGAGCAGCAGAGGCCAGCTGGATTATTATAACCGCTTCCTATCCCAGAATGGAAGTGGGAGCACATTACAATAGACTTTGTGAACGGTTTACCGAGATCACCAAGTGGTAAAGATGCCATTTGGGTGATAGTAGATCGACTTACGAAGGTGGCACACTTTCTTCCTTTCAGAGTAGGGCAATCTACAGAAAAGTTGGCAGAGTTGTACATGCAGCAGATAGTCAGGCAGCATGAAGTCCCTGTCAGTATTGTGTCAGACAGAGATACCCGTTTTACATTATATTTTTGGAAGAGCTTACATCATAGTCTGGACACCAAGTTAAAATTTAGCAAGGCTTACCATCCACAGACGGACGGGCAATCAGAAAGGATAATTCAGACTTTGGAAGATATGTTGCGAGCTTGCACCCTAGATTTTGGAGGATCTTGGAAGAGCCACCTGCATTTAGTCGAGTTCTCATACAACAACAGTTATCAAGCCAGTATCCAGATGGCGCCATTTGAAGCAATATATGGTAAGAAGTGTAGGTCGCCACTAGCATGGGATGATATCGGGGAGAGGAAGATGCTAAGCCCAGAAATGATTGTCCAGACAGTTGAAGTGGTTAAGAAAATTAGAGAGCGACTTCGAGTTGCGCAAGATCGGCATCGTCATTGGGCGGACCAGCATCGTAGGTCGCTAGAGTTTTCTGTTGGGGACCAGGTGTTCTTGCGGATCTCACCTACCCGTGGGGTCATTAGATTTGGTGTTCGCGAGAAATTGAGTCCGCGATACGTGGGCCCATTTGCTATCCTTGATCGAATCGGCGATGTTGCTTATCATTTATCCCTTCCACCTTCGTTACGAGAGGTACATGACGTGTGTCATGTATCTCAGTTGCGAAGGTATGTATAGGACCCAAGCCATATCTTTGATCATTCTGAGCTGGTTGTTGGTACCAACCTGTCTTACGAGGAACAACCTGTATCTATTTTAGATCGAAGAGAGAAGATACTCAAGAACCGAACAATTAGCCTTATCCGAGTTGCTTGGGGTCATCACTCTTTGGGAGAGTCAACGTGGGAACGTGAGGATGACATCCGATCATGGTATCCGTACCTGTTTGACTCACAAGGTATATCTCTTTCTGTATACCTTGATTGTCTTAACTCCTTATGCTTGTCACCTTCTGAGTAGAATTGCTTGGTGTCGTCGATAGTTAAACATAGATATGTTACTTGCTATTGGCATTGTAGAATGATTGCTTATGCAATTGCTTATACTTAGATTAGTTTAGCTCCGATGTTTCTATCATGCTTGGATTTGAAATTCCGAGGACGGAATTTTTCTAAGGAGGGTAGAGATGTCACTTTCCGTTCCCAGAATACGTATTTTTAATACATGTACTGCTTTAATATATTTATTTAATAACTATCATGTATTGTTCTGTAGTTAGATCCCTTTAATTTCATGTTAATTAATTTCCTGCAATTTTATTTCTGTATTTTATTTTCTGCTTTCATACTCTGCTTAAGCTTTACTTTGGGTTCGGCTTGGATTGGTTTAGTTAATTTGGTTCATCATGAACCGAAACAAACCCCCAACTACCACCACCCCTTCCATTTAAAGCCATCCCCTTTCTCTCTCTTCATTACTTCACCATTAATCTTCTTCTTCCTCATAACTCCTCCCCCACCTACCAGCCGCCAAGGCAAGTGCCAACTTGCTTCTTGATGGATCACCATTACTATTGTTCCATCATCTTCCTTACTGGATTTTGAGCCTCTTTAGTACTTAACATTTTTAATTTCCATAGTTCCTTTCTTGTAGATCTAAGTTTTGTGCATTTTCGGATTTCTTAGGTTTTGCTCTAGTAACTTTGTTATTTCTAAGTTTTGATGGGTCCAGGTTGTAGAGAATTTCATTCTACCCCATTTTGACCTATAGAAGTCCAGATTTGGGCTTGGAATGAAGGATTTATGGAGCTTGGAAGTAAGGTCTTCATGGTTGTTCTTCTTAGAATAGTGGAGAAGAAGTGCAGTACTTAGCCGCATGAGTTTTCATGCGGCAAGTCATTCTTGAGCCGCATGAAGTTTATATATATATATATATATATATATATATATATATATATATATATATATATATATATATATATATATATCCTGGCCGCACGACTTATTTAGCCGCATGGACTCAGGTTGACCCGCAGCCGCATGGCGCTGACAATTTTTAGCCGCATAAGGCCAGTCATCCGCAGCCGCATGAACACCCATCTTATCTTAGCCGCATAAAGTTTATTTGCATCCAGCCGCATAAGGCCAGTCATCTCCAGCCGCGTATGCATATTTCTTAGCCGCATATAGGTTTATCATTTCCAGCCGCATGTGAATTGTCATTGAGCCGCATAGGCTTGTTCTTTGAGCCCCATATGAATTGTTATTCCCAGATCGCATCGATGGAGACCGACCCGCCTAGCCGCATAAATAGGCATCTGCCTATGGCTGCCCATAATGCCCTTTTGGCTGATTCTGTCCCGAGTTGGCATTAATTAAACATAAAGTGTTATTTTGGCATTAATTGACATTGGTTGACATTTATCACCATTAATTGATTGACTTGGCATTTATTAACATTAATTATTGCCTTGACATTAATAAACAGGGATTGTTATCTTAATTTAGTAAATTGATCATGCGTTCCTAGTTGGAACTAAGAGGCTGGCTAGTCGTCTTATTGAATTAAATAAAAGAGACACGAACTATGGTAATCGACTGGCTGATCCCGAATATTGGCCTACAGGCACATGCAGGCTTCAATTTATTTATTTATTTATTTATTTATTTATTTATTTATCTTATCAAAGCAGTATGTGTACTTTATGGTCAAGGCATGATAATCCCGTGGTTAGTTTGATTGTTGCATTACGCTATGTAAGACCTACAACCTAAACGCACGGGTATTGTTGTAGAGTTATGCATATCGTACCCCGTACGAAAGTACTCATTTGAATGACCATAATTCACGGCATGGGACTTCACTCAACGTAGAGGCTATTAAGTTAGATAAAATAATGATTGCATGGAGAGAATGGATTCCCGAGTTCTTACATGGCAGCCCTCTTGGGACTATTAAGTGCCCGACAGGCCGACTGGTTCCGCAGATACTGTAAATCTGCCACACGGGCAGAGAGCGGTATCTGCTTATATTATTTAATTGTACATGGTATACTAACTACGAGCGTCCCGCTGGGACTCGTCTAATTCATGATTGGCACAATTGATTGACTGGACAGACTAGCCTTGCTCGCACATAGTAAGAACTGAGGAATCCCTATTGCATAATTCCAGGATAACTTGGAACTCACAGTAGCAAGCCGTAGTAGTTGCATGACCATTTAAATTGATTTATTTGTGTACTGTACCTACTCTGTTACCTAACTGAGATGATCAGAATGTCAGGACATGATGGGCCAACTTCTGTCCTTGTTTGGTTGGGAGGTTGGTTCGAAGTGTCGTGATGTTATGTGAATCCTAGTAGATAGCAGAGATCTATTATCATATTCTCTTCTTACTGGCTTCATTCCTCATATCGTGCTTCCTTGTGGTACTTGCTATTAGAGGTCTAACCTCTCTGGTTTTACATGGCCAGATTTAGAGCCGGTCCCCGAGGATCCAACTTATTTCTACCTCCAAGATGGTCAATACTAGAGGGATGATCGCAGGAGGACTCGAGTGGGTTCCTTACTTCCCCGCTCGTTTTATGAATTACTTTATACTTTGTCGTTTAGCACCGACATGTTAGTCGGATTGTCTTGTACTTACTTTCGCATAATTGTAACTAAAGTCAGGCTGCAGCTGATAACAATTGTAACTAAAGTCAGGCTAGCTGTCGTAACAGCATGTCGAGATATATCATGTCAGTTTACTTGTCAAGAGTGCGCCACAGCGGGCCACCATCGTATTCTATTCTTACATTATCATGAATGAGAGAAACTTGCATAAAATAACTAGTGACATATTCTTGATGCCAAGAAAAAGATCTACAACTTTCACGTTGGGAGTTGGGAGAAATTCGAGCCACAATTCGGTCAATTAGGACATATAACAGTTAGAAATAGCCAAGATAGGCACTATGCGGCCTATTCTGCGACACCATATACGGCCAACTGCGACATGCGGCCTATGCGGCCCAACTGCGATACCATATGCGGCTCAACTGCGACATGCGGCTTATGCGGCCCAACTGCGACACCTTATGCGGCTCAACTGCGACATGCGGCTTATGCAGCCCAACTGCGACACCTTATGCGGCTCAACTGCGACATGTGGCTTATGCGGCCCAACTGCGACACCATATGCGGCCAACTGCGACATGTGCCTTATGCGGCTCATTCGCGACATCATATGCGGCCAACTGCGACATGTGCCTTATGCGGCTCATTCGCGACATCATATGCGGCTAACTGCGACATATGTCTTATGCGGCTCATCTGCGGCATCATATGCGGCTCAACTGGGACATACGGCACATGCGGCTCATCTGCGACATCATATGCGGCCAACAGCGACATGCGGCTCATGCGGCTCATCTGCGACATCATATGCGACCAACTGCGACATGTGCCTTATACGGCTCATCTGCGACATCATATGCGGCCAACTGCGACATGTGCCTTGTGCGGCTCATCTGCGACATCATATGCAGCCAACTGCGACATGCTGACAGATGAACATAGAAATGACAAAAAATGCTTCTGGCCATAACTTCCTCATCCGAAGTCGAAATCAAGCGAAACAAAAGCCAAAACCGCATGAAATTGAATTCTCTACAACATAGAACCAATAGTTTTCGAAAATAACAAAGTTTTTAGAGATCAAAACTAAGAAAACCGAAAAGTTACAAACTTAGATCTACAAGAACCCATCCATCAAATCCAAAAATGTCAAGTTCTAAAGAGGCTTAGAAGCAAGTAAGGAAGAGAATGGAACAATAAAACTTAAGATCCATCATGAAGCAAGTTTGCACTTGCCTAGCTCTCTTACCTGGTAGGTGGAAGAGTAATGGTGGAGAAGAAAAAGTGAAGGAGAAGAATAAATGAAGAGAGAGAGTTAGGTAAAAATATAAATGAGGGTGGTGGTGGTAGGTGGGGGTTCGGTCCACCTAAAATCAAGTCAAGCCGAACCAGCAACAAGTTGAACCGAACCAAGAAGGAAATGCCAAAATAACCATGCAGAAAAATACGCAATACGAGTCAAGAATACGTACACATATACCAAGATACGTAATACGAACGACGGGCATTACAACTTTACCCACCATAAAACAATTTCGTCCTCGGAATTTAATCAAGAGGCTAGAATTGCAAGGACAAGCTATACTAATCGTAAGCTATAACAAGCAGTCTATCATGCAGTCATTTATTCAAGCAAGGAATTAAAGGCATAAAGCATAAGGAAGACATTATACCTTACGAGTCAAACAGGTCGGGATATCGCGATCGGATATCATCCTCACGCTCCCACGTTGACTCACCCAAAGAGTGATGACCCCAAGCAACTCGGACTAACTTGATAGTCTTGTTCTTGAGTGTCTTCTCTCTTCGGTCCAATATAGACACGGGCCTCTCCTCATACGAAAGGTTGGTACCAACAACCAATTCCAAATGATCTAGGATGTGGCTCGGGTCCGAAATATACTGTCGTAGTTGGGATACATGTAATACGTCATACACCTCACGTAGCGATGGTGGAAGAGCGAAACGATAGGATACATCTCCTACTCGCTCCAGAATGTCAAATGGCCCTATATACCTAGGACTAAGCTTTCCCCGTACGCCGAAACGAATGACGCCACGGTTAGGCAAAATCCTCAAGAATACATGGTCGCCGACAGAAAACTCAAGAGGGCGTCGATGAGAATCGGCCCAATGACGCTGGCGATCTTGGGCAACTCGAAGATTATCTCTGACTCTCCTGACCACCTCAACGGTCTGAGCAATCATTTCTGGACCGAGCATCTGCCTCTCTTCGACATCGTCCCATGCTAGCGGGGATCGGCACTTCCTACCATACAGTGCCTCGAACGGTGCCATCTGGATACTAGCTTAGAAACTGTTGTTGTACGAGAACTCTACCATGTGCAGGTGATCTTCCCACGAACCACCGAAGTCGAGTGTACAAGATCTCAACATGTCTTCCAAGGTTTGTATGGTACGCTATGACTGACCATCTGTCTGTGGGTGATACGCTGAGCTGAACTGGAGGCGAGTCTCCAAACTCTCTTGCAGGCTATGCCAAAAGTACGACATAAATCTGGAATCTCTGTCCGAGGTGATACTGACTGGTACACCATGCAATCTGACAACCTGCCAGAGATACATCTTCGCTAGCTGAGCCGTCGACTGACCAACTCTGAACGGAAGAAAGTGAGCCACCTTCGTGAGCCTGTCTATGACAACCCAAATAGCGTCTCTGCCATCCGGGGATCTAGGCAATCCAGTCACAAAATCCATGGTTATATGCTCCCATTTCTACTCTGGAATTGGCAATGGTTGAAGTAGTCCAGCTGGTCTCTGATGTTCAGCCTTAACTTGTTGGCAGACTAAACAACGAGAGACAAACTGGGCTATCTTCCTCTTCATGCCATTCTACCAAAAGTGCTGGCGGATATCACGGTACATCTTCGTGCCACCGGGATGAATGGAATACTGCGAACTGTGGGCCTCTGCCATGATCTCCTGTCTGATATCTCTACTGGGTATACAAAGACGCTTACCATGTCAAAGTGTACCGTCTTCATGAATGCATAACTCTGGTCTTCGTCCCGCGTCACACTCTGCTCTGAGCCACTGAAGCTTGGAATCTGCCGACTGCGCCATCTTGATCCTCTCGACTATGCTGGACTGAACCTGCATGCTAGCCATCAATGCCACATTGGTAGGAAGGACAACTTCTATTCCCATCTTCTGAAGATCGGCTAATAACTCCGGCTGCGCTGTGAGAAAATAAACTCCAGCTCTCCTACTCAATGCATCTGCAACAACGTTGGCCTTCCCAGGATGATACTGCAAGTTGATGTCATAATCCACAAGCAGCTGAAGTGACCGGAGCCTGTCCGCCAGAGGTGGCAGACCTCTCCGTCTCCCCGTGCTCCTCGCCAGGAGAGTGAGTCATAACTATCCTGGAGACAGATTGAAAGGAAGATATCAATATGGCACAAGAAAGATTATATCAAAGGAGGACAGCTAGAATGCATGAATCAATATCAAAGACGGTAAGCAAGATAAGCAAGGAAAAATCCTACTGTGATTGAGTACTCTTAGCCTATAGCCTATCCTAGATACGTACCGCAGGCTCGTAATAGCACTCTAAGTCGAGCGCCACTACGACATCGCACTAATTGCGACTTCAGGACCTGCGTGGGCCACCACTAAAACGTGTCACGACCCGCACCCGCTATAAGGGCACGTACACGTGACAACGCCCAGCCCTCACCGTAAAAACGGCGTGGAACGTTGTAAATTTTATAGTCTGACAACAGTTTATATATATGACAAAACCTGTCGAGAATATGGTCAACTCCGAATGGAGGACAAGCAGTGAATATATATGAGTACTCCATCACAACTCTAAGATAACAAAGTAAAGACTGAAAGGTAAAGACAACAAGACGATAATAAAATAATAACCTGTCAAGTCCATCACAATTAATATACAAGTCTAAGTCCCAGTCTCTAATACAATCCCAGAATATAATAAAATAACAAGTAGCAAGCTGGACACAAGGTCCAGTCCAAAATGTCTAACCTAACTAAACTAAGCTAAAGGCTCGTCGGGCGGAGCTAAGCCCTGCTGAACCAAGGTCTCCAAGTCTACGCCCACTACGTCAACCGGACCGATGTAGGCAGGACAATCCTCTTTGCCACAATCTGTAAAATTTTGTCAACATATCCAGTCAGGATGGAACGAGCACAAATCTCCATAACAGTTCTAGTTAGACGATATTGAAAATGTAGCAGTAAATAGAGAGAATCTACGAGATAAATAATGTGTACATGAATCATGGTAAGACATATCAAGACTGTAATCTGAATGTAAGAACAGAAAAAAACAGTATAAATCATGTACAAGAATCTGGAGCTATATCTATGTGAGTTTAGTATTAGTTTCAACATGTGATCGGCTTAGAACTTGATACAATGTTTGGCCTGGCTAATCATACGTGAGTGTATGATTAACACTATACAATGATGATACAATATCTGTGGGGTATTGATCACATATCTACGCTAACACCCCCATCCCTGACTAATAATAGTGGATCCAGTCATGACACGTCATGACACGCATTCTCTGTGAAGGTAGCTCTCCTTCACATGAATCATTTCTATGCAATAACAAGGAACAAGGAAGACTTGCCCAAGGCATACCATATATAATAGGAATAACATCTTATGACGGGATCCAGACAATATCAATCCGTGTGAACAATGTGTCAAGAGAACAAGGATGATCTACACTAAATACTAGAAACAAAGACGATATCATAAAACAAAAATATTATCAGAGAATATACTCGCCTATACCGTGATGAATAAGTCGACTGAGTCCAAGAACAGTGCCTCGAGGACCTATAGATGGAATACTGTATCAATATAATGGTTTGGAAGTGAATTTAAGTCATACTGAGTCAAAATAGGTCAAGACACGTCAAACTAAGTCAATCTAGGTCAAACAAGGTCAAACTAAATTGTACAGGGTCTATCTAAGTCATATTAGGCCTAACAAAGTCATACTAGGTCAAGACAAGCCTAGTTAGGTCAATCTTGGTTATAGAAGAACATTAGAAATCAATCCGAATCAAACTAGGTCAAAAATTAACTTATCATTGACTTTTGGTCAACGGGTCAACTCTGGTCAACTCTAGGTCAACCCTAGGTCAATCCTAGGTCAATGGTGACTAATAGTTGACTTTTGGTCAACCGTCCAAATTTAATGGAATTTGGGACTAAATTGGGCAAAGTGTTGACCCATAGTTGACTTTAGGTCTAAAAAGTCAACCGTGGTCAACCGGGGTCAAGACTAGGTCTAGGCAACTATTTCTAACCATTATCAACCTCTACAACCCATATCCAAGTCCATCTTGGACTTCGAAACCTAAATCTTGGCCGTAGGCCAATATCCTATTTTACCCTTAAAAAGGGTAAAATTCTAACTTAGGCAATTATCAATTTAGCCTACCTACACTTGTTATTTTGACCCGAGCTCCCCAGGGTAGTATGATACTAGCCTATACATATATTACCTACCAAAATACCTAGGTAACATGGACATCCAGTCCATGATACGGTCCGTTGCAGATATCTTGAATATTTCAAGATACGCACTGATACGACGCGATACCGGCGCCCTACGACCCCGATTTCCACTCGGAAGCCTACCCGCAAAATCTAAATCACGTATTCTAGGCCTACGTCAAGTTTCGTCGCAATCCGATACTCGGAACTCAATTTCGCCCTCTAACTCGACTTCCTCCTTTTCCTATTCTACTTCCCTTCTATCTCTTATTCTAATTTTCTTCTTAACTCCTCCTCTAACTTCTTTTTCTAACTTCTTCTTCATATTTCTCCTTTAATTCTTCTTCTAACTCCTCCTTCCTATTCCCCTTCTAGTTTCTAACTTCTCTTAATTTTCTTCTTCACCAACTTCTTTCTCATTCTTTCTTCTAATTCTAATTCTCTCCTTCTTCTTATTCCTCCTATTCTACTAATCCTTCTTCTCAACTTCTACTTATCTAACTAACTTATTATCTATATATGTATATACATATATATATATATATATATATATATATACATATATATATATATATATATATATATATATATATATATATATATATATTAGGGGGGTTTTATTGGGGGTTAAATGGCAAAAGGGGGGGGGGGGGATGGCTGCTAAGGCAGCTGCTACAGCTGCTGTGCTGCTGTTGTTCACAGCAGCAGCTGTGCAGCTGCTACTACTGCTGCAATTCATTCTTCTTCTTCTTCTTTCACTTCTACTTCACTTCCTCCTCTACTCACCTCTATATATATATATATATATATATATATATATATATATATATATATATATATATATCTAATCCCTCTATCTTTCCATCTATAATTGTATATATATGAACACACAACCACACTCACATATATACATATAAATTTATACCTACACATATGTAAATACATATATATATACACAAACATATATATATATATATATATATATATATATATATATATATATATATATATATATATATATATATATATATATATATACATATACACATATCTATATATATATATCTAAATTCATACTCACACACACAAACACACACTCACACACTACCACCACCACTCTCATTCCTCTACACACAAATATATATATATATATATATATATATATATATATATATATATATATATATATATATATATATATATATATATATATATATATTCATATATATAAATACATACACACAAACACACACTGTCTCACACACACCCACACAAGCACACTCTCACTCATACACCACCACCACTCTCTACACACCAATACGACCACCACCATTCTCTACACAAACACAATACATATAATTAAACACACACACATATATATACATATACATACATACCACTCTAATTAATAAAACCCCAAATAAATCCCAAAACCTAGATTTCTAGGAAAACCTACAAATTCTAGGGCAAAGTGTAGAGAATCCTCTTCTCTACATTATTGGTGAAGGAAAATAAATAAAAAAGGGAATTAAATAGGAATTATAAACATACCTAGGTTAGTTTGCTTGGAGGAAGAAGAAGCTTGAAGAAAGAAATGGAATTTTAGAGAGAGAGAGAGTTTGCTTGGTTGTGAAGGAAAGAGGGGGGGAGAGACCTACTTGGCCGGCCATGTGGGGGGTCTTATTGGGTTTGGGTGGTGATCCAATAAGCCCCCAAACCCAATAGACTTGGTTCGGGTTGGTTCGGGTTTGGTTCGGTTCGTTTCGGCTTATTTCTAAATACTAATTAAGCTCTAAAATGATTAATTAAGCCATGGAAATTGGGTTTATGGTTTCTAGCCTAATTATGATGGTATATGGGCCAAGTTCAGCTAGTATGTGGATCCCACTAGGGTCCAGGCTACCCGGGTCTCCAACTTAAGTCCGAATTGGGTAAAATTCAAACTAAATCAAATAAATTTCTAAAAATCATATAAAATCAAATAAAAATTTCTAAAAATTATAAAACTTGAAAAAATGACGAAAATACTCCTAATTTGAAAACTAGGGGTGACAGAATCCTCCGGTTCCATCTGGAAGCTTGAGAATAGGAGCCGTCATCAAGCCTCGCTTCAACCTCTCAAAAGAATCCTGGCACTCTGCTGTCCAAGCAAACTACACATCCTTGCGGGTCAACTGGGTCAATGGCGCTGAAATTCGAGCAAAGTCTGAAACAAATTGTCGGTAGTAGCCGGCCAAGCCAAGAAAACTGTAAATTTCTGCCACTGTGCTAGGTACCGACCACGTTTCAATGGCTACGATCTTCTGGGGATCTACCTCCACTCCTCCTCTGGTGATGATATGACCCAAGTACGAAATGCGATCGAGCCAGAACTCGCATTTACTGAACTTGGCATACAACTGGTGCTCCTTGAGAATCTGGAGGACAATTCTGAGATACTGCTCATGCTCCGCCTCACTCTTGCTGTAGATCAGGATGTCGTCTAGGAATGCAATCATGAACTGATCTAAATAAGACATAAAGATATGATTCATGAGGTCCATGAATACTGTCGACGCAATGGTTGCTCCAAACGGCATCACAAGGAACTTCCAATGCCCATATCTCGATCTAAAAGCTGTCTTCGGGATGTCCTGTTCTCTGACTCTGATCTGATGGTATCCTGACCGTAAGTCGATCTTTGAAAACACTGCTGCCCCTTGGAGTTGATCAAACAAGTCATGCATCCTCGAGAAAGGGTATCTGTTCTTGATTGTCACTGAGTTCAAGGTACGATAATCTACACATAATCTGGACGTACCATCCTTTTTTTCACAAGAAGCATCGGGGCTCCCCAAGGTGATCCACTAGCTCGAATGAATTCCTTGGTTCTGAGTTCTTCAATCATCTTGTACAATATCTCTAGCTCTGACGGCGCCATCCTGTAGACTCTCTCTGACACTGGGGCTGTCCCGGAAATCAAGTCGATGGTAAACTCGATCTCTCGCTCTGGCGGCATCCCTAGAAGCTCTTCTGGGAAAATATCTAGAAACTCTTCGACTATCCGAGGTAACTGTACTACTGCTACTTCCATCCGTAACACTGGAGGAGAAGGTTCAACTTCGCCTTGGGAGAAGGAAAACTCTAGCTCGCCTAGAATGCTAAAAATAACCCTGCCAATGTGGCAGTCTATCCTAGCATACTGGTCCCTTAACCAATCCATCCCTAAGACCACATCATAATCGGCCATCGGGAACTCTATCAATCTAGCGGAGAATTTTTTGCCGCTAACTACGATCCGACACGAGGAAAACACTCTATCTACTCCCACAAGTCCGTTACCAGTAAGTATATTGAGCCTTACTGATAATGACTCGGGCTCCAGTCCTATCCGTGTCGCGAATCGTACAGACATAAATGAATGCGAGGCACCAGAATCAAATAATACTGAAGCTGGAAAGGTATTGACGAGAATAGTACCTGCCACCACCTCACCTGGTACTAATCCTTCTTCTTCCATGGTCAAGGCCAGCACTTGACCATGTCCTCTGGGTGTGGGTCCCCTCTGCTGAAAATTCCTCTGCCTGCTCTGGATCAGGGCTTGGGCTTGGGCATACTGCTGCGGTCTCTGCTGCAGGAATGCCTGGGCCTGCGTCGGCAATGGCCTTGGGAACGGGTATTGCAGCTGCTACTGCTGCTGAACTGGTGCTGGTCCTCTAACTGAAGGACTAGAGAAGGCCGATGAACTCCCCCTGTTCGGGCAGTTCCCAACCCTGTGGTTCGGGGCACCACAAACCAAGCACAAATCCTGTGCTCTGCGACACTCTGATACCACATGCCCTGGCTTCTGCAGTGTGAACATCCCACTGCGGAAGACTGCTTCTGCTTCTGCTGCTGAGGGTGCGTCGGGGTGGAATGCTGAACCGATGTCACTGAGGCTGCCCGCCTCGGAGCTCCAATGGTCAAAGCCCTGGCTGCCGGGGCTGGTGCTGATGACTGATTCATCTGGCCGTGAGATCGCTTCCGACCTCCGATCCTATCCACGATCCTCTGGGAGGTATACTCATACCTCCAGGCTGCTCTCAACACTGCATCAAAAGTCTGATGCTCAAACTGCTCCACCGTCAATAAAATCTCTAGATGGAGCCCCTGCTGGAACCGCTGGGCTCTATCGTACTCGGTCGCCACCAAGGTGGGAGCAAACCGACTAAGCCTGGAGAACTCGGCCGCATATCCATCGACCGTCCTATCCATCTGCTTCAGATTGGTGAACCTTGTCTGTAGATCATACCGAGCTACAGCATTAAAATACTTGGTCTGGAATCTCTCCCTGAATACTTCCCATAAAATAGGGGCCACTAATCCATCGGCCTGCGCTGCCCACCAGCTGCGGGCAAGATCTAGTAACTGCAGGCGCACTACGGCCACCTTCTCGTTCTCTGGAGTCCTAGCTGCTTCTAGAATTACTTTATGTCCTGAAGCCATGCATCTGCAGCGATCGCATCTGTACTGCCGTCGAAGAAGGGAGGGTTCAAGCGCTTGAAGCTGTTGGCCGCACTATTACCCTGATGACCTCCTCTGGTCAAAGCATCTGCCATCGCCTAGTGCAAGGCATCTCCGCGACGATCCTGGAAAGCTAATAGGGACCTGATGAGATCCACCAAAGTGCCATCATCAGGCTCTGTATGCTGGACGGGCTGAATTGGTGGTTCTCCTCCGGTAGACACGACTCTGGAGGCTACTCCTGAATGCTGGGCTTGATCTCCAGGTTACGGCTGGTCCACGGAAGGTGCTCTGCCTTGCTGATCGATAGGTCCAGGAACAATGCCGCTGAAGAAGACGACATAGGAAACAATAAGGAAGGACCAGGACAGATCAATAATACAAACATGTGATCAGGTCAAGATTCTCAGGGATTTGAAGATACGAGCAGAGATCAAGGGCGAATACTGATTGAGACATCTATTCGGTAAACCCTCACATATCTTGATTTATAAGACCTGCATGGGCCACCACTAAAACCATGTAATGCCCCAGAACCAGAATACTGGAGAGCGGGGGCGTACATAGTCAGCTACGTATATTGAAGTGCAACCCACCTTGCTATACGGTCACGGCTGTCTAGATACATGAGGGTTTACCTACAAGCCAACAGTCTCCTATGGTCATGAACAAGCTTATTGTCTCAATCTCAAGCAAGCAATAATAGTTACAAGATGTCAGAGCACCAAATATATAATAGCAAGGCGTCCCATACATTACATATTGGATGATCATGAAGCTAGTCGTTACAAAATGTCAGGACTAGCAAGAGTTTAGTTATACATGATCAACCCTAGGATCTGTCAATCATGTTACAGCCCGTAGGCAGACAGTAAATAAAGGTACAATATGAGCTAACACGTGCTCGCCGGCTAAACGCCTCAAAAGAATAATTTTATAATAAAGTGGAAGGACAAAAAGAAACCCACTCGTTGCCAGGGTTACGCCTGGTGGTCACCATCTGGCTGGAATACAGGTGGATCCTCTGGTGCTGCTCCGATATCTGGCCACACAAAACCAGCTGGATCAGACCCCAGAAAGAGCAAGTGCCACAAAGGAGGCTTCACTTAGGAACTAAAACTAGCATATCACAATAGAATATTAAAGATAAATAATAAATAAAGAACTGATAATAATAGAGATAACAACAGTAAACTGAGTACGAAGAAACCATTCAAGTAGCCAGGTCACAACCCTTAAATCAAATAAGGACCGGGATTGCAACCCTTCACCTGAATAGAAATCTGTCTCAAATACTATTGGTACAGTGAAGACAATAAATGAAGAGAGGACACAGAACTGCTCCGGGAGCAAGGTTACAACCCTTAAACCAAACAAGGACCGGGGTTGTAATCCTTTGCCTGAACAGAACTGGACCCCCGATCGTTATTGTTAAGGCAAGCATAATTAATCATGGTATTAAGGTAAGGTAAAACATGACGAACATGGCATGGGATTACAATAAGACAATAAACGAAGAGAGGATACAGAACTACTCCGGGAGCCAGGTTACAGCCCTTAAACCAAACAAGGACCGGGGTTGTAACCCTTCGCCTGAACAGAACTGGACCCCCGATCGTTATTGTTAAGGCAAGCATCAATAATTATGTCATGTCACAATCTTACACAGGATCAGGATAAGACTAAGCTGGAATAAACTCCATCCAATCAATCATGGCCAATCAAGAGTATGGCTTGATACTTTTAACTAACTAGGGTTATCACATGCCTAGTTACTAGCAAGATGCAATAAGATTATCCCAACAGCCACAAGCCCTGTAGACCATCCAGGTTATCCAAGTCGAATTTCTGTTTATGAAGAATGCAACACGTGACTGTGTGCTGGAAATGTGTCCTACTCGTCGGTAGGCTACAAGTCCACTTGAGCGCCCAGATAACGGATTACCTGTAGCTGGGAAATCTCTTCATGACTACTGGATTATTCTAGTTATTAGCCTTAGTTGAATTCAGTAGGTACCCCTGACCGTGGTACTCAGGAATCCCCATCCTAGACATGATGCAAGATAGTACCAGTTTATTTGTACAAACACAATCGCCCACGGTGTCCACATCTTTCATACTTGTCATGTCAGGCTAGCTGTCGTAACAGCATGTCGAGATATATCATGTCAGTTTACATGTCAAAAGTATGCCACAGTGGGCCACTATCGTGTTCTATTCTTACATTATCATGAATGAGAGAAACTTGCATAAAATAACTAGTGACATATTCTTGATGCCAAGGAAAAGATCTACAACTTTTACGTTGGGAGTTGGAAGAAATTCGAGCCACAATTCGGTCAATTAGGACATATAACAGTTAGAAATAGCCAAGATAGGCATTATGCGGCCAATTCTGCGACACCAAATGCGGCCAACTGCGACATGTGGCCTATGCGGCCCAACTGCGACACCATATACGACTCAACTGCGACATGCGGCTTATGCAGCCCAACTGCGACACCTTATGCGGCTCAACTGCGACATACGGCTTATGCGGCCCAACTGCGACACCTTATGTGGCTCAACTGCGACATACGGCTTATGCGGCCCAACTGCGACACCATATGCGGCCAACTGCGACATGTGCCTTATGCGGCTCATTCGTGACATCATATGCGGTCAACTGCGACATGTGCCTTATGCGGCTCATTCGCGACATCATATGCGACCAACTGCGATATATGCCTTATGCGGCTCATCTGCGACATCATATGCGGCTCAACTGCGACATGCGACTCATCTGCGACATCATAAACGGCCAACTGCGATATGTGGCTCATGCGGCTCATCTGCGACATCATATGCGGCCAACTGCGACATGTGCCTTATACGGCTCATCTGCGACATCATATGCGGCCAACTGTGCGACATGTGCCTTATGCGGCTCATCTGCGACATCATATGCGGCCAACTGCGACATGCTGACAGATGAACATAAAAATGACCAAAAATACTTTTGGCCATAACTTCCTCATCCGAAGTCGAAATCAAGCGAAACAAAAGCCAAAACCGCATGAAATTGAATTCTCTACAACATAGAACCAATAGTTTTCGAAAATAACCGAGTTTTTAGAGATCAAAACTAAGAAAACCTAAAAGTTACAAACTTAGATATACAAGAACCCATCCATCAAATCCAAAAATGTCAAGTTCTAAAGAGGCTTAGAAGCAAGTAAGGAAGAGAATGGAACAATAAAACTTGAGATCCATCATGAAGCAAGTTTGTACTTGCCTAGCTCTCTTCTCTGGTAGGTGGAAGAGTAATGGTGGAGAAGAAGAAGTGAAGGAGAAGAATAAATGAAGAGAGAGAGAGAGTTAGGTGGAAATATAAATGAGGGTGGTGGTGGTAGGTGGGGGTTCGGTCCACCTAAAATCAAGTCAAGCCGAACTAGCAACAAGTTGAACCGAACCAAGAAGAAAATGCCAAAATAACCATGCAGGGAAATACGCAATACGAGTCAAGAATACGTACACGTATACCAAGATACGTAATACAAACCACAGGCATTACACATGTTCTGGCATGCCCAGGGGCAGTCTGAAGCAGGCTTGTCGAAATCGTTCGATAAATGCTCGAACCGTCTCCTTCTCCTTCTGACGTACCTCTATAAGGGACGTTATCGTCATGTCTTTCCCTCCGTCATAGAAACGATCGAGAAAGAGACATGTCAAGTCATCAAAGGAGGATATGGAGTTGTCAGGGAGACTGCAGTACCAGTCGTAAGCCACTCCTTTCAGTGCCCCGACAAACAGGCTGGTGAGTAGCGCGTCTTCCTTCGGAAGATGTACCGTTTGAGACTGGAAGTACGTCAGATAACGACGTGGAGAGTCCTTCCCGTCGTATGGCATCAATGTTTGTGGTTTATACTTGGGAGGATAAACCACTTTGTTCCATTCGAGGGGGTATGGTTGCGGGATCCCCATCTTCTGGCACTCCTCCTGTCTGTTCTTGGAGTCAAAGCGCTCACGCAAGTCCCTGATCATCTCAACCACATCTTCCGTGGAGCTGGGAGTCAGAAAAGGTGGTACAGTCTGGAGCTATACATTCGAAGGTTCCTACACATGCGGTACTTTGCGGCAATCGGTATTCAAGGATGCCCGTTGAAGGGCACACTTGATTCCCCGTTGACTCCTGGGTCAGGATTAGTGGAAGGTGCTCTGGCCAAAGCTAACCGTATCTTGAACACTGCTTGAGTCAGTGTCTGCATGGAGGCAGAGAGGGTTTTGAGTTCTCCCTCCATGCGCTGAACGAGATCTGCTGGTGGCGCATCTGACTCCGTATCACCACCTTCCGTCATGTATACTGCCATGACGTGACTGGAAGTGGATGGATCGGTTGAAGCTTCGCTTTCAGCCTCGCTCTCTTGTAGAAGAGAAACTTCCCCCGGAGCTTCGTCTTGGCTACCCCCAGCTATGTTCTGGAGGATGTCTTCATCTTCGAGTTGAAGATCCACAGGGGCTTGACTACCCCCAGCTTTGTTCTGGAGGATGTCGTCGTCTTCGGGATGAAGATCAACAAGGGCTTAACTACCCCCAGCTTTGTTTTGGAGGATGTCTTCTTCTTCGGGATGAAGATCAACAAGGGCTTTACTACCCCCAGCTTCCTCCGAGATCTTCTTTCTCCCCTGGGTGCCTTCAAACACTCCTGAGGATGGGACAGTCGTCTTGGTTTTCCTCGGCTGGCTCTTAGACGAGGACGAGGTCGAGGAGTTGCCAGTCGCCTTTCGGGTTGATAAGGAGTTAGAGATTACGTTGCAAGAAGCAACCTTTAGTTCTAGCTCCTCTTCAATCGACACCTTCTTCCCGAGACGACGTTGGAGAGGTGTTGATGATTGAAGCCGCTGGAACACAGATCGCCTTTGTGGTGGGACTGATGTCTTACAACAACAGTTGATGGTGACTACAGCACAGATGTGCCCTGTGAAGGGCACATTGTGCTTGTCAGTCGACTCTTCTGATCGGCGTTTGTGAGTGATCATATTACGCAGATCGTTAGAGAAGAGTGCCACCTTCACACCCCCATCAGGCGTATGGCAAGGCCAAGCGCCGGGGTGGTCAAGTGAATGTTGCATCCCCTGATCCGACGCAAAAGATGGGCCCAGATCAATAGTGGGGGAGCAACATTTAGAATGACTTAAACCAGCCTCAGACGCACAACCAATGTAGGCGTGGGGGTTCAAGACCACAGAGTTTGCCTCACACGGCTTGGTTGAAAACGTAGCAGATACGCCCAAGCGGCACAAGGTCTTTGAAGGTTGGCCCGTTCGTGGCACAGAAGCACCCGAGTCAACCTTGTACAGTTTACCATTGGCAGCGCACATGATTGTGAGCGCATGCCTCTGGCTCACTGCTGGCATAGCACGTTCGAGGCGCATGGCCCGTGCTACCTTGGACTTCTTCGTACCAGCCCGCTGGGGCACATAGTACTCAGAGTCCAAATTATCCTTGCCACGACCGCGAGTGAGTCTGTGAAAGACAGATGCCTTCTGTGGCGCATCAGAGTTAATACGCAGGGCGTTAGCTGTTCCTCTGCTCCGTCGATGCATCTTTCTTGTTTGAGAAGAAGAAGGTTGGGGAATGTGGTCGGCCCCACGCTTCCCCGAGGGATGTGCTGTACCTGCAGGTGCATCTTGGCTGATGAGGACGTCAGCAGAAAGGGTAGAATGCATCGGCGCATCCCCTTCAGCGGTGGTGCCAGGGGCCTCGACTTTGCGTACCCAGACTTGGCGAGTCTTCTTCGGCTTTGGCAGTCGCTTCGAAGTACTTGCGCTGCCTTCAGAGATGAACTCCTCATACGCCTGTTGATTGAGGCATACAACTAGCATCCTGTGGGTGGAGCCCACCTTCACGTCGTCAAATTGTGACACAGCTTTCTCATCGAAGGAAAAAAGGTCCCCAGCAGAGTCGCCAGCTTGTTTGCCATTAAAATCTTTTGATTGCAATTTCAATTATAAACAGAACAGTGTTACAATGTAAGACTTAGATGTAGTCATAGGAGTACACTTTTGTTTATCTGGGTTCTGTGTTGATGGAGTGAGTGGTAATACGTTGACTCCGTTGACGATCTGACGACGATTTTCGGTTCTCTGAAGGTCTGAGTTGCTCTGGGTGCTGGAGCTTACGGAGAGGAAGACGTTGAGTGTCTCTTTCGATCTCTGTGAGTGAACTTTGATGCTCTAGTTGCGTCTGCCTTTGACTGTGCCTCTCTGTATATGTTTGTACCTCTGTCTGTGTGTAGAAGAAGGAAATGATCCCTCTATTTATAAGCAGCAGGTTGGGCTGCTCATGCGCGCATATGTAGGATGCGCCTGTACGTGGAGATGCCACGTGGTTGAAGCTGCGGGAGGCGCATGGATGAAGCACCATCATTTGTGGGTTGAATGCTTCATGCTGCATTTGTGGGCTGGCACGTAGCATGGGAGAGGATCTTTCAGTTGCTGAGATCTTGGGTGATTATGTCACTCCCCGTTCCAAGAATGCGTATTTTTATATACATGTACAACTCATATATATTTATTTAGTATTTATCATGTATTATCCTGTATTTAACTTCCTTTAATTTCATGTTAATTAAATTATCTGCTCTTTAGTCTTCATGTTAATTAATTTCTTACAATTTTATGTCTGCAATTTTATTATCTACATTTTATTCCCTGCTGTTATTTCCTGCTTTTAGTCTTGCTTATTTGGTTCGGCCTAGGGTGGGTTTCTCGGGTACATGGTGGATTAAACCCGGCCCATAACTCCCACCTACCACCACCCTCCCTATTTAGAGCTTCCTTTCCCTTCTCTCTCCTCATAACTTCTCCTTCACCATTACTTCTTCTTCCTCTCATTACTCTCTCCACCAACCACAGCAGGCAAGTGCAATCTTGCTTCTTGCTTGGATAACCATTTTTATGGTTCATTTCTCTTCCTCTCATGATCCTGAGAGAGTTTAGTTCTTGGCATTTTTGATTTCTATGGCTTATTTTCTCTAGATCTAAGTTGTTGTATTTCGGTTATTCATGTGTTTTGATCTCCCAACTTAGCGTGTTTTTTGGCTGGGGACTTCATTTTCTGGCTTGGGACGAAGGTTCCTCAGTCACGCATACGTCTCTACGTGTCTGCATGTATTTTCAGTCACGCACACGTCTCTACGTATCTGCGTGTATTTTCAGTCACGCACACGTCTCTATGTGTCTGCGTGTATTTTGAGTCACGCACACGTCTCTACGTGTCTGCGTGTATTTTGAGTCACGCTAACGTTCTCATGAGCGTGCGTGTATTTTTAGTTACGCTAACGTTCTCATGAGCGTGCGTGTATTTTTAGTCACGCTAATGTTCTCATGAGCGTGCGTGTATTTTTAGTCACGCTAACGTTCTCATGAGCGTGCGTGTATTTTTAGTCACGCTAACGTTCTCATGAGCGTGCGTGTATTTTGAGTCACGCACACGTCTCTACGTGTATTTTTAGTCACACACACGTCTGTACATGTCTGCGTGTATTTTTAGTCACGCACACGTCTGTACATGTCTGCGTGGATTTTTAGTCACGCACACGTTCTCATGAGCGTGCATGAATTTTAGTCACGCTCACGCCCTTACATGCCAGCGTGAATTTTGAGTCACGCACTATCTCTGCATGCGTGCGTGTATTTCTTGTCACACTTTTTACGCTCACTTATGTGTGCGTGAATTTCTTATCATTTTTCCACGCTCACTTTGTGCGTGCGTGAATTCCCCTTCACACTCACACTGTGCATGCCAACATGAACCATTTTTTATGCTCACTCCTACCAGACTTGGCGTGACTTTTGGTCTTAGCTTAGACTTGTTGGCGTGACTTTCTAACCTGGGTGTTTCTATTTGCTCTATAACTTATTCATTTAAGGATGGCATGATAATTCTCCTATTATATCCTTACGCCTTTTTGTATGAACTTGATAAATCATGATGTGTTAATATCATTAACACAGATTGTTATGTGTCATGGATACCCAGTAAGACTGGAACTTAACCTTGAGAGTTATAGACTCGACCCCATGTAATACTAATTGACTTTCATGCCTTGATAACATTGATAATAATGGTTATCTTGATTAAAATTGATCATGCGTTCCTAGTTGGAACTAAGAGACTGGCTAGTCATCTTATTAAATTGAATGAATGAGACACGTTCATGTAATGAACTATTGTAATCGACTGGCTGATCTCGAATATTGGCATACGGGCACATACAGGTTTCAAATTATTTATTTATTTATTTAGTATTTATTTACCTGACAAAAACAGCATGTGTACTTTATGGTCGAGGCATGATTACTCCGTGGTTAGATTTGATTGTTGCATTACGCTATGTAAGACCTACAACATAGCCGCACGGGTATCGTTGTAGAGTTGCGCATATCGTACCCCGTACAAAAGTACTCATTTGAATGACCATGATCCACGGCATGGAACTTCACTCAACGTAGGGACTATTAAGTTAAATAAAATAATGATGGCATGGAGAGAATGGATTCCCGAGTTCTTACATGGCAGCCCTCTTAGGACTAGTAGTGCCCGACAGGTCGGCTGGTTCTCACAGATACTGTAAATCTGTCACACGGGCAGGGAACAGTATCTGCTTATATTATTGTACATGCTATATTAACGGCGGGCGTCCCGCTGGAACTCGTCTAATTACATAATTGGCGCAATTGATTGATTGGATAGACTAGCCTTGCTCGCACATAGTAAGAACCGAGGAATCCCTATTTTTGCATAATTCTCGGATAACTTGGTACTCACAATCGCAAGCCGTAGTAGTTGATTGGCCGTTCAAGATGATTTGTTTGTGTACTGTACCTACTCTGTTGCCTAACTGAGATGATCAGAATGTCAGGACATGATGGGCTAACTTCTGTCCTTGTTTGGTTGGGAGGTTGGTTCGAAGTGTCGTGATGTTATGTGAATCCTAGTGGGAAGCAGAGATCTATTATTATATTCTCTTACTTACTGGTTTAGTCCTTCATATCTTCCTTCCTTGTGGTACTTGCTATTAGAGGTCTAACCTCTCTGGTTTTGCATGGCCAGATTTAGAGCCGGTCCCCGAGGATCCAGCTTACTTCTACCTCCAAGATGGTCAACACTAGAGGGATGATCGCAGGAGGACTCGAGTGGGTTCCTTGCTTCACCACTCGTTTTGTTACTTACTTTATACTTAGCCGTTTGGCACCGACATGTTAGTCGGATTGTCTTGCACTTACTTTTACATAGTTGTAATTAAGTCAGACTGCAGCTGATAACAATTGTGTACACTTTGCTATACCATCTGGCTATGTTTTGTAAAGCCAGATCTCAAGAACATTTTGACTGAGCGTTTGGGACGCCTTACTGCTTTTTCTTACATGTTCTCTATTTCTGTTTCTTACTTGAATGATTGAGACAATAGATGTGAAATGACCATAGTAAGACTTTCATGTAGTATGCACCCCCTCGTCTGGTTAGACAGCATTGATCGTATTATACGGTATTCATCTACCCATAATACGTAGCTGGCTGAGTCATTCCCCTGCTCTCCAGTATTCTGGTTCTGGGACGTGACAAGGTTTTAGTGGTGGCCCATGCAGGTCTGATTTCAGACTTGTAGGGTGTTTTGATTTATAGGATGTCTCAATCATATGTGTTTCCCCCTTGATCTCATGATTCGTTATTCTCGACCCTTGCTTGACATTCCGGTATCCTTTGACTTCATTGATCCTTCATGTCCGGTTGTTTGATTGTTCTCTTGACCCTTTTCTTAGGGGCACTTCGTCCGCATCGGCCAGAGCTGGGCAGCAACAACAAGAGCAACATGGACAACCTGACCAGGTTGGTCAGCAACAAGGGCCAGTCTCACCTCAGGAGGCTACTCAGGAAGAAGTGATAGTGGAAGCAGCAGCTGGATCACAGTATCCGGATGTTCCACCACCACCAACAGTTCCACCTACCCAAGTGGACACACCAGCCCTTCTGGAGATCATGAGAGGAATGATGGCTACTCAGCAACATCAGATGTTGGTCCAGCAGCACATGCATACTCAGCTACAATAGCAGAATATGCTACTCAATCAAGGATTGCAGACAGCATTGGAAAGAGGGGCAAGGCCAGATTCAGGAGCATCAGCCAGGTTTTGTAAGTACAACCCCCGCCGTTTCGAGGGCACGGAGGATGCCATCTCAGCAGATGCATGGCTTAAGGATATTGAGGCTATTCTGACAGCAGCTAAGGTACCGGTAGAAGAACGTGTGGATCTAGTGAAGTTGTTACTTCAGTATCTCGCACGTGATTGGTGGGAATCAGAGGAAGTGGGCATCAGACGTCCTGTGGCTTGGGATGATTTCACTACAAGATTCAAGACCAAGTACTATGGAGTTGTGGCACAGTTTGAGCTACAACAGAAATTTATCAACCTCAGGCAGGCCGGCAAGACTGTAGATGCTTATGCAGCGGAGTTCTGCAGATTGAGTAGATTTGCCCCAGAGATGGTAGCAACAGAGCGCCAGAGGGCTATGAGGTTTCAGCAAGGGTTTCATCTTGAACTCTTGTAATTGATAGAGGGGCACAATTACCAAACTTTTGACGAAATATTAAGGGCAACTCGAAGGCATGAGATTACCATTCAGAGGCTTGCAGTAAGGACTGAGGGTCAGAAGAGATTCCACAGTCAGATGGAAGGAGGAGGGGGAGCAGCGCCCCGAACAACAGCACCATCCGCTGGCATTCGTATCCACGATGTGGCGATACGAGGACCAGCACCACCACCCAGGCAGCAGCAACAGCAACAGATGAAGAACCAGCAACCCCCGGTGGGCTGCACTTATTGTGGAAAGATGGGACACACTAGAGATGTGTGTCGGACATTGAATGGACTGTGTCTGATAAGTGGAAATCTAGATCATCGGGTTACCACATGTCCCATGAATTCGAGGGCAGGAGGACCAGGGCAGCAGTTTCCTGCTCTGCCAGCACCAGGGGCAGGCCAGTATCGAGGACCAGCAGTGGCAGTGAGGCCGTTGGCGCAGCGTCCGCAGGCTCAGATGTTTCGGCAGCAGGGGCCGCCGATGCAGCAACACCAGCAGAGACCACCCCAAGCATCATCAAGGCAGGGGCCAGCAACAATATCAGGTTAGGCCGCAGCATGGAAATCAGCAGGGAGGTCGAGGGCAAGCATTCACTCTGTCCTTGGAGGAGGCATTGGCATCGGGAGATGTTGTGGCAAGTAACATTCTCGTCGCCTCATATCCCGCAGTAGCATTGTTTGATTCGGGAGCATCCCATTCATTTATATCTGCACAATTTACGATACGACTAGGAATGGAGTTCGAGGCATTGCCAGGGAGGTTGAATATACTCACTGGTATTGGGCTCGTAGGAGTTAGTAGAGTTATTTTAGCATGTAGCATTGTAGTTTGCGGGCATTCCTTATCCGCCTGGTTGATAGAATTTCCTGTTGGAAATTTCGACGTTATCTTAGGCATGGACTGGCTGAAAGACAGTCATGCGACAATAGATTATCGTAGAGGGAGTGTATCTTTTGATATTCCAGGCATGGAGCGGTTCACCTTAGTCAGATCAGAGGCAACTCAGCGAGAGCAGGGAATAATAACGGCAATGGAAGAAGTTCAGATTCCGAAGGTAGTTGAAGAATTTCTAGACGTATTTTCTAAAGAACTTCCAGGTCTACCACCAGTTAGAGATATTGAGTTCAGTATAGAATTGGCACCAGAAACTAAACCAATATCAGATCGAGTTTATAGAATGGCGGATTCAGAGCAGGCCAAGGTATATCAGCACATAGAGGAACTGAAGGAGAAGAAGTTCATCCAAGCTAGCGTGTCACCATGGGCAGCACCAGTGGTGCTTGTGGAGAAGAAGGATGGGTCGTCCAGATTGTGCATTGACTACAGGAAGCTTAACGCGGCAACAGTGAAGAACAAGTACCCATTACCCAGGATCGACGACTTATTTGATCAGTTGAGCAAAGCTAGAGTTTTCTCCAAGATAGATCTTCGTTCAGGGTACCATCAGGTGAGGGTTCGAAAAGAAGATATTCCCAAGACAGCATTTCGGTCGAAGTATGGGCATTATGAGTTCTTAGTAATGCCGTTTGGTTTGACCAATGCTCCAGCTATATTCATGGATTTGATGAATCATATCTTTATGCCATATTTAGACCAGTTTGTCGTTGTGTTTCTTGACGACATTCTCGTATACTCTGCTAGTGAAGAGGAGCATGAAGACCACCTCAGGAAAGTGTTACAGGTTCTGAGAGAGAACCAGTTGTATGCCAAGCTCAGCAAGTGTGAATTTTGGTCGGATCACATTTCATTTTTGGGTCACATCATATCAGGAGCTGGAGTAGCATTAGATCCCAAGAAGATAGAAGCAGTATAAAGTTGGCCAGTACCCAAGACCGTAGCAGATGTACGGAGTTTCTTGGGATTGGCAGGATATTACAGAAGGTTTATGTCAGACTTTGCAAGGCTTTCAGCACCCATGACCCGCTTGACCCGGAAGGATGTACCATTCGTTTGGTCGGCAGAATGTCAGGCATCATTCGAGACTTTGAAGCAGTTGATATCAGCACCTATTCTTACATTGCCAGTTGGACCCGGAGGTTTTACAGTATATTGTGATGCGTCAGGTAAAGAACTTGGATGTGTCCTTATGCAACATGGGAAGGTGATAGCGTATACATCGAGGCAGCTTCGGGACCACGAGAAGAATTATCCAACTCATGATTTGGAATTAGCGGCAGCAGTATTTGCTTTGAAGCTATGGAGGCATTACTTATATGGTGACCGAGTGGACATGTACACAGACCATAAAAGTCTGAAGTACATCTTTACTCAGAAGGAACTAAACATGAGGCAGAGAAGATGGTTAGAGTTGATCAAGGATTATGACGTGGAGCTTCAGTATCATCCAGGCAAGGAGAATGTAGTAGCAGACGCTCTCAGCAGAAGAGGCGGCGCATTTATGTTGACAACACAGAGGCATATCTTAGAAGACCTTCAGGAGATGGGCATCGAAGTTATACTTCCTAGTGATATAGGAGTTCTAGCAAGTCTGCAAGTTCAATCCGACTTGGTAGGTAGGATCAAGACAGCTCAGGCACAAGACCCAAGGATTCAGAAACTTAGGGCAGAATGTGAGTCAGGACTCAGGAAGGAGATGAGAATTCATGAAGATGGTACACTTAGGTTTGGATCACGTCTATGTGTGCCTAGTGGAGATATCAGACAGGAGGTTATGGCAGAAGCTCACAGTTCTCAGTATTCTATTCACCCTGGAGGGACCAAGATATACCAAGATATCAAACAACATTTCTGGTGGAATGGGATAAAGAGGAAGATAGCTAGATTTGTTTCCCGTTGCTTGGTATGTCAGCAAGTGAAGGCAGAACAGCAGAGGCCAGCTGGGTTATTACAACCGCTTCCTATTTCGGAATGGAAATGGAAGCATATTATAATGGACTTTGTGACCTGTTTACCGAGATCACCAAGTGGTAAGGACGCTATTTGGGTAATAGTGGACCGACTTACGAAGGTAGCACATTTTCTTCCTTTCAGAGTAGGGCAATCTACAAAAAAGTTGGCAGAGTTGTATATGCAACAGATAGTCAGGCAGCATGGAATCCCTGTCAGTATTATGTTGGATCGAGATACCCGCTTTACATCACATTTCTGGAAGAGCTTACATCATAGTCTGGGTACCAAGTTAAGGTTTAGTACGGCCTACCATCCGCAGATGGATGGGCAAACAGAAAGAACGATTCAGACTTTGGAAGACATGTTGCGAGCTTGTACTCTAGATTTTGGAGGGTCTTGGGAGAGTCACCTGCACTTAGTTGAGTTCTCATACAACAATAGTTATCAAGCCAGTATCCAGATGGCGCCATTTGAAGCATTATATGGTAAGAAGTGCAGGTCACCGCTTGTATGGGATGATATCGGGGAGAGGAAGATGTTAGGCCCAGAATTGATTATTCAGACGGTTGAAGTGATTAAGGGAATTAGAGAGCGACTTCGAGTTGTGCAGGATCGGCATCGTCATTGGGCGGACCAGCATCGTAGGCCGTTAGAGTTCTCTGTTGGGGACCATGTATTCTTGCGGATCTCACCTACTCGTAGGGTTATTAGATTTGGCGTTCGCGGGAAGTTGAGTCCGCGGTACGTGGGCCCATTTGTTATCCTTGATCGGATAGGCGATGTTGCTTATCGTTTATCCCTTCCGCCTTCGTTACGAGAGGTGCATGACGTGTTTCATGTATCTCAATTACGTAGGTATGTATCGGACCCAAGCCATGTCCTCGATCACTCTGAGCTGGTTGTTGGTACCATCCTGTCTTGCGAGGAACAGCCTGTGTCCATTTTGGACCGAAGAGAGAAGATACTCAAGAACCGAACAATTAGTCTTGTCCGTGTTGCTTGGGGTCATCACTCCTTGGGAGAGTCAACGTGGAAACGTGAGGATGATATCCGATCACGGTATCCACACCTGTTTGACTCACAAGGTATATCTCTTTCTGTATACCTTGATTGTCCTGATTCTTCATGCTTGTCACCTTATGGGTAGAGCTACTTGATATCATGGATTGATGAATTTACATATATAGTGCTTGCTTTTGATATGGTAGAAATGATTGCTTGCTCACTAGAATTGCTTGTATTAGTTTAGCTCGGATATTTCTACCTGCTTGGATTTGAAATTCCGAGGACGGAATTTTTCCAAGGTGGGTAGAGATGTCACTCCCCGTTCCAAGAATACATATTTTTATATACATGTACAACTCATGTATATTTATTTAGTATTTATCATGTATTATCTTGTATTTAACTTCCTTTAATTTCATGTTAATTAAATTATCTGCTCTTTAGTCTTCATGTTAATTAATTTCTTGCAATTTTATGTCTACAATTTTATTATCTACATTTTATTCCCTGCTGTTATTTCCTGCTTTTAGTCTTGCTTATTTGGTTCGGCCTAGGGTGGGTTTCTCGGATTCATGGTGGATTAAACCCGGCCCACAACTCCCACCTACCACCACCCTCCCTATTTAGAGCTTCCTTCCCCTTCTCTCTCCTCATAACTTCTCCTTCACCATTACTTCTTCTTCCTCTCATTACTCTCTCCACCAACCACAGCAGGCAAGTGCAATCTTGCTTCTTTCTTGGATAACCATTTTTATGGTTCATTTCTCTTCCTCTCATGATCCTGAGAGAGTTTAGTTCTTGGCATTTTTGATTTCTATGGCTTGTTTTCTCTAGATATAAGTTATTGTATTTCGGTTATTCATGTCTTTTGATCTCCCAACTTAGCATGTTTTCTGGCTGGGGACTTCATTTTCTGGCTTGGGACGAAGGTTCCTCAGTCACGTACACGTCTCTACGTGTCTGCGTGTATTTTCAGTCATGCACACGTCTCTACGTGTCTGCGTGTATTTTCAGTCACGCACACGTCTCTACGTGTCTGCGTGTATTTTTAGTCATGCACACGTCTCTACGTGTCTACGTGTATTTTGAGTCACGCACACGTCTCTACGTGTCTGCGTATATTTTTAGTCACGCTAACGTTCTCATGAGCGTGCGTGTATTTTTAGTCACGCTAACGTTCTCATGAGCGTGCGTATATTTTTAGTCACGCTAACGTTCTCATGAGCGTGCGTGTATTTTTAGTCACGCTAACGTTCTCATGAGCGTACGTGTATTTTGAGTCACGCACACGTCTCTACGTGTCTGCGTGTATTTTTAGTCACACACACGTCTGTACATGTCTGCGTGTATTTTTAGTCACGCACAGGTCTGTACATGTCTGCGTGGATTTTTAGTTACGCACACGTTTTCATGAGCGTACGTGAATTTTAGTCACGCTCACGCCCTTACATGCCAGCGTGAATTTTGAGTCACACACCATCTCTGCATGCGTGCGTGTATTTCTTGTCACACTTTTCACGCTCACTTATGTGTGCGTGAATTTCTTATCATTTTTCCACGCTCACTTTGTGCGTGCGTGAATTCCCCTTCACACTCACACTGTGCATGCCAACATGAACCATTTTTCACGCTCACTCCTACCAGACTTGGCGTGACTTTTGGTCTTAGCTTAGACTTGTTGGCGTGACTTTCTAACCTGGGTGTTTCTATTTGCTCTATAACTTATTCATTTAAGGATGGCATGATGAAGATGGTACACTTAGGTTTGGATCACGTCTATGTGTGCCTAGTGGAGATATCAGACAGGAGGTTATGGCAGAAGCTCACAGTTCTCAGTATTCTATTCACCCTGGAGGGACCAAGATGTACCAAGATATCAAACAACATTTCTGGTGGAACGGGATGAAGAGGAAGATAGCTAGATTTGTTTCCCGTTGCTTGGTATGTCAGCAAGTAAAGGCAGAACAGCAGAGGCCAGCTGGGTTATTACAACCGCTTCCTATTTCGGAATGGAAATGGGAGCATATTACAATGGACTTTGTGACCGGTTTACCGAGATCACCAAGTGGTAAGGACGCTATTTGGATAATAGTGGACCGACTTACGAAGGTAGCACATTTTCTTCCTTTCAGAGTAGGACAATCTACAAAAAAGTTGGCAGAGTTGTATATGCAATAGATAGTCAGGCAGCATGGAATCCCTGTCAGTATTGTGTCGGATCGAGATACCCACTTTACATCACATTTCTGGAAGAGCTTACATCATAGTCTGGGTACCAAGTTAAGGTTTAGTACGGCCTACCATCCGCAGACGGATGGGCAATCAGAAAGAACGATTCAGACTTTGGAAGACATGTTGCGAGCTTGCACTCTAGATTTTGGAGGGTCTTGGGAGAGTCACCTGCACTTAGTTGAGTTCTCATACAACAATAGTTATCAAGCCAGTATCCAGATGGCGCCATTTGAAGCATTATATGGTAAGAAGTGCAGGTCACCGCTTGTATGGGATGATATCGGGGAGAGGAAGATGTTAGGCCCAGAATTGATTGTTCAGACGGTTGAAGTGATTAAGGGAATTAGAGAGCGACTTCGAGTTGCGCAGGATCGGCATCGTCATTGGGCGGACCAGCATCGTAGGCCGTTAGAGTTCTCTGTTGGGGACCATGTATTCTTGCGGATCTCACCTACTCGTGGGGTTATTAGATTTGGCATTCGTGGGAAGTTGAGTTCGCGGTACGTGGGCCCATTTGTTATCCTTGATCGGATAGGCGATGTTGCTTATCGTTTATCCCTCCCGCCTTCGTTACGAGAGGTGCATGACGTGTTTCATGTATCTCAATTACGTAGGTATGTATCGGACCCAAGCCATGTCCTCGATCACTCTGAGCTGGTTGTTGGTACCATCCTGTCTTGCGAGGAACAGCCTGTGTCCATTTTGGACCGAAGAGAGAAGATACTCAAGAACCGAACAATTAGTCTTGTCCGTGTTGCTTGGGGTCATCACTCCTTGGGAGAGTCAACGTGGGAACGTGAGGATGATATCCGATCACGGTATCCACACCTGTTTGACTCACAAGGTATATCTCTTTCTGTATACCTTGATTGTCCTGATTCTTCATGCTTGTCACCTTATGGGTAGAGCTACTTGATATCATAGATTGATGAATTTACAAATATAGTGCTTGCTTTTGATATGGTAGAAATGATTGCTTGCTCACTAGAATTGCTTGTATTAGTTTAGCTCGGATATTTCTACCTGCTTGGATTTAAAATTCTGAGGACAGAATTTTTCCAAGGTGGGTAGAGATGTCACTCCCCGTTCCAAGAATGCATATTTTTATATACATGTACAACTCATGTATATTTATTTAGTATTTATCATGTATTATCTTGTATTTAACTTCCTTTAATTTTATGTTAATTAAATTATCTGCTCTTTAGTCTTCATGTTAATTAATTTCTTGCAATTTTATGTCTGCAATTTTATTATCTACATTTTATTCCCTGCTGTTATTTCCTGCTTTTAGTCTTGCTTATTTGGTTCGGCCTAGGGTGGGTTTCTCGGGTTCATGGTGGATTAAACCCGGCCCACAACTCCCACCTACCACCACCCTCCCTATTTAGAGCTTCCTTCCCCTTCTCTCTCCTCATAACTTCTCCTTCACCATTACTTCTTCTTCCTCTCATTACTCTCTCCACCAACCACAGCAGGCAAGTGCAATCTTGCTTCTTGCTTGGATAACCATTTTTATGGTTCATTTCTCTTCCTCTCATGATCCTGAGAGAGTTTAGTTTTTGGCATTTTTGATTTCTATGGCTTGTTTTCTCTAGATCTAAGTTGTTGTATTTCGGTTATTCATGTCTTTTGATCTCCCACCTTAGCACATTTTCTGGCTGGGGACTTCATTTTCTGGCTTGGGACGAAGGTTCCTCAGTCACGCACAAGTCTCTACGTGTCTGCGTGTATTTTCAGTCACGCACACGTCTCTACGTGTCTGCGTGTATTTTCAGTCACGCACACGTCTCAACGTGTCTGCGTGTATTTTTAGTCACGCACACGTCTCTACGTGTCTGCGTGTATTTTGAGTCACGCACACGTCTCTACGTGTCTGCGTGTATTTTTAGTCACGCTAACGTTCTCATGAGCGTGCGTGTATTTTTAGTCACGCTAACGTTCTCATGAGCGTGCGTGTATTTTTAGTCATGCTAACGTTCTCATGAGCTTGCGTGTATTTTTAGTCACGCTAACGTTCTCATGAGCGTGCGTGTATTTTGAGTCACGCACACGTCTCTACGTGTCTGCGTGTATTTTTAGTCACACACACGTCTGTACATGTCTGCGTGTATTTTTAGTCACGCATAGGTCTGTACATGTCTGCGTGGATTTTTAGTCACGCACACGTTCTCATGAGCGTGCGTGAATTTTAGTCACGCTCACGCCCTTACATGCCAGCGTGAATTTTGAGTCACGCACCATCTCTGCATGCGTGCGTATATTTCTTGTCACACTTTTCACGCTCACTTATGTGTGCGTGAATTTCTTATCATTTTTCCACGCTCACTTTGTGCGTGCGTGAATTCCCCTTCACACTCACACTGTGCATGCCAACATGAACCATTTTTCACGCTCACTCCTACCAGACTTGGCGTGACTTTTGGTCTTAGCTTAGACTTGTTGGCGTGACTTTCTAACCTGGGTGTTTCTATTTGCTCTATAACTTATTCATTTAAGGATGGCATGATAATTCTCCTATTATATCCTTACGCCTTTTTGCATGAACTTGATAAATCATGATGTGTTAATATCATTAACACAGATTGTTATGTGTCATGGATACCCAGTAAGACTGGAACTTAACCTTGAGAGTTATAGACTCGACCCCATGTAATACTAATTGACTTTCATGCCTTGATACCATTGATAATAATGGTTATCTTGATTAAAATTGATCATGTGTTCCTAGTTGGAACTAAGAGACTGGCTAGTCGTCTTATTAATTTGAATGAATGAGACACGTTCATGTAATGAACTATTGTAATCGACTGGCTGATCTCGAATATTGGCATACGGGCACATGCAGGTTTCAAATTATTTATTTATTTATTTAGTATTTATTTACCTTACAAAAACAGCATATGTACTTTATGGTCAAGGCATGATTACTCCGTGGTTAGATTTGATTGTTGCATTACGCTATGTAAGACCTACAACATAGCCGCACGGGTATCGTTGTAGAGTTGCGCATATAGTATCCCGTACAAAAGTACTCATTTGAATGACCATGATCCACGGTATAGAACTTCACTCAACGTAGGGACTATTAAGTTAAATAAAATAATGATGGCATGGAGAGAATGGATTCCCGAGTTCTTACATGGCAGCCCTCTTGGGACTAGTAGTGCCCGACAGGCCGGCTGGTTCCCACAGATACTGTAAATCTGTCACACGGACAGGGAACAGTATCTGCTTATATTATTGTACATGCTATATTAACGGCGGGCGTCCCGCTGGGACTCGTCTAATTACATGATTGACACAATTGATTGATTGGATAGACTAGCCTTGCTCGCACATAGTAAGAACTGAGGAATTTCTATTTTTTCATAATTTTCGGATAACTTGGGACTCACAATAGCAAGCCGTAGTAGTTGATTGGCCGTTCAAGATAATTTGTTTGTGTACTGTACCTACTCTGTTGCCTAACTGAGATGATCAGAATGTCAGGACATAACGGGCCAACTTCTGTCCTTGTTTAGTTAGGAGGTTGGTTCGAAGTGTCGTGATGTTATGTGAATCCTAGTGGGAAGCAGAGATCTATTATTATATTCTCTTACTTACTGGTTTAGTCCTTCATATCGTCCTTCCTTGTGGTACTTGCTATTAGAGGTCTAACCTCTCTGGTTTTGCATGGCCAGATTTAGAGCCGGTCCCCGAGGATCCAGCTTACTTCTACCTCCAAGATGGTCAACACTAGAGGGATGATCGCAGGAGGACTCGAGTGGGTTCCTTGCTTCACCACTCGTTTTGTTACTTACTTTATACTTAGCCGTTTGGCACCGACATGTTAGTCGGATTGTCTTGCACTTACTTTTGCATAGTTGTAATTAAGTCAGACTGCAGCTAATAACAATTGTGTACACTTTGCTATACCATCTGGCTATGTTTTGTAAAGCCAGATCTCAAGAACATTTTGACTGAGCGTTTGGGACGCCTTACTGCTTTTTCTTACATGTTCTCTATTTCTGTTTCTTACTTGAATGATTGAGACAATAGATGTAAAATGATCATAGTAAGACTTTTATGTAGTATGCACCCCCTCGTCTGGTTAGACAGCATTGATCGTATTATACGGTATTCATCTACCCGTAATACGTAGCTGGTTGAGTCATTCCCCCGCTCTCCAGTATTCTGGTTCTGGAGCGTGACAGATTAGCACCCCTTCATAGGCTGAATTGAGTCAAATGATACGTAGCGCATGTCCGTAGCTCAAAGATCTCAGATTTGGTGGAGGGTAATCTGATAGGATGCGCCTAGGATTGGGCGCATGAGAAGACTTTGGCTCGCAACCTTCAGGAGTCATAAACCAGTCTGGGCACACGGCTTTTGAGGCGCATGCGAATCTTCAAGCGCATGACTGCTGAGGCGCATGCGAGTGGTTGGTCGACCACGTGGGTTGTAACCGTCGGAGGAAAGTAATGATGATGATGACGTCAGTGACGCTTCATTTTCTGCAAAAGCTGCCAACTGTTCATTCCTCGGGGGACGTGCTGCTAACTCTGTCACTTTGGCATTAATTGCTTGGTGGTGTGACGCGTCGATTTGTACCCCACTGGGAGCACGGGTCCATGTTAATTAGGACGCATGGATCTGTGCTTTATTGGGTGCATCCATACAGGGCACTTGGTACTGACGGACGCGTCTGTACGATGCGCGGTATCTGACCGGCACATCCGTTTGCATGACGCGTCTTTATTGGTCTGACTGTTGAGTTCTTTAAGTGCTTTAAATAGCCGTTTTGACTTGGCTGAATTCGAAGATTCAGGTTCATCACCATAAATGCAAATTCATTGCACGGGATTCGGAGAGCCCGCCACTTGGCGCATGGGTTTGATTTACCCGACCTATAAATAGCAGCAAGGAGAGAGTTTGCTTCTCGTTCTCTCACGTCTTCCCGAATGAACTTATTTGCTCGAGTACATTCTGTTGACAAGATGCTCCCGAGGGTGAAGATGCGACGAGTTGTCTTCGTTCATGCACTTGAAGGTGACTGTTACATCCAAAAGTCGGAATCGCAGGATTCTGAGGCAGGCCGAAGGTGCCTGTTGCGTCCAAAGATCGGGATGCTCGAGCCCCATCTCCGTTATGCTGGAAGAGCCGCAGATCGGAATTGTGGTGCTCTCCTCTTCCTTGGGCTTTGGAGAGCTCTTCCTCCTACTAGAGTGGGGTTGGCTGCCCACTCTGGTTCTGCTTAAAGTTGCTCCTTTAGACGAAGCACTTGATCGGATCGAAGTGGAGCGCATATGCTGAGACTTCGTGATGCGCCTAACTGAGACGCTGAAATAGATACGTCTGACTGAGACGCTGAAGAGACACGCCTGACTGAGACGCTGAAGTGATGCGCCTGGCAGATGATGCGCCTGACAGGAGACGCATGGCAGTTTGCTGCGCCTGGCTGTAGTCTTAGGATCTTTCTTTTTGTAGAAATTCTCCTTTGTAAAGCCTTTTTTTAGACATGTAATAGACTTTTATATGAAATAAAAAACTTTTTTTGATGTCTATACTTTTGATGTTCTTTGTTGTACCAAGTACTTCGTTAGAGCTCCCTGGCGCATGTAGTGTTAAGCGCATAGGAATTCTGGCCTATAGATGTGCCTGAAATTCCATGCTTCTACACATAGTAGACTCAAAACAGGCCAGGGCCATATATTGGGTCGAGCAGATTGGACCGATGTCGGGCCCGGAAATTAAGAAGGAAGTTAAGTCACGAATTACGACAGACGATAAATTGGTCTAAATTGACCCGAAAGTTGTGCGAAGCAAATGGAGCACAAGGGAACAAGTTTGAGTGGGACACGATATATCAACATGAAGATAATATTGTCTACTACAAACTTAGAGAAGAAAGTTTCCAGATACTGGCATCCCTGATGCTCTAGAAACCAAAGTCACGGTAAAGAGCATTTAATGATCAAAATTAACTAAATAAAAATGAATTATCGAAATAATTCATTTAGAAAATTCGAAAATAAATTTTGAAAATTCAGGGGGCTTACACCTCAAGCCCGACCAAATTGTACCGCTATTTTTAACGAAACAATGTAAGTCGCGCCCACTTGAATTCCTGAAAAATATTATTGTACTCTTTTTTTTTACTATGGATTTTTTTTCAAAGATGGATTTTTTTCTTAGAAAAGTTTTTAATTAGACAATGATAAAAGCGTGCATCCAAGAAAAAGTGTTGTGATTTGTGGATAAATTCAAATATACATGTCTTTATCCCTATCTACAACCATCCTTATCATATTTCCTATTTATATATATTCATAATAAGAGAAGCATGACCGTTCTATTTGACTACCATATTATATTTCTCTTCCAATTTTATAACAACAATTATAATTTCCTTGACAGTTATCTGTAAAACCCTAAGGCCTCGTTTGGTTCACGGAAAGGAAATGAATTCCATTGTATTTTCCATGGGAATGGGAAAGTAGGATTCCTGTCACATTTCCTTTCCGTTGTTTGGTAAAACAAAAAAAACTACCCAGGAAAGGAAAGAAAAATATAACAATGTTCCAATAATATCCTTACATTTTAAAATAAAAATAATATTATAAAAAATAACATTAATGGTAAAATAAGCAATGACACATGGTTACTTTTGTCATAACTTTTGTAATAAACGTTAGGAAAGGAGGTGAGAAAATCAATTCCATGGGTCTTGAGTGGAACTATATTCCCACCAATTTTTCCTATTGTCAGGAAATTGATTCTCAAGTTTGTGGCTACCAAACAAAGAAAATGAACAACTTTCCTTTTTTGGTTCCTTAAATCCTGAACCAAACGAGGCCTAAATCCTAAAACTGGCACTAAAATACTAGATAGGGACCTAGTAGACCACTAGGCATGTTGGTGGCTCAAGCCAGGGCTGGTGATTGTGTTCGAGCTCCTCGGGGTGCTCAAGCATGGGAGTGCGGAGGAGGACAAAGAGGGACAAGAGAGAAGGTGGTTGTTGGGTGGTTGTGGTTGTAGGTTGGCGGCAAAGAGGTGGTGGCGATGCGCGCGCTAGGGGTATCAACGGATGCTTATTGGTACAGATAGGATAATATTTGTATCCATATCTGAATCTTTTTTGTAATATCTGAATCCGATATTCGAACGAGTATCTCTTTTGACACTTGGAATTCGTATCCGTATAGTTCGGCGGATATCGGATAATATCCGATCCGATCAGCGAAAAAAATTTGAATATCCGAAATCCGAAAACCAAAATATTAGAAGTTTATTTGTTATCCGAATATCTGAAAATAAAACTCAATTGCTCTATTTGAGCACTTTCATCTTCTGTTGAAAATTTCAAGAACGCTCAACTCACTTGCTCTACATATTGCTCTATTTGAACCCTTTCATTTTATGTTAAAAATTCTAAGAATGCTCAAGTTGAGATGGCCATATATATTGCTCTACATATTTGAGACTTTCATCTTCTGTTTTAAATAATATATATTAATATTATATAATATATACATTATATTATAATATAGAGGTAGAAAAGTAATGAATGAATTGAATTAGTCAGTAAAGAATAAAATCCTTTAATCTTCTCTAGTAATTAATATATATCATATATACATTATATTATAATATAAAAAAATTCGGATATCCGAATTCAATATCCGAATCAGAAATCTAAAATTTGTAATTTAAAATCAGATCAAATATTAACGGATTCGAATACCTTAATATCCGAATTCGTATATGAAAAAAGATAATTTTCGAAAAATATTCGGATATCCGAATCCGATATAGGAAGTTTCGGATAATATCCAAAAGTTTGGATGCAGAATCAGATTCAAATTTTCGACTGTCCATTGACAGGTCTAGCGCGCGCACACAAATACTAGAAGGAAAAAAAAATATATATATATATATATATATATATATTTTATATATATATATATATATATATATATATATATATATATATATAGAGAGAGAGAGAGAGAGAAAGAGAGAGAGAACTTTTAGCTATGTATATTTGTGACGATTAGCAACGTAACTTAAGTGGGTTATTATGTAGTGTCCCGCTCCTCGCGATCTACTATGTAATACCTACGGCTTGCTGACTCAGTCTTGAACTGTGTATTTGGGGAAACCTTTCCCGATATCGATTGATCACGGATGAAATACAATGAACCTTTCCAATTGATGGATTGGCTTCTATTGAAATGAATCCAAGAGTTTTGTTGGATGTTTTCTTTCGCTGCTTGGTTTTGATGAATGCGTTTTCGTGTTGGTTTTCGATGATTGGTTTTCATTGTTCGCTTTCATCGTATTTCGCATTCATTCCGAATCTTGAGAGAAAGAGACGAAGTATGCTAACCAACTGTTGGTGCCAATGTAGGATGCGTGAACGGTTCGTGAACGGCGTGTGAAGTCCCTCCTTCTCTCAACTAAGATTCATCTCGGTGAGTTGCTTTAACCGGGCTTGCATTTATTTGTACGCCCTAATAAAATTGATCTCTAGTCCACTCTTTTGTTGCGTCCCTCTGATCAACGATATCAAAACAACAAAAGATAAGAATAAGATAGTATGCTAACGAATGACTGCAAAGAAATGAAATGCTATTGAATGTTATCGAATGACCGAACGAGAACTGAATGCAAATGAATGACCGAACGATTCAAGCTAGTTATGAACTGGTCGCTATCTGTTGCACTGCTAAGTTTTATCTGATAGAAAGAACAAGTCATGCATTGGTCTCGGACAACTTGTTAACAAGGTAATAGTCTCTCGACGATACTGGGGGCACCCGGGATCGATCAGCCTAGGAGAGATTGTAATAGCACCCCGGGGTAAATGCTACACCTCGGGAATGTTGTGTCCTTAGCGACGAGCTGAACCATTGAGTCACAGCGGCTAATCATGGAGGACGGGCCCATGGACCACCATGTAGTTAGGACATGCATGTGAATAAATCCTTAATGCAAAACCTAACAATGAACGATGATGGTAAAGTATGCTTCTTATATTCATATGCAAATTGTGCTAACCTGTTTTGTGCAGGGATGACTGTCGGCGATGGGTAAGTTGGTTATGAATATTTCTACTGTCATATTTCTTATGAATTGTTAAAAAGAACCTAGACAAGTAGAAAGATCACTAGTAAATATGTAGCTTCATATATTGAATTAGTGCAGATATTTGTGAGTTTCGGCGAAGAGCCGCTCGCCAGTACATGATGTGTGTTGACCCACGTTGTGGGCATCCTTGTCAGAAAGCAAAAGGAGACAGGGGAATTTCAAGAAGGCACTAAAGCTCGTCTAGCCCAGTAGAGCTGTGGACTGTCTCGAAGCTTCATTTTCTTTCCAGTCAAGTTTCCAGTTTTTCTTTTCCTTTGAAGGTGTCTTTTATTTCCAGCATGTAATAAAGGGATATGATGTATGGGCATTGTGACTATTTTCAAATGAGAGTTTTCAAAGAGAATCATGTAGTCAAGATAAGGCAAATCTGAGTTGCAAATCTTTGTACTTGTATTCCTATCAAGTTTATCAATAAAAAGAAGTATTTCCATTCCAAATCTCTGTGTTCAATATTTGGTTTTCTGCAATGAATGGGTGCGTGCATGTGTTTTGCTTAACTAGTGGGTGCGTGCGTGTGTTTTTGCTTGACTAGTTGTTTTGTGCAGGTACATGGCCTTGTGCAAGCGCAACTTAGGCTTGCACGGCATCACGCCTTAGCGAGGACGATCGATCCCGCAGGGATCCAGGTAAGACGGACGACCCTAGCGGGATCAGGGCGTGACAGTAGCCCGGACTTGTAACCAAATAAATATCATGAGCTACTAAGTAATATACTATCACGTGCCAGTTGCAGCCTAGGTGGTTGAGTTGTTAGGTATTTGTAGCTCTTTATTTTGTAGTCCTGCATTGGTTATGTAAATTTGTAGTTCTTTATTTTATATTTTGAGTTATCGTATGAATTTTTTTGTTAATTCTTACTCTAAGGCCCCCCTTAGAGTAACACACAGATACTGGAAGGAGTTTTGAGTTTTCAATATATATATATATATATATATATATATATATATATATATATATAGGGAGAGAGAGAGACCTTTTAGCTATGTATTTGTGACGATTAGCAAGGTAACTTAAGTTTTAGTGCTGGATTAGCAACGTAACTTAAGTTCTAATGCAGAGGTCAGTGACGAAGCATAAGCTGGATTGTCCCAAACTGTAGCCTGGACTTGTAACCAAATAAACACCATGAGCTACTAAGTAATATACTATCACGTGCCAGTTGCAGCCTAGGTGGTCGAATGGTTAGGTATTTGTAGCTCTTTATTTTGTAGTCTTATATTGGTTGTGTAAATTTTATAGTTCTTTATCTTATATTTTGAGTTATCATATGAATTTTTTTGTTAATTCTTACTCTAGGACCACCCCCCACCAAAAAAGAAAAAAAAGGCAAAATTTTCTGACTCCGCACATGGCTGAGGTGACATTATGTACCTTAGTGACATGGCGTCGATGACGAAGATGAAGATGAGATGGTGTGCCTCCTATGCAAACGCGCCGACGTCGATGATGAAGATGAAGATGGAGATAAGGGAGAGTTGGTGGGTGGTTTTTGTTGGGAAGATAAAAATGACAGTGAGCTGACTTTGACATTTTAGTTGGAGAGACTAATTAACTGATTAGTCTTTCACTAATCAGTAAATAATTATAATTATAGTATTAAGTAAATGATAGTTTCTGTTTAATACTTAATAATAATAATAATGATAACCTTAATCCATAAACAATATTGTTTATAATAATAATAATAATAATAATAATAATAATAATAATAATAATAATAATAATATTATTATTATTATTATTATTATTATTATTATATATTTATTAAAAATTTGTGGCTTAAAAACAAATGAAAACAAATAACTAATAATAATAACATTAAATCCATAAAAAAATGAAAACATTATTATTATTATTATTATTATTATTATTATTATTATTATTATTATTATTATATATTTATTATTATTATTATTATTATTATTATTATTTAAGCCATAAAAAATAATGAGTATTTTTGTTGGGGTAACATCACCATATTCAAGAATGAAAAACCATATCACTTCTCGACTACCACTTCAACAATCATTCAAATGAAAGAATTACAAAAAGTTATACTTTTCAACTCACTTCTAATAACCATCCAAACGAAAGAACTTGTAAAATATACATACGCATGACGCGCATACGCAAATTTTTCACTTTCAATTTTTTTGCTTCTCTCCACTTCAGCGAACCAAACAACCCATTTGTCCAAAACATTAATAGGACTAAAAAAAAGTTGGTTATGTACCATATGTACCTAAAGTACATAGCAAGGAACGGTCGACATGACAGCTCGGGTGCCGGCGTCTGCATACACAAACTACCGACACATGTGTCGTATGGGAAAAATTAGACATGACACGCCTTCTTTTGCTGACGTGCCAGGTAGGAGGCTCGTGTGCTGACAATACGAGAAAGCCGTATCGTTCCTTGCCGAGCACAACCCGCCTTAACCTTTATGTAAAAGACACAATATCCTACTAGCAAGCCATCAATATTTGGAGTTTGGATTACGGGTGAGCAACGTTTCAGTTCGGTTCAAACCGAATCGAATATATAAAAATCGAAAAAATCGTAAAGGACATTTTTTCAAAATCGAAGATCGAACCGTTTTTATAAAAACCAAACAAAATCGAATTCGGTTGGGTTTTCGATCAGTTTGATTTCATGGGCCAATGGGACGTCCTTTACATTTTAGCAAATGATCCTATTTAAATAACAAATCTTCAAAAAAAAAAAAAATTTGATGTTGTTACATCTATGACTTATTACAGTTATAGAGTGAAAAATATCATTATATATAGATTGATGGTAGAGAGCGCTCAAAGAAACGTCGATAGATAATGGAATGAGAGAGTGCGCTCAATTAGGGTTAGAAAAAAAAATATTAGTATATAGATTGAGGATAGTTTGATAAATTATCAAATCTAAATCTGTTTTCAGTTTGTTTACTCGGACCAAGAATTGAAAATCGAACCGATATTTCAAATCCTCAAACCGAAAATTGAACCAGTAACCGAAAATCGAACCGGTTGTCATATTTTGTTTCGGTTCGAATTTTCGATTTCCAACCGTTGTATGCTCACCACTAATTTTGGATGTATTCATGAGTTATAAAAACTGGTTCTTGCCTTCAATGTTTTATGGTACAAGGAGGGAATATGGTAAAGAGAGAAAAGTGGTTAGCCTTGGACCCTGACCTCCCCCGCCAAGCCGGTAAGTCCCCAACAGAAACAAAATCAAAATTAAGCAAAAGATAAAATCTTTCTGAAACAAAATCAAAATTAAGCAAAAGATCAAATATTTCTGCCAAAGTTGCTGCCACCAGGTCACCACTCTATTTAGGGCAAGGTTCGTGCACTTTGTTTAATTAAGACCTATGCTACTCACAAACAGTGTAGTGGAGTGCCAAGTTAGGAACTATGGCTCAAATGGTTGGTTGTGTTAGATTTTGGAGGATTTCTCTCCCTCTCTCTGTACTATAGAAAGAAACAAATGACGTATTTTGTCAGTGTAGGAATCAATTGCTTTCCTATTGCACACACACGCACACACACACATTGGATTGTTTTCTGAGGAGGCACTGAGCGATGAGCTCAGACGCAACACAACAGGAAGGGAAGTACTGGTCCTCATCCCACTCTCTTCTTTCCCTTTTCTTTAAAGGTGAGCAGAAATATACGACCGTTTTCTAGCCGTTGAACCAAACCCTTAATAGAAAGAAAAGAAAGAAAGAAAGAAAGAAAAAAATGACATGAAAATGAAACTCTCTCTCTCTCTTTATTTTCACTTACTTTGTTGTCTTGCAATAATTTCATCACTTGCCCAACGCAGGGAAGAGGCCACAAATGGAAAGGGTATCTCGTGGAAGCTGCAGATTTCCCTAGCAGTTTAGTAGATTGCATGTGACAACAATAATGATCAGTGAATGGGATGTACAAATTAGGACCAGTTATCATTGTACTTTTGCCTCACTCGGGTTCTGAACCTGTTTGGTAAAATATGAAATAGATTTGGATTTGGTTATGGACTTTAAAAAAAAAAGAATGATGAAAATTTATTCACTTTCTTGTCCTCGTAATAGGGGACAAATGTGTTTGGTTGAGATAAGAAAGTAAAAAATGGAAAGTGAAAAGTAGACATGTGTGTTTGGTTGAGATAGGTAAGTGAGAAGTGAAAAATAAGAAAATATATAATAATAATAAAAATTATTTGTATTAGTTAATATTAATAAAAATATTTGGTTAATTAGTTAACTATTCTAATTATATAAAAAATTATCTATTATTAAAATAATACTTTAACTAATTAATATTAAACATATTTAATAAACTAAGATATTTATAACTTATTAGAGAGGTAGAGAGAGAATGACCAGTTCTTCTAAAAAAAAAATTTGAGAAAGCTTTCTTCCTGGTGTCTCTCTCTCTCTCTCTCTCTCGCGCCATGGTCGTCCGCAAGGATCCGCAAGAGTCGGATCCGGCGGAGGTCGGTCCGCAAGGGAAGGATTCGGCAGAGGTCGGTCCGCAAGAGTCGGATCCGGCGGAGGTTGGTCCGGGTCGGATTCGGGGCTGATCGGAGGCCCAGCCATGAGGAGCAGCTGTCGGACCCGACGGAGGTCGGTAGGCGCGGCGTATTCCCTTTGGCTATATAATCGTGCGGTTTCTGGAAATTTAAAACCCGATTTCCTCCATAAATTATTCGATCCAAATGGCAGAGAAGTTTCCATATTTCTTCATTGGATTCCGGAGGAATGACTTCGTTAGGATTGGAGAATTGTTGCGATTCTTCCTGAATAGACTCGATATATTCTCCCGTCGAGAGTGACTTTGAAAGAAAGAATCCATGATTCTCCCGCCCCAGGGCGAGACTCTATCCATATCTCAAAGAATAACGAGCTAGACGGCCTAGGACAAAGAAAGGGGGTGGGCCGGCAGGTCGGGGCCTTGGCGATACGTTCTTCTTTCGAAGCGTTTTGCCAATATAGCGAGGGCGTCCCTCAAGGATAAGGAAATTGGACAAGAGCGAGAGCTAGACTGACTGTTGGCCCAATGCTCGTGGACGATGAAGACTGACGACCCCCTGCGGCGGCTACTCCTAAGAAGATGAAGGATTGAAAGAGGATTGATCACCCCTCTTATTTGTGATCTCTACCACCGGTGCCTTTTTTGCTAATGGTCGTCAGGGGCTACAATTTTTTTTTTTTTTGTGGCAAATCCAAACACAAAATCCTCCACATCCGGTTGAGGAGAATGGATGTGGGAGTGGGAAAAGAAAGGGGGACAAGGACTGCAACGCTCTTCCCCAAGCAAAATCTAGCTTCCCTTCTCCATCTAACCAAACGGTGGATTCTCAGATCCAACTCCAGAATCTTGCAAAATTCTGAATTTGGACCAAATTCCATTCCATTTCCTATTTACCAAACAGGCTCTTACATCAGTAATGTTTTTTGAATTCTGAAGTACTCTTGGACAAGGATTCTTCCTACATGAAAGCAATGGTTGAGGGATAGGGTAATTTTTGGATATTAGCCCAAGATGTTTCTGAGCATATAATAGTTGTGCGATCCTACAAGGTCCCTAAAATCGGAAGACCCTAAAATTTTTAACCATATATTACTAACATGAAATCTCACTACAAAAATACTAAAAATAGCGACGGAACTCGACAACGAAAGTAGCTTGGTCGCCACTCAACGAAGGATATGTGACTAAGATGGATTTGTTGTTATGAAATATACATCCAATTTTTCGTCGGTATTCCGTCACTAACGTGTCAGAACATACATAATGACAGAATAGCGACAGACTACTTCTGTCGCTACGAAAACGTTAATTTCGTGAACAGATATTTCTCCTCATTCCCAAATCGAGTCCAAATTTCCCACCAAGATGGAAGGAAAGTGTGTCCATGTATGGGACGTTATTAGTTTAATATAATTTGCAACAAGGTAGAGGAGGAAGAGTTGAGATTTGAGACCAATGGAGAAGGATAAGTGTTGAATATGTTGCAAAGGTCCACCTGTCAATAGGGACAAATTAATTATGATAATAATGAGTATCCGTAATTATCACTGTAATTGCAGCTAAGATCTTCTGAAGAGCGTGTGCATACTCTTGGAAACTATAATCTAGTATAACACATGTTAGAGTATGCTTGAACAAGTACATAATTTTGAGAGTTGGCTCAACATAAACTACCAGTTAGATACTCAAGTCCTACATATAAAATGTCAATGCAGTTACACTCATAGGAAGCTCGGAGTGTATATATATATATATATATATATATATATATATATATATATATATATATATATATATATATATATATATATATATATATATATATATATATATATATATAGCAAATGACCTCTAGCCTAGTGGTTAAGAGAGTCGGACCTTTACTGCTCTGGTTGAACTACCACAACAAGATTACCGTTAATCTTACACTTATGACACCTTTGCACATACCGGCAGCAATCAGTCTCCATTGTTTACCACGCTTCTCACTTCGCTCGCCTCACCGCGGAGTGGGCGACCGTTAGATGCATGCGGCCCAAGTGGTCGGAGTTCGAGCTCCAGTGGAGACGAGTTCGTCACAATTACCCATTGCTTCAAAATAATAATAATAATATATATATATATATATATAGGAAAATTCTACAATACATCCGCTGGAAATGGATGTATCGATACATCCGAAATCTGGACCGTTGGATGTTGATCCAACGGTTCAGGTTTAATTCAGATAAAATAATACAGGAGACATCATTTAATGCTGATTTAGACTTCTGACCTGTTGGTAACTTGCTTTAGCAGGTCATTCTTCACTTTAATTTTTTCAATGAACACCCTAAATTAACTCATATTTACTCTCTCAAAAGTCCATCCAATTTAATCTGAACCTTTTTTTTTTGGGTTACAGGCCATGGTAGTCGTGGTGGTGCTGGTGGTGGTGGAAAGAGAAACGGAGATGAAGAAGGAAATAAGAAACGGTTCGGATCGCGTCGAACGTCGTCGAGCACCCCTAGAACAACGAGGAGTACCAGCTGCGCCGAGAAGAATCGGTCCGCTTCGCGTCGGACGTCGTCGAGGCCTCCTCGAACAAGGAGAAGTACCAGCGGCGCCGCTCTAATTTTACTGCCCATGCCATTGTCTGAAATTTTATTTTTCATTAGGAGTACCAGCTGCGCCGAGAAGAATCGGTCCGCTTCGCGTCGGACGTCGTCGAGGCCTCCTCGAACAAGGAGAAGTACCAGCGGCGTCGCTCTAATTTTACTGCCTATGCCATTGTCTGAAATTTTATTTTTCATTTAACAATTTAATATTTTGTTAATAAAGCTACATGTCATGGTGGTGGTGGTGAACTGAGGAAACCTGCTTCTGAGGTCGGGCGGATTATTTTTAACTTTTCTAAAGATAATATTTTCGAGGAGAATATTTTTTTGGACAAAAAATGGCCATTCTCTTTGCTTTTAACACGGAGAATGGTACATTTAGGACGGAGAATGGTACATTTAGGACGGAGAATACGGCGAATGGCCATTCTCTTTGCTTTTAATATGGCGAATGGACGGTGAATACGGCGAATGGACGGAGAATGGCCATTCTCTTTGCTTTTAATATGGCGAATGGACGGTGAATACGGCCAATGGACGAAGAATGGCCATTCTCTTTGCTTTAAATACGGCGAATGGACGGAGAATGGTACATTTAGGACGGAGAATGGACGGAGAATACGGCGAATGGCCATTCTCTTTGCTTTTAATACGGCGAATGGACGGTGAATACGGCGAATGGACGGAGAATGGCCATTCACTTTGCTTTTAACACGGAGAATGGCCATTCTCTTTGCTTTTAATACGGCGAATGGACGGAGAATGGTACATTTAGGACGGAGAATGGTACATTAAGGAAGCCGACAAAAGCTCGTTCTCTCAAATATCTTCTTTGTGTAAATTAAATCCAAGGAGGACACAATCCCTAATTTTAGTTATTGCTTAGCAGAGTCTGCTTAGTTGTTGTAAAATTTTGGTGTTGCTTCTGTGGCACTTTCATCTTTAATCTCATGTTTTCTATGAATATGTGTTCTGTTTGATTTTGATTTAGTAATCTTTCCGTATTTAGTTTTTTTGTTTCATCTAACAATTTAATATTTTTGTTATAAATCTATAGGGCATGGTGGTGCTGGAAGGAGAAACGGAGATGAAGAAGAAAAGAAGAAGTTCCGGTTCGCGGTGGACTTCGTCGAGTTCCTCAATCAAGCGGAATTAAACCTCTTCTAGAGTTCCTTAATTGGAGTTGATCACGATAACCTTTTGTAATTTTCAAACGGATAGTAGAATCTTCCTCGAGCCCTCCTCAATCAAACGGCTAGTAGAATCTTCCTCGAGCTCTCCTTAATCAAACGGCTAGTAGATTGTTTGCTAGTCTCGAAATTTATTTGTCTTTCCATCTTTCTCACTTTTTGTACTTCTCTCTTGCTATATATACAATAGTTTTCTTGTTTCATAGTACTATTATTCATTCTGAAATACATAGAATAGTTTTCTGAAATACAATAGTTTTCTTGTTCTCAAGATGTCTACTCGTGTGGGGGGAAATGTAGAAGACGTAGAAGATTGGATGCCAAATCCAAATGAAACCTTCATTCCGCGTTTGTTGCGCAAGATTGAACAACATCTGTCGACGATTTCAGCTGATGTTGCAAAGATAAAAATTGAACAAATGAAGTTATCTCGGCGTTTGGATAATATTGAAGAATCTCAAGCTTTGAAGGAGGCATCTTCATCTAGAGCATTTAATAATGTGAAGGTGGTTTCCGTTGAATCTTCTTCCGAAGAGGAGGACGTGGAGCTGCAGTCTCGTAGTAAAGCATTGGACCGATATCTCGCATTGGACGCTATAGAAGAAGAAGAAACTGACTTTAGCAGTCCTTCTAAAAAAATGTGTCGAAATTTACAGCCGGTCACACCATCCAAAAATTTAATAAGGGGTTCAACCTCGAAGCCTAGCAATTGTACTAGTGTTTCTTCGAGATATTACGACTATATTTTTGCAGATGATAGACCTGACGAGTAAGTAATATGAGTTTTGATTTAATTCCAACAGTTTTTTTCTCCTAATTTATTCGTTTCTTTTCTTAGAGAAATAATATCATCTTGCAACAAAACCTATGTGTCTCGGTGGGAGATGAAGACCTTAGCTCCTTTAACTAAAATTACCAATGGGGTATGTATAAATAGTATATTTCTTCTTAGATGCCATCTATGTTTACTTCGATTCCATCGCTGACATTTTTAATAATTTATTCAGATTGTAGGTATTGTATCTGCTCTTCTCACCGTAGAGGAACGGAGAAGAACCTCCAATAAAGCTAATGTATGGTTTTTACCAATAAGGATGTCAGTGAGTGAGCATTTTATTCTTCAATGCATATGCATTAACAATTTTATCGTTTGTTTGTCCTTCGTAATGTATTAATTGATGTGTATGTAGAAAGCCACGTTACCTCCATCCGTCAAAAAGCCTTATGAATTATGGAAGAAATTTAAATATTTTCAGGATTACATGGGATCTTTAAGCACTTGTAAAGAGGTATTAATGTATTTATGTTTAATTATTAATCCTAATTTTCTGAAAATTTACTAATTTGTTTTACCTAATTATCCTGATTCAGATATACATACCCATTCATTTGGGCGAACACTATACTCTTGCAAGAGTTGTGTTTAAAAACAGGACTGTTGAAATTTGGGACTCATTTGCATCTAAAGATGATCCGATTCAAAGCAGAACAGTTATAAAAGAAATAGTAAGCTCATATTTATCAATTTTTATGAATTGGGTACAAGAATACGCATTATACCAATACATATTGTTTTCTGGTAATTGTAGCTTTCAAATTTGGATATCTTTCTCAAAGAAGAGATTTTGAAGCTGAGAGATGCTAGGTTCAGCTTTTCTACTTTTGCAATAAAACGTCCTTCTTATGTTCCCCGCCAAGGCAATTTAGTTGATTGTGGAATTTTTTTAATTGCATTCATGAAAGACCGATGTAGCTTGGACTACCGTTCTATCGATGTAAGTATGAAAATATGTCGTCAAAAACTTCAACTTTTTAGAGCAATATTTTTGATGTTTGTTTGTTATATGCAGTTTGATGCGGAAAAGGAAAGACGCATAGTTGCTGAATGGATTACAACTTCAGAGCACAATGAAGAGCTAAAAAGAAGTCCAATCTGGTTGAATATGGAAGACGATGATTTTTTTTCTTCTTCTTTTATATTTAATGTATGGAAAGCCCTAATGTATTATGTTCATTTGTTTTGTTGAGTTGTAATGACATTTTTGCCAAACGGCTTCAATTCTTTTTAATTAAGCAGAAAGGAGTATTTTGCCCTTCCATCGAATGACATTTTTGCCCTTCTAATTAATTCAAAACACCCCCGAACCCTTTTATTAAAAAAAGAAAAGGGAAAAAGAAAACCATTTCGGAGCCTCCTCTTCTTCCATACTCCACTCTGTACTCAAACCTAGATCATTCTCCTCCAAAATCTTCAAACCTTCCTCCCCATTCGCAATATTCACACCATGTCGGCATCAGCGGCAGAATCATCACCGGCAGCATTACCAAATAGAGAAGATGCACCAGTTACAGAAAATCCAAAAGCGACAGACGGAGAACAACGGAAACCCTATTCTAAGAAAGTTGCAAAAAAGAAAAAGGAAAAAGTTGCTAAACAAAAAGAAGTGCAAGAAGAAGTGCAAACAGAAGGTATAACTTTGATTTTATGTTCGCAAATTCTGTATATATTTCAAGGAAAATGACATTCTCCGTCATAAAACGCATTTGAATGTTAAATTCTATTCGCCGTTTAATTTGGAACGGATAATGTCATTCTCCGTCTAACTTGAAACGGAGAATGCCGTTCCCAGTGTTAAAACCCATAAGAATGGCCATTCTCCGAGCTAATTTTTGGTTTTTTTTTTTTTGCAGAAAGAAAATCTGTCAGGAATAAGGATTCAAGACTTTTCCGTTCTACCTTCAAGCCAATGCTAAATCTTATGGAGGAGGTCAATCGAGATGCTGGCCGTTTACCTGAGCCAGTTATTGGTTCCTTGAAGAATACCGGTTTCTGGAATTTTGTCGAGATTTTCTACCAAAACAGAGTCCACGTCTCCGAAATGGCCAAGGTAACGGAAGGGCTTGAGAATTTAATTGCAAGTTACACAGAAGAAGAAGATGGCGTCGGGTGCTTTGAATTGAGCACCACTGTTAAAATCGCGCCAAGCGTCAAGGATATGACAGTCATATTCGGTCTACCGCTGAATGAAGAAAGCGTTGATGATATTTCTTACAGAAGATTGATAAAGGAAAAACAACAGCAGCCCACACCACCAGCATCATTGAGCCTGTGCAGAGATCATTTCACAAGATTGCTGGCTAATACTAAGGACAAACACTCAGAAGTCACGAATAAGGAAGTGAGAGACAAGTTCTTTGAATTGTTACGACGGCTTCGTGGCGGAGATAACGCTGTTAATCCAGATGATTTGGCCAAGCTAATAATCTTCCACTTGTGCCAAACTGTATTCTTCACAAAGTCTGGCGGTTCAAATTTGCCGTACAGATTCTTGGCCTTGGTAGACAGTGTGGACGTGATCAACAGTATATGCTGGCCAAGGTTAATCCTGGCATATGTAATGGATAGCTTAAAGAGGAGTAGAAGCAAAACTGAACAGGGGGATTACTCAATAGCTTTCCACAAATTGGAAGGTTGCACAATATACTTCCTCTATTGGTTTGCAGAACATAGTAAATTTGTGGAAAGGAAGTTCGCCCCAATTCCTGATTACCCAAGATTTTTCACATGAAATGGGTACGATATCTCAAACTTCCTCAAGGCCGAATATCACAACAAAATGAGATCGAAGATGATATTGGAAGATCTGGTTATACCTGTTGGGGAAGAAGAAGGACACAAAGAAGAGGAGCCACCTATAGAAGAAGTTGAAAAAGAGGGAGAGGAAGAACACCAAGAAGCAGGTGGGGATAATTTTGATGAACAACGGATGACACCGCATCATGAAATGGGCGCTGTGATGGACGACTCAGCAAAGGAATTGGAGGATTTGAGAAGACATCATTCTGATATTCTTGCGCAGAATGAAGAACTGAAAGAAAAGTTGAAAGAGATGGAGGCACAAGGAGCGCAGTTACGTGCAGCCAACTTTGAGAATGCCATACTCAAAAAAAAGCTGAAAGTGCTCCAGGCAGAAGAAGAGCAACAACGTGCAGTCAACGTTGTGATGGAGGGCTCTGTGCATGAACTGGAGGATTTGAGAAGACATCATTCTGATATTCTTGCGCAGAATGAAGAACTCAAAGAAAAGTTGAAAGAGCTCGAGGGACAAGAATCACAACAACGTACAGTCAACGTTCTGATGGAGGGCTCTGTGCATGAACTGGAGGATTTGAGAAAGCAGAATTCTGTTCTTAAATCAGATCTACATGCACAAGGTAAAATCTTTTCTATGTCAAATTTCTGATTTGTAATCTTCCAGGAGAATGACTATTCTCCGTGTACTATAACACGGAGAATAGTCATTCTCCGTGTTATTTGGAACGGATAATTGCTATTCCCTATCATGTCGATACTGGAAAGGTTATTCTCCGTGTAATTCCAAACGGAGAATTCTATTCTCCGTATTATATTATACGGAAAATGTCATTCTCCGTGTTAGGTTCACATCATACATTTTATTGTTGTTTGTCTTATTTCAGTGCTAACAACCAAACAACTCAGAGAAACAAATGAAAGGCTCGTTGAGGAGAAAATGGAGCTTCAAAATAAAGTTGAATCATTTAAATTTGAAGCCAATGAAAAGGATTGCAAAATTAAAGATCTCGAAGCCATGGCTAAAGTACTTCAGAATGAGGAGTTACAAGCTGCTGCTGAACCTGCTGCTCCAAGAGAAGTCAGAAGAAGAGGAGGATCGGGGGGAAAGAGGTTAATAAAAAGCAATACAGTTGGAGAGGCTAATAAAAAGCGGAAGGTTAATGATGCTACGAAATCCCGAGAAGACGCCAAAATGGCTAAATTAAAGAAGAACCACGTCGTACTAAGGGAATGCGATGAACTCTTACTTTGGAAACATGCGGATGAAGAGCTGAAGAAACAATACATCGACATCGTAATTCCCAGAAAGAATTCTCCAAAGTATGTATTCTGAACCCTTTTTTTATTTCATTTTTTCTAGACTTTTTTCACAATTATGTAATGAGAATCTATCTTTATTAATTTAATCTAAACTAAATTTATGTGCAGTGATATGGTATACAAATTTTTTCCGGAAAAGGGTGAAAATGAAGTTTCAGTCCAGCTGTCGGCAGTAGACATGCAAGACATACTCAACTATGACGACATGGAGGCTGGCATACTGGACATAATAATAAGGAAGCTGAAAGAAATTCAAGGCAGTAAAAGGTGTGCCCCGTCTAGTTCGAAGGAGGGTGCCATTGATCCAGAAAAAAAAGTCGGCGCTCCAATCCCATAAGTGGTCTGCATTCATGACGGCCCACACATTGGTAAGAATTCAAACAGAAAAATCCATATTCATGTGTACACCGATGAAAAATGACAGAAAAAAATTACTCATGATATTGTGTATTGTTTTTGGGAAACAACAGACCGTCATTCAACGTGTCAATGAAGAAACCGCAAAACCCGGCGCCTGTGAAGACATCCAAAAAGTAGAAGACTTCGTCATGGGTTTGGAGGACGACATAGAGTTGTTATTCATCCCACTTTTTAATGCAACCATCAAACACTATACTCTGCTCACATTCAACTTTATCTCCTACGACTGGACACACTACAACTCCTTGTTGCAAACCACGTACGATACGTGCAAGGTGGATGCAGAATTAACGAAGAAAACCTTAGAGCCTATCGTCAGGAGAAAAGTTGATATGATGAGGGAGAGATGCCCGGCGAAGAAGGAGTATGAGAGCAAAGTGCTGAATTGTTCTCTAAATTGCCCAAAACAATGGGCACCCAACTGCCTCTTGTACATGGCGTATTATATGAATAGGTTGACGACTCCTTCCTTCGAAATACCGGGAGGAAATGACAATGAAACTCACCAGAAGATTACAAAGATGAGGTTGTCATGGGCTAAGGAGTTGCTTTCAAGCAAATATGTAAATCGATCCTAGCAATGACATTGTAAAACAACAATGTAATTATGATGTAATTGGGCAAGAAACTTCTGTCTTTGATAAGCTCTGCTTTTATAATATAATCATTTTTGAATTACATTTACATCGTCAAAACCACGAAAAGTTTGACTTTTATTTACATATGAAACAACTCGAACTCATGCGCCAAAAGGGTAGTGGGTTCCTTAGCCTCAGGAGTCTATCTCTTCGACATGTTCCTTGTTGAAGAAGGATGGCTTTGCACGGTGCTCTCCCTCAAAACAAAATTCCTTGAGGCAGTGGGTTCCTTTGCCTCAGTGAGTTCCTTTGCACGGAGGATGCACGATGAAGTGACTTGCCTCAAGGAGTCATGCTACGGTTCCTATGCTCTGACCATGCACGATCAATACCATCTACCACGCGGACACGAACTGAAAGACGACAGAGAACAACACTCCTTGACAGTTGAAGCTTTCAATTGGATTCCTTGAAGCAAAACACTTCATCGTGCATCGTCAGAGGAGTATTGTTCTCAAGGAATTCAATTGAAAGCTTCAACTGTCAAGGAGTGTTGTTCTCTGTCGTCTTTCAGTTCGTGTCCGCGTCGTATTCATCGTGCATCGTCAGAGCATAGAAACCGTTGTATGACTCCTTGAGGCAAGTCACTTCATCGTGCATCCTCCGTGCAAAGGAACTCACTGAGGCAAAGGAACCCACTGCCCCAAGGAATTTTGTTTTGAGGCAGAGCACCGTGCAAAGCCACCCTTCTTCAACAAGGAACATGTAGAAGAGATAGACTCCTGAGGCAAAGGAACCCCCTGTCTCAAAGAATTTTGTTAACTTGTGGCAGAGCACCGTGCAAAGCCATACTTGTTCAACAAGGAACATGTCGAAGGGATAGACTCCTGGCTGGCGATTCGACAGAGCGTGGAACGATAATAAACTCCAAACTCATGCACATCTCAGTCTTCTGAAGGACTTCACCACCGTGCATCGTCGGACCAATGGAACACGTTGAAGAGATAAACTCCTGGCGGCAAAGGAACACCGTGCATAGTCCGAGCCAATCAACGTGCGGGCGCTTCGACAGAGCGTGGAATGGCAATAAATCCAAACCCAGGCACATGTCAGTCTTCTGAAGGACTTCACCACCAAAGCTTCTTCGAACGAGGAGATCGACAACCAAGAGGAAAGAGTCTTGCCAAGGCGGGGGATCGGTAGAGTCCATCGCCACAAGAAAAGCTAAGTGAGATGAGAACAAACTCTCTCTACACTACTGGCATTTATAGGCATGGAACAACTCGGACTCATGCACCAAAAAGGCAGCCACTTCGAATTCTGCCCCTGCTCAATTAAAGCTAAGTAAGACTGGAACAATTAATTTCCATCAATACCAATGCCATTAATACCAATGAATATACCCCTTCGAATTCTGCCAACTTTGATACCCCTTACTGTATCAAAGTTTTTTTTCTTGATACAGTAGGGGGTATCAAAGTTTTGATACCCCCTATGTATGACATGTGGGCCCTTCCTGCTTTAAAAAATGTGTACAAATATATATATATATACATAAATTTTAATAGGGCCCACAAAACTCTTTTCTAACAAAACTCTTTTCAAAGTTTTGATACCCCGATGTATGACATGTGGTCCCCTCTTGCTTTGTAAAACGTGTAAACATATATATATACACATTATTTTTTGAGATGGCCTACATGTCATACATAGGTGCCTGTATCAAAGTTTTTTCCCTTTTAAATAGCACCCATAATTAACTTACAAAAAAAGTATAAATAAAACAAAATATTGTTATAGTCAAAATTTGAACCAATGACCTCTTGAATACAAGTCTAGCAGTGTAACCACGACACTACAATAGCATTCTCCGTGTTTTATTAAATGGAGAATAACATTCTCCGTTTTGAATTAAACGGAGAATAGCTTCACAGTGTTAAAAACAAATTAGAATGTTCATTCTCCGTTTTAAATTAAAACGGAGAATTTCATTCTCCGTTTTAAATTAAAACGGAGAATGACATTTGCCACATAAGAATGACATTGTAAAACAACAATGTAATTATGATGTAATTGGGCAAGGAACTTCTGTTTTTGATAAGCTCTGCTTTTATAATATAATCATTTTTGAATTACATTTACATTGTCAAAACCACGAAAAGTTTGACTTTTATTTACATATGAAACAACTCGAACTCATGCGCCAAAAGGGCAGTCATTTTTATAATAAGATCTCCCAAATTCTGCCATTTATTGGCAAAATTTAACAACTCGAACTCATTCGCCAAGCTGTAGTCACTTTTATTGTCATTAATACCAATGAATCTGCCATTTATATGCCATTAATACCAATGAATTCTTCCATTTATATGCCATTTATTCCTAATGAATCTGTCCCTTCGGATTATATTCTCCTTTTTATTGGTAACGGAGAATGGAATTCTCCGTTTACTTGAAACGGAGAATAACTTTCCCGTTTAAATTAAATCGTTAGTATTCTATTCACCGTTTATGTCTGCTCTTCTGTGTCATTTGAAACGGAGAATATTATTCTCCGTTTTGAACTGCACGGAGAACATATTTTCTCCATTTTTGATGTACTACGTTTTGAAATTGGAATTTAATGTTCTCCATTTTTATCTAATTGTCTTCTCAAACTTTTGCATTGGAGAACATATTTTTTTTATCTAGTTGTTTCGTGTGAATGACATCTTGCCACATAATAAAGACATTATCTTAAGTCAACGACGTTTCATTTTATTCCATTTGCTCATTTTCACTATTTCGCTTTCGTACTTTACAATTACGATAATCGTGACCCGTTTTTTTTACAAAATCTACATATTCTAGCCTTCGGGATAGATTGACTTTCTGTAGGCTGGCTTGATTTCCCTTGAGAAGGCCTTCCTTTTGTTGCTACCGGATTTGGCTCTTTTAAAGCTTCATGCACTCCTTGAACTGCATCAGCTACCATTTGTTCTTCTTCGCCAATATCGGACACCAATTCTTTCAACTCCATCAGAACAGACGACATCAACTCCGTTCCCCTCTCTTGAACTTTGCTTGATTTTTTACAAAAGTATGTAAACAGATTAACTTGTTCATTAATAGCACCATACCTTCTGCTCTCAATAATGTCTGGGTGGATGAATCTTCTTTCTGAGCCAGGTCCGGAGAGATAACTCTCTTTGCAATCCTTGAGCCAACGAGATTTTATCAAGTTCTTTGGAATATCTCCAATTTGTAATCTCTTCATTGCTGCAAAAATATGCCTACAAGGAATCCCCTTGGTCTCCATCCACATGCATTCACATGTTATGATGTTGTCGGCCGAAAGAAATGTAACCTTACGGTTGACACTGTCTGGCGACAAATACTTTTGGACAGTGCAAACTTCTGTCCCTCTTACGATGTGATGATGGGAACAATATATGCATCAGAACATGTGATTTCCTTCCTTACATCTATAAACACCTTTTTAGTGTAAATTGCGGCAAATTTACCTTCTATTGCGGCCATGCTAGTTTGATTCACAACTGGTGTTGAGAATTTATCATTGACATGCTTACCCATATGGCCGTAACGTAAGGCCGCCAAACCGTGGTCACAATTTTGAAGGGCCTTCCAAAGTGGCAGCTTCTCATTCAAAAACCTTTTCAGAAAAGCGTTCATAGATTCACATCTATTTGTTGCTGTAGAACCGCCAAAATAATTACCACGTAGGAATGTGTCCGCCCATCGCTCCCTCGTTCTGTACAATGCAGTGGTCCACTCATTATTTTCTAAATTATAATCTGTTAGCATCTGCTGCCAACGGTTTTCAAATTCTTCGACTGAATAGTACCTGTTTAGAAAACATGGACATTAACTAAAGTTTTGATATTGTAACAACAACATACTTCAAAGTAAAGTAGCAAGTGTGCTATGTACCTTTTAATCAGAAGACTCAGTTTATTGTGAAAACCCTCTCGGTGTACATTTTGGCAGCATTGTTAAGGATATGCCATGAGCACGTTCGATGAACTACGCTGGGCATTAAATCCTTAATTGCTTTATTCATGGATCTGCAACCATCCGTGAGAACTGTCAATGGTAATTTGCCATTCATACACTCTAGGAATTTTTGCAGAACCCAAGAATAAGTCTCCGCAGTCTCATTGTGGATCATTGCAAACCCAAACACACAAGTCATCGCATGATTGTTTGTACCCACTAGAACCACCAACGGCATTTGACTTCTATTTATTTTATATGTAGAATCGAATGCTAGTGAATCTCCAAATAGTTCGTAATCGAATCGACAAGAACCGTCAGCCCAAAAGAGATGAGTCAATCTGGAATCTTCGTCTACCTTGTAGTCGTAGAAGAAATCTGGGTCACTATTCTCCTTTGATTGAAGAAATGTAAGTGTTGTCGAAGCATGAACATCGTCGAGTGCTCTACTATCTCGAGCTAGAACGTTGTATAAATCCTTTCTCGTCCATCCAACATTATCCCAGCCACCTTTTCTCTCGACAAGTAAACTCCATATCTCTCCAGTCCCCATCCCTGATTGCTTCATAAGCTTAATTTCTTCCAACTCTGCGGGTGTTATATTACGATGGGATCTCAAGAACGCTGATTCATAATTACTCGCCAGGCTATGGTTGTGAAGTACATGAAATTTTTTGACGGACCACATCTTTGTTTTATGGGTGTACCCAATACGAAAAATTGCTTTACAACCAGTTCTGCTTTCACTTCTTGGCTCACGAACCCTGTTTGGAGCTTCCTTGTATTTCTTGTGTCTGAATCCTGCATTCGAGCAACACCAACTACGGATCGTCACCATACCAGATTTGTTTTTCTTTACCTCGTTCTTTCTAATACTGAAACAATATGCTTTTGAATAAATTCGGTAGAATGTCCCTGCTTCTTCAATAGAGTTGAACTGTAGGCCAACAACATCTTCTTCTAAGAGCATAGTTGGATCTTTATTAATGTTGGCAGATTGCAATATTTTTTTCATTGTCGCTGCATCGAAATCCAATGGAGATTCATCGGCGTCCCTAAGAACAGAATAAAACAAAATAAACATGAGAAATATATGTAAAACTATAACGCATTTCTTAAATCCATTAGAAAGGGTGATGCAAAATAACATTTCGTTTTTTGAGTTGATGTCTTCATCTTGTTCTTTACTGTCTCCTAAGCTAACATCTTCCAAACTTTGCTCATCTTGCGGCAAATCATCTGACAGTCCTCTTGAATGGAGGATTTCTTCATCGACTAAATTTTCTCCACGACGATCACTTTCTCCATGTGACGTCGATATTGAAGAAAATAGTGTGTGTTAGAAACCAGCAGAAGAAACGAAGGACAAGAAACAATAGAAGAAGAAAGAGTAATGATATTATCGTACCTCCATATTGACCCTCTATATAGCCCTCCCATCTGATGTGGCATGTTAAATAAATGAGCTTCTTAGCATTTTCCTAAATTAATAGTGTGTCATCTGACATGACTGATGACATGGCAAATTTTAATCCAAAAAGTTAACAACCCAATTTTCTCCATAATAATTTAACGTTAATATCAAAGTTATTTTAGTGTTAATATTAATTTATGTTAATATTAATGTTAAGGTTAATGTTAATATTAATATTATTGTTAATGTTAACGATAATATTAATATTAATGTTAATGTTAATCTGGAATATTAACTTTAATGTTAATTTTTATTTTTAGTTTTATTTACAAAAAAATTTGCCACGTCAGCTGCCAGATCAACATGTCACGTCAGCTGCCACGTAAGGATGGACAGTTTGAAAGTGCAATTTGGAGGTACAAAAAACATTATGCAGGAAGAAACAACTTCCAGCAAGGCAACAACACAACCTTTTCGTCTTCATTGTAACTCCGCCACGTGGCCCTCTTTTGATGGCTCATGAAAAATCTTGAGTGATTCTAGGAGCAAGCATAATTTTAAGGAAACAACTTCCAACAAAACTTTCTCGTCTTCTGGGTACGTGCCTTATTAAAATGTGTAGCTAATAACGCATGAGGAAGCATGCAACAGCAATCTCCACGTGGCCCTCTTTTGTAGGATAACACATGCATCAGCATTTAATGCTACGAAACCCTATTGTCTTGTTATGTATTGTGTATCCTATGTGGCATGAGACAGAGCTGCAGAAGACAATAACTTGCATAGGCGGCTATATTCAAAAATGACAAGAAGTTTAAAAAGTCATCTCCAATGCAAAAAAAGTATTGAAAAGACAATATAAAGTAATTTTTTACGACTTCCAAGACAACCTTTGCTCTTCTAATGATATGGTATCAGTGTTTATTATTAAATTGTGTAGAATAACGCATGCAGAGCATTTAATACTACGGGACCTGTTGCGTTAAGGAACACAACATGTGAGAAAGAACCCGAGAGAGATAGAGAGAGAGAAAGAGAGTGTGGGAGATGGGATAAAGAGGAAGGATCGAGCTCGACTAGATTTTAAACTTAAAATTCAATTTTTGGTTATCATTACTAATAACTAGTTGGCACGTACTAGTTTAGACGAACACTAACCGAGCCCCGAGCAACGTGACATCAGCTAGCTAGGTTTCTAATACCGTGGCATTCATGTTAATTTAAACATTTACAATATTATTGAAACTAATATGACTACTAAAATTAAAAATTGTTTTGGATTTAACATTTACTTCAAACTAGTTAAAGTTAAAATTGCATTATTTTTTATTTAAAATGTAATTGGAACTACAATTAATACTAACATTCGCTTGTCCCATAGTTTAAGTCGTATTTCCCTCGATGCTAGGCTTGACGTAGCCCTTGCTTGTCAAGTCGTTGCACGAACACATTAGAAAAGAGTTTTGTTGGGCTATCCAAGTATAGCAAGCAGCATCCCGTGTCACGTGCATTTGTTAAGCAGTGAAAGGGTGTGAAGGCCACTGGCAATGTCAAGACATCACGGACTATAGCTGGGTTAGACGACGACCCTTTTGCTGCGGGCCGAATCAGTCCCTTGGCCTAGGAATGGATTGGTTGAAGGAGCAATACACAAGAATAGACTGCCATAGCTGGGTTAGACGACGACCCTTGATTCTCGACAGGTTGTAATATCTAACTGTTGTTAGATAGTAGAACTAGACAGCGTTCTACGTCGTTTCTGCGGTGTAGGCTGGGACGCTGTTACGTTATGGAATACCCTTACTCCGGGTGCGGGTCGTGATAGGGTGCGCGAGAAAGGAACACTGTCGCTATTGATTCGGTCGGGACCGATAGGTCGGGATTGATTGACTCGATCGAACGGAAACGGTTGAATTAAGATCCATTCTCTCGCCTGAAGTAAACTCAATGTGAGTGGCTGACCCTCCTCTTCTCGACCCCCTTCCTAGGTAAATTGATAATGTTGTTGCGAATGAAAGGATAAATGCAAGGGCGCAAACACGGGAAAGGGATTGAGTTTTCAAATATAATGTAGGCTATGTCTTAATAACTAAAAGGAAAATATGTCTTCGCACGGTTATGGACAACTTGTCGACGACGTAGTTTCCTCGATCAGCACAGGTTTAGCGGGGACTTGCATCGGAGCTAGCTACTTGCGTTGAAAGGACCCCGATTAACAAAGCTATACGTCCAAGATGGTTCCAGAGAAGCCATTCCATAACGCGACAACGTCCCAGCCTACACTGCAGAAACGACGTAGAACGCTGTCTAGTTCTACTATTTAACAACATATATAATATCAAAACCTGTCAAGAACGATCAACTACGAATGGAGGACAAGCAATGTCAATATATATACTCAATAAGCTATGATACCGTTGACCACGTACTCGTGCCCCTAATCAGGGTGCGGGTCGTGACAGAAACACCGTGACCTTCATATAGATAGGGCCGGTGGGCTGAGATTAGCGCTGGGTGCAGGCGCAGGGCCTGCCACCCTTATGCATATGTTTAAGTTTACGGTTGGTTGGTTGAGTGAAATGATATGATTTCTTATGTAAAGTTCTAACCTTGCAGGCTAGGCGAAATGGGACATAGATGAGCACGATCACAATGTTTATGTTAAGATTATGTCTAACTGTATCTGCCGCAGGGACACGGTGGTGGACAAGTTTAGGATAGGTTCGGCTCGAGGCTGGACGTAACCACGTAACCACATACTCGTGCCCCTAATCAGGGTGCGGGTCGTGACAGAAACACCGTGACCTTCATATAGATAGGGCGTAACCACGTACTCGTGCCCCTAATCAGGGTGGACGTAACCACGTACTCGTGCCCCTAATCAGGGTGCAGGTCGTGACAGAAACACCGTGACCTTCATATAGATAGGGCCGGTGGGCTGAGATTAGCGCTGGGTGCAGGCGCAGGGCCTGCCACCCTTATGCATATGTTTAAGTTTACGGTTGGTTGGTTGAGTGAAATGATATGATTTCTTATGTAAAGTTCTAACCTTGCAGGCTAGGCGAAATGGGACATAGATGAGCACGATCACAATGTTTATGTTAAGATTATGTCTAACTGTATCTGCCACAGGGACACGGTGGTGGACAAGTTCAGGATAGGTTCGGCTCGAGGCTGGACGTAACCACGTAACCACGTACTCGTGCCCCTAATCAGGGTGCGGGTCGTGACAGAAATACCGTGACCTTCATATAGATAGGGCGTAACCACGTACTCGTGCCCCTAATCAGGGTGGACGTAACCACGTACTCGTGCCCCTAATCAGGGTGCGGGTTATGACAGAATCATCGTGACCTTCATATAGATAGGGCCGGTGGGCTGAGATTAGCGCTGGGTGCAGGCGCAGGGCCTGCCACCCTTATGCATATGTTTAAGTTTACGGTTGGTTGGTTGAGTGAAATGATATGATTTCTTATGTAAAGTTCTAACCTTGCAGGCTAGGCGAAATGGGACATAGATGAGCACGATCACAATGTTTATGTTAACATTATGTCTAACTGTATCTGCCGCAGGGACACGATGGTGGACAAGTTCAGGATAGGTTCGGCTCGAGGCTGGACGTAACCACGTAACCACATACTCGTGCCCCTAATCAGGGTGCGGGTCGTGACAGAAACACCGTGACCTTCATATAGATAGGGCGTAACCACGTACTCGTGCCCCTAATCAGGGTGGACGTAACCACGTACTCGTGCCCCTAATCAGGGTGCAGGTTGTGACAGAATCATCGTGACCTTCATATAGATAGGGCCGGTGGGCTGAGATTAGCGCTGGGTGCAGGCGCAGGGCCTGCCACCCTTATGCATATGTTTAAGTTTACGGTTGGTTGGTTGAGTGAAATGATATGATTTCTTATGTAAAGTTCTAACCTTGCAGGCTAGGCGAAATGGGACATAGATGAGCACGATCATAATGTTTATGTTAACATTATGTCTAACTGTATCTGCCGCAGGGACACGGTGGTGGACAAGTTCAGGATAGGTTCGGCTCGAGGCGGGGCTCGGCTTGGACTTCCAGATGCATGGAGTCCTTAGCGTTCAAGAGGAGCTACCACATTGGCGTTCGGACTTGCGAGATGTTCAGCCGAAGACTACTTGTTGGCTATAAAGAGGCATAATGTATGGAACAATGTACTCCTTTGTGAGCTAGAGAGATCATGAGCGTTGTAGCCAATTGGCATGATGAGTTGGGCTATTCAGAGCATTAATATTAAATCTACATTGGCTTTTCTGTTAATTTAAAATTTACAATATAATTAAAACTAATATTACAAAAATACTATTTACTCCCAAAAAATTTGGGTGATACCATCTTCCATTATGTGGCATATGACATGGTTGCTAACATGACAGCTGACATGGCAAAATTTAACAATAAAATTAATATTAAAATGAACATTAATAGTAAATAAATAATTTAATATTAAATTAACATTGATTAATATTAACATTAATATTAACATTAACATTAGCATTAGCATTAACATTAATATTAATATTGACATTAACATTAACATTAAAAAAATTTGGGTAATTAATTTTTGGGGTTAAAATTTGCCATGTCAGCTGTTATGTCATCTGCCATGTCAGATGCCACATAATGGGAGATGGCATCACCCAAATATGTTGGGAGCCCAAACGACTAATTGCTAATATTAATACAGTGGCATTACCGTTATTTCACAATAGATTCGTGACTTGTTCGGACACACCCCTCCACGAGCGGGTTACATACACCCGCGTAAACGAGGGTTAAATAGCCTTTTCCAAAGAAGAGAACCCATCCGACTAGAGAGAAACAAAGGAAAGAAGAAGAACAGTCGCAATGGAGAGGAGCAAGATCAACTGCAGCGGATGGGCCGTCATCCCTACCGAGATTCTCTCGATGATACTGGTACTGTCGGGGATGCCGGCAGACGAGGTAATGTACAACGTAGCCCCAGTTTGCCGTTCGTGGTGGAAGGCGCTCAACGGTCCCTTAGACTATTGGTCCAACGTCCACTTGGTACAGTGGTGCCGGAGGACCCAGAAAACCGCTGAGATTAGTTTGACCGTAATGAAGCTCGTGGCTCGCAGTGAGGGACATCTAGGGTCCCTCTCCGCGTACAAGCTCGACGAAGCAGCCTTCTCTTTTGCATGTTTAAGGCCAGTGCAAAATTTTATTTGGTCTTATTCTAATACTTTATTTTTTCTATTACAAAATTTTACGTATACTTTTGTTAATTTCTATTGATGTTTTCCCATTTTTATAATACAGTGGAAAATTTCTAAGGGTTCTGCACATTCCGAAGTGCGACGTGAGTGATGAAACTTTCGTGAGACACTTGGAGTTTCTCCCTGTGCTGGAAGAACTCGACATTAGCTACTGCCTCTACATCACGTCGACTGGAATAATTTCCGCCGGAAAGTATTGTCGCCGTCTGATCAAGCTGAGTAGGAACATGCCCCCTCCGGATTTCATGCTCAGGAACATGTTCGTGCTGGACACGAAAAACGAGGCGGAGGGAAAGGCCGTGGCTGATTCGATGCCGCGTCTCGAGCACCTACATATGGGATTCGGCATGTTCAATGGAGACACGCTGCGATCTATCATATGCAACTGCAAGGGTCTTCGCCTGCTCGACATACGTGGGTGCTTCAACGTGATCTTCTTCGACGACGAACTCTTGAAACTTTGTTATTCAATACAGACGTTTAAAAAACCCTATGATGATCTTATCCCAGTACCAGGAGAACCTGTGAACGAGTGGTATAATGATTTAGAAATGTTCTATCATTCCTGGAGGGAATGGTGAAAACATTAGCATGCAGGCATGCATGCATTTCTTTATACTCCCTCGAATTTTGCTTTTGTACTTATTGTGATCTCTAATTGGGTTAATGAATGCCATTAAATCTCTAATTGGATTTATTTAATGATATCACATTCTACTATGTAAATTAAACTTTGGAGACAATATTTTGGTAAATTTTAGTTTGAATTTTGGAGGCAATATAAACTAAAGTGTCTTTTCAGTATCCATCATTAGAGCTCAAGTATATTTTCAAAATACAACTCTTAAATGCATAGAGAATTGTAGAGTTTATCTTGATATAATTGTATTTTAAATAAGGCTAAAATTGTAAATTACTCCACAAACATTCATTATATAAAAAAAATTCTCCGTCCTATATGGACCATAAGACGGCTAAGACGGCTCACTTCTGAGATTTTGACATTTCCCAACACAGATTTTACCATAAATACAACATCTCAGTGTAATCACATCCAAGAGATTTCGCCATTTCCCAACACAGATTTTACCTTATTCAAAATGAATTCTCCGTCCTATATGGACCATTCTCCGTCCTACATGTATCATTCTCCGTCCTACCTCCGTCCTAAATGTACAATTCTCCGTCCTACCTCCGTCCTACATGTACAATTCTCCGTCCTACCTCCGTCCTAAATGTACCATTCTCCGTCCTACCTCCGTCCTACATGTACAATTCTCCGTCCTACCTCCGTCCTAAATGTACCATTCTCCGTGTTAGAGGAACGGAGAATGGCCATTAACAGTCCCAAAAATTGTTCCCTACTAAGTTAAAAGCATATATTAGCACCCAAAAATTGTTAACAATAGAAAAATTCTACAGAACCCAAACACCTGACTCGAACCTAGGCCTTCCATGTAAAAGCCAAACAGCACAACCAACTAAGCCTGGAATAAGACATCAATAATGCTAAGTATACTACCAAAGACGGCTCACTTCTGAGATTTTGACATTTTCCAACACAGATTTTACCATAAATACAACATCTCAGTGTAATCATATCCAAGAGATTTCGCCATTTCCCAACACAGATTTTACCTTATTCAAAATGAATTCTCCGTCCTATATGGACCATTCTCCGTCCTACATGTATCATTCTCCATCCTACCTCCGTCCTAAATGTACAATTCTCCGTCCTACCTCCGTCCTACATGTACAATTTTCCGTCCTACCTCCGTCCTAAATGTACCATTCTCCGTGTTAGAGGAACGGAGAATGGCCATTAACAGTCCCAAAAATTGTTCCCTACTAAGTTAAAAGCATATAATAGCACCCAAAAATTGTTAACAATAGAAAAATTCTACAGAACCCAAACACCTGACTCGAACCTAGGCATTCCATGTAAAAGCCAAACAGCACAACCAACTAAGCCTGGAATAAGACATAAATAATTCTAAGTCTACTACCAAATGCTTACAACACTCTTCCAACCTTCACCCATTGCTGACATGTGGGGCCCACATGTCAGCAATGGGTGAAGGTTGGAAGAGTGTTGTAAGCATTTGGTTGTAACTTTAGCATTATATCCCAACTTCCAATAAGGAATACGAAGAGTCGGTTAGGAACGTGTATATATATACATAGGGGTCCCCATTCATCTGAGTAGGTTGCACATTTAACATGGCTCCAAAAAGATCATCTGGTAGGGAACCATTGCCAGAGCCTTCTTCCAGTCGTCGTCGAGCCTCTTCGCATGGAGCACCCTCTGCGCCGCCTCCGGCCCATGACTGGCTGGCAGCGGCGGCGAACTTCCTGACCTCATACGGGTTGTCACTGGAGGTCATCGCTCGACCTCTTGATCCGGCGCCAAACTTTGACCTGTTGCCGATCACTCCGGAGGAACGGGATTCTCTGGAGACGAGGGAAGCGTTTCGTCGTCTGTTCCATAGGGCGGGTGTGCGCACCCTGCAGGACTTTGCGGAGATCCTCCGCGAGGCAAGTGAGGGCTAGACCTTTTTTTTTTCATTTTTTACAGTTTTTTGTCATCCTCTTGTATACTTCTCCGGAGTGTTCCGGCGACGAAGGTGGGATTTAATGAAATATAATATTTTGTTAACTCAATTTGGTTTCGGCTACAATCAAACTTTTACAACCTTCTTACAACTTACACCCATTTGCTAACTATAGCATTGCTCTTTATAATTATCAAATCTTGTTACGTCAAATCAATATATCAGCGACGATATCCCATCAATGACTTGTTACGTCATAGAATTGATTATGCTGCCAGCGTCAATCTTGCCGTCAAATCCATCTTAAATATGATTACAAAGTAAAATAGAGGACAATATTGAGTGTTTCAATTTTACTCTTTTCAAGTACATAGTCTTCTTATTTTCAAAAATTTAATCAAATATTCGTAAAATGGAAATATTGAGTCTTAAACTTCACATTCTTAAATATGTTGTCAAATTTTTTTAAATAAATATGTTTCCACCACGTTTTTTCTGCCAAATTTTTCAATAATTTATACGGAACACGTGGATATATACTAGTAATAATAGTAATAAATTTAATTTTGGAAAAGAATTTTTTAAAATTAAGGTCTCAAAATCCCAAAGGTTTATGTAGTGATTTCACATGGATATATACTAGTAATAATAGTAATAAATTTAATTTTGGAAAGTAGTTTTTTAAATTTAATAGTAATAAATTCGACCGTCTTATACTAGTAATAATAGTAATAAATTTAATTTAAGACTCAAAACTATTCTAATTTTTTCCACTTCCCAAGGTCATATAAGACGGTCGAACTTTCCCTCTTCTTCTCTCAAACCCTCTTCCTTCTCCCAAACCCTCTCCCAAACCCTCTTCTAATCAAAATGCCGCCGAAGAAACAACGACCGTCGCCGAAGGGGAAGGATCCACGAAGAGATGCGATACAGGCCCGAAGGGCAGAACTTGCAAGGGCGGCGAAAACCAAGATTATGGTCGCTAGGGCAGAGGCCGAAAGGGCAGCGGCGGAAGCAGCGGCGGCGGCAGCGACGATGAAAGCGGAGGCGGCAGCCAAGCCACGTGCAAAAAAGGCTAAAAACACTCATTGCTCGACAAAGACCAGAAAATCTATCTTCGATACAGAGTCGTCGGAAGACTCAACTTATGAAGATCGAAGGCGTACTCAAGCGAAGGCTAAGGTGGCAACGGATACAGAGTCATCAGCGTACTCTGTGGATTTTGAATCCTCATCAGAAGAGGAAAATGAAGAGGAAGAGCAATCATCAGATAAGTCCCAGGCTGGAGAGGAGGTAAAAAAATTTAAAGACTCTAAAACTAAGAAGATATACATTAAATATTTCAAGAAAAAGGCTGTTATGCCTGAAAGATCAATTAAGATGGATGATGTCGAAGACGAAGCTTTCCTGGATATATTGAAATTCTATCAATTGGAGAAACTGAACAAATCCTGTCTTGAGAAAATCTCCCAAACAATAGTAAGAGAATTTTACTCAAATCTTTCGGCTGAAATTAAAGAAAAAGAAGAGGATCAACCACTGGTGTTTCTGAGAGGGAAACTGATTAGGGTAAATGCTGCTGTCATCAACGAATTTTATGGATTTGATCCAGTTCCTGAGTTTGATATGAAAGATATTGATAATGTTTCCATGACGGATGCAATTCATGAGATTACAGGTGTTTCAATGGGTGCCAAGACCCCTCAAAATGTATACAAAGATCAATTAAAAACTTTGTATAAATTGTTGCATGCCTACGTATCTCAAACACTCAACCCTACTGGACATGAGTTTTCCATCCATCCCGAGAGAGTAAAATTTCTTTATTATATGGGGAAGAAAAAAAGGATGGATATAGGTTCCTACATGTTCAGTAGAATGATGCATCTCGTGGGAAAACCAACTGCAAGGACAGCTCTCCCTTTCGGAGGATTTGTATGCTCGATGGCTAATAAACATTCTGTCCCAAGCTTAGCAGGGGATATTAAAAACAAAGGCCCCATGAGAAAACTAACCTTCACTCGAATGTTTGGAAAACGGGCAGCAGCTGCAAGCAAACCATCAACATCTGGAAAACTATCAACTTATGGAATCAAAACCACTAAGGACAGGGTTGATGATCTATACAATTTTGTTGCTGCAAACTTTGAGAATGTCTTCAAAGAGATGAAGACTATATCCGACAACCAGAAATTGATTCTGGATAAGATTAACCAGATAGAGGTTGAATTTGCTGACCAAGAATAAGATTTTCCTTCCCTCGTGAAGAAGGTAAATGGGGCTAGCCCAAAATCTTATGTAAAAATATAGACTGTGCACATTGACACTTTAATGCTAGCCATCACTTTGATACTTCTATTTATGTTTCTGGATGTCATTTCTACCTATAAAGTGAGTCAATACTGACTATAATTTTTCTTCATCCGTCCCTCAAGGTGTAGGTGAAGGATATTTTGAGAAAGAAGAAGTAGGAAAAAAAAAAGAAACAAGAAGAAGAAGATGGAGACGTCTATGAAGATTCATCTTTTGAGTTTTGAATGTCTCTTATTTCAATATGGAAGTAATATTTGACTTGTAATATTGTTCTGAATATTTGTTGGTCATGGCGGACAAACTAAATTTTGTGTTTGAAATATTGTAAGACTAAACTTTTCGCTTGTACTCAGTGCATAGTTCGTAATTTGTTTTGAAAATATAATATGGTCTTGAATTTAGAGTAGGTCTGATATTTATTTGGATTATTGTATTGTGAATTATGCAGGTTCTATGTTGAATTACTAACGTGGATTGGACAGATTACTGTAACGTAAATTATGCAGTTTATTGGACTTGGAATGAAGTATACTTAATTTGATTATGATTTTTTGGTTGAAGCGTTTATTTGGTTGGCAGTTGGCCTTGATAGATGATATTGATATTTTGGTGTATTCCTTTGATTTGCAGATGCCCATCACAGATTTCGTGAGTCCTGGGTACATTGCTAGGGTTTACAGGTGGCCTCATTACGGATGCATTCCTGGGATCACTGAAACTTTATTTGATTGTAATATGTTTTGCTTTCTGTAAAAAATCATTACATCGATGCCATCAGTATGAACTCGATGCCAGTGCATGTTCATCCCTTGTTATTGCTGAAGCAAAATTGTAATCATGCATGTTCATCCCTTGTTATTGCGGAAACATAATTGTAATCCTGCATGTTCATCCTTTGTTATTGCCATCAGTACATCGATGCCATCAGTATGAAGTCGATGCCAGTGTAAGGCATAATGTAATGTAAGAAAAATTCTCTTTGATAGTAGGTTAATTATATTCAAACATTCGCAAGAAATTTTGTTCAGCCATACAGTGGAAGCCTGATAAAATGATATTCGGATTATCTTGAAAATAATTTAATATAAAATGAATGTACTATGGTAAATGATATTAAAAATACTGTAAATATTTGGTGAAAAAAATATGAGATACTTGAACATTTCCAGTCCTAAATGTACCATACTTTGTTAAAAGCACAGAGAGTGTCCGTTCTCCGTTTTCAAAGAACGGAGAATGGCCATTCTCCATGTTAAAATAACGGAGAATGGCCATTCTCCTTGAGCATGGCCATTCTCGGTGTTAAAAACAAAGAGAACAGCCATTCTCCGTCCATTCGCCGTGTAGAAAGCAAAGAGAATGGCCATTCTCCGTCCATTCACCGTGTTAAAAGCAAAGAGAATGGCCATTCTCCGTCCATTCGCCGTGTTAAAAGCAAAGAGAATGGCCATTCTCCGTATTAAAAGCAAAGAGAATGGCCGTTCACCGTCCAAATAAAATATTCTCTTCGAAAATATTATCATTAGAAAAGTAAAAAAAATTCGTCCGATCAATACAGATTTTTTTTAAAAATATGTGACAAGATGATCCGCCCGACCTCAGAAGCAGGTTTTTCTCAGTTCACAACCACCACCGTGACATGTAGCTTTATTAACAAAATATTAAATTATTAGATGAAAAATAAGATTTCTGACAATGGCATGGACAATAAAATTAGAGCGGCGCCGCTAATACTTCTTGTTCGAGGAGGTTTCGACTATGTCCGACGGGAAGCGAACCGATTCTTCACGGCGCAGCTGGTACTCCTCGTTGTTCTAGGAGGGCTCGACGACGTTCGACGCGATCCGGACCAATTCTTATTTCCATCTTCATCTCTGTTTCTCTTTCCACCACAACCACCAACACCACCACCACGACGGCCTGTAACCAAAAAAATATAATACGAAATATTAAATTGGATGGACTTTTGAGAGAGTAAATATGAATTAATTTAGGGTGTTCATTGAAAAAATTAAAGTGAAGAATGACCTGCTAAAGCAAGTTACCAACAGGTCAAAAGTCTAAATCAGCATTAAATGATGTTTCTACACTATTATTCAATCCGAACCATTGGATCAACATCCAACGGTCCAGATTTCGGATGTATCGATACATCCATTTCCAGCGGATGTATTGTAGAACGACCCATATATATATATATATATATATATATATATATATATATATATATATATATATATATATATATATATATATAATTCAAACCCTTAGCTAATTAAGTTGATGTGGTCTCCATGTGAGAATTTGAGTTACTTCTCAAGATGTCTTCGAAAATTTTAGTTAACGTTATATTCAAACTGTTAGCTAATACACTTGTTTGACTAAAAAGTGTAAAGATTAAATACACTTGTTTGACTATATATAGTAAGGCAATTACAGTGATAATTAATGGTTACTCATTATACTCAAACGTGGAAACCCTTCTCGCAGTGGCTTCCCGCAAGAAATATGTTTTTATGTTTCCACACCATTTAACCAAAATACCCTCCAAATGCCATATTTTAAAGGTAATATTATCATTTTGGGGAGTATTTTACCAAAATATTTCTATTATTTAGTCATTCATGAATATTAGGCAGAGACATTTGGTCATTTCGCTAAAACTAACCAAAATATCCCTATGACAATTATATTCCAAGGATATTTATGGTCATTTGACATCCGAAAAATTCTTATAAATAGGGATAAATCATCCAAATTTATCACAATAATTTTTTTTTTTTTTGCCTCTCCCCTCATACTTTCAATCAGTCTTGTGTTATATTCAGTGACTTATCAACTTTCTGGAAAATAAAGTACAACAAAAACTCGCAATAGTTTGGGACATTAGATTTTGGAAGCTTCAACTTGATCAACCACGACCAAGATGCAACAATTCTTTATCAAACTTTGGAATAAATTAGGTTGATGTCTAAGTATTTTAATTACATTATATAGCTATTTAATTTTGATATTTTAAACTAGTTATCAATTTCATTTACAATTTTTTTAAATAAAGTATAAATCCCTCCGGCGGTGCTGGTACGGGTTATAACAAAAAGTCTTGCAAATCATTTTTACTAGGGGTGTGCATCGGTCGGTGGTCGACCTATTTGGTCCCAACCGAAGTCGAACCGAAGTTAATCGGTTTGAAAATAAACAAAACCGAACCAAACCAACCAAATGGTCGATTCGGTTTTAAAATCGACCGACTTGGTTCGGTTTGGATCGGTTCGACTTGGTCGATTTTGATCACATAAAAAAATGGGCTGTAAATTTTTTTTCTTTTGTGAAACATCAGTCAACTTCCACTTTGCAACAGTAAATACAATTCAGCAGCTTCAATTCAACTTGCGTTTTGCAGGTGAAGAAAAATGCCAATTATACATTAAAAAAAATCATATACATTCAACCAAAAGTCCCTTTCATGTGCGCATGAACAATTAGAAAAGAATAGGAGCCACCAGCACTCCTCTTTGAGACTAGAGAGAGAGAGAGGGAGAGAGAGCTCTTTCAACTTTAACTTGATAAATGGCTGTGATGTGAATAAATGAACCAAACCTGTATAATACAACCCAATGAACCCATACCCAACCGGCCAACCCTAATTATTTAACAAGGATTTGGTTCGGGTCAGTTTTTAAGATTTTTGGCATAACCAAACCGTGAACCAAACCGAACCGGTCGGTTTTGAAAAAATTGAAGTCGAACCAAACCAACCGAACAATCGGTTCGGTTTAAAACCAATCGGTTCGGTTTGGCTTGGTTCGATTTGGTCGGTTTGACTTAATTGTGCACAGCCCTAATTTTTACCATGTTTATAATAATTTTGATAGTAGTTACTATGTTAATCTTTAACAAATGAACAATTGTTGACACAAATGTCACTTCCTGAAAATATAATTATTAATAGATATGTTCTAAATAATATCAAGATCAATTTATTGAAATTATTTTACTAAAATATATGTCACAATGACTAAGGAGAGGAAATCTTAGATATCAATACACAAAAAAATTACCTAGAGAACACAATGTACTAAATGCAAAAAAAAAAAAAAATCTTTAAACAAAAAAAACGATAGCACGAGAATTTTAAATATATAATATAAAAGTTGTTGTAGTAATGACATAATTGATGCCACACAAACATAATTAAGCATGATGCTCAAGGATATTATGTAACTCCCTATAACCAATTTTGGTGAATTTTATAATTTCTTCTCAAATTCTATTTGGAAATATAATATTTTTCCCTATATAAGACTAGCTTCTCTAAAACTGTTTTTTATACTAATTAACCTTGCTTTAATAATATTAAGTATTAATTCTTAAATCCTGATTAGTGTTAATTCTTATTATTATTGTCAACTAATTCTGTTATTAGTTATAGATTAATTATGTATTAATTCTGTTTAGTCAAATTCTATTTTTATTTATTAATCATGTTCATTACTTATTAGTCCTGAATGCTATTACTCAAGATTACTTAGTAATAGGCTGAATTTATTTTACTAGTGGGTTTTCTATTAAGCCTACCAAAGCCTTGAGGCTTTGGATTGTGAGCTTTGACCTACCAATTCTAGAGAATGATTTATTATAATTTTCTGGATTAGTTATGATTATTAATTAGTTATTAACTAATTACTGTAATTAGTTGGCAGTTAATTTATTAGTTATTAATTAGTTAGTTGGTTGCAGATTAGTTATTGTTCAGTTCCACTTACCCCCAGATCTGTTGGTAATTACTAGCAGTGCTACTCAGCTGACTTGGAGAACACCCCAGTTATTTTAGGCAAATGTTAAAGGCCATCCCCTTTTTACTAAGTGCCACCAACTTAAAACTTTAAAAAATTACAAATTTGCCATTTTGAAAACACTAAGGGCCACCAAGTTAGAATGTAATAGTGACTGCAGGGCTTGCCTGCAGTCCAAAGTGAAGACAGGACTGCAGTGCTTGCCTGCAGTCCTCGATTGACATAAGCTTTTCTCTATTTTTTTTAAAAACTTCCAACCTACAGTGACTGCAGGGCTTGCCTGCAGTCCAAAGTGAAGACAGGACTGCAGTGCTTGTCTGTAGTCCTCGATTGACAGAAGCTTTTTTTCCAAAATTTTTAAAACTTACAGTGACTGCAGGACTTGCCTGCAGTCCAAAGTGAAGACAAGACTGCAGTGCTTGCCTGCAATCCTCGATTGACAGAAGCAGAGAGAGGGAGGTGAGGAGGAGGGGAGGGATACGAACGGGGGAGGGGGGCTGTCGGCTGGAGGGGTACGAACGGGGGAGGGGGGCGGGGGGACGAGCGGAGAGAGAGAGAGAGAGAGGTGAGGGTGGTTTTGGGGGAACGAACAAGAGGGAATGGGGAGGGTTTTTGGGTGGCCCTTAGTAAACTTGTTCAATTTAGGTTGCTCTTAGTAAAAATAATCACTACAAAAAAAGTGACCTTTAGGGACAACAAAAAACCGTCTTAAAAACTGCAATTACCGTCCCAACAAATATTTGGGACGGCCTTTGGGACGGGAATGGACGGTCCCATTAGGGTGGCGTGGCAAAAACTTTAGGGACGGATATTGCCGTCCTAATTACTGTTAAAGGACGGTTAGGCAAAACGTCTCAAAAGTTTTCAAATTTATGCTTTTGTGTGACGGTTTATTAATTTGTCCCAAAAAATAAGTTTTTGTAACAGATATATTTCGTCCTAATAAATAAGGGATAGAATTTTAAAAAGCACTGTAATCGTGCGAAAAAACTTAACAATTGTTTAAATTATTATGAAATTACTAATTTTTTGTTTATATATAAAATATATAATTGAATTTTATATACAACAAAAATTCATACAAAACTATTTTATTTAATCGGAAATGCATATGGTAGCCGCAACATTAACAAAGCGTAGCCGCAACATTAACAAAACGATTTCTATAAAACATATTTAAAGGTAATATCCCATTGTTCACAAAATGAAATCCAAGTCTTACATCACTTAAAGTGTTCCCATCAAGTTTTACATCAGTAAGCATTCACTTAATTTACAAAATAAAATCTACGACTTTTTACACAAGTCCAAAACATATATATTTGATTTTCCACATCCATTGACAAACCGATCCACACATCCATGGCTGCCAGCAGCATTGGCTACCTGGAAACACATGAATAAGCCAGAAATATGGTTAGTTATAAGTAATTAGGACCCTTGGTACATGAATAAGCCAGAAATATGGTTTAATCAATCAATTAGAAGGTTAAGCAACAATAACCAAAATTTCTCCAATGATCTTGCAAAGATAAATGAGGCACTAGCATCAACATTCTCTACATAAACTCAATCTACCATTTCTACCAAGCACTACTACAAAAATGGTTAACAATGACGGCCAAAAATGCTAATTGATCTGTGCAGAACACTAACCTTCACAATGTAAGGCTGAGAAAATAGGGTGAAGTTAGATACTTCATAATTACAGAACATGACATCAATACTCTTCAAATATTCTCAATGCCACAATTAAAAGAATTTTAATAGTAATTTATAATCAGCCATATATTACTTTTCTATTAATATCTGCATGTATATACTTCATAATTACAGAACATGAGATAAATACTCTTCAGATATTACCAAAAGCCAGATTAAACAGTTGAAAATAGGTTGTGCTAGAATCTCAACTTTCGCCTGCGTTTGTTTTATCAAACCACATCACTCCCCAACATCACACACATGCACACATACCCAATCCCCTCGCCACAACGACAAATAAATAAAGGATTAAGTAGAGTGGTAAGTAAATAAATAACAATAATTACATTAAAAAGGAGGGGGAAATTAGGACATCAGGCTTCAAGCATTATATGGAAGGCAGACTAATTACAAAATTGTAAATACTACATCTCACCCATTCATCTGGCACCTAAAGTTTCATAGTGTCATGAATAAAAGAAAGAGAGAGAGATTATTTTTAATGCATAAAACAGAAATCCTGAGACTAATTATTACTTCACTTATTACTCAAGGATAATTTATGACAATGTTAATTAGTTAAGGTAATTCCAAATATAATCCATCTCTTTGCTATAGCTGTAGCCAGAGAGGTTTATGATAAATAACTATCAAGTTTTATTGAGCATCACAATTAGATATTACAATTTTTAGAATGGTAAATAAACTAAAATAAATTTTGGAAGCATGTAGATACAAAATGTAGAAAAATAAGTGCTGGAGTAAAAGAAGAGCAAAAGACTCAAAAGTTCCAGCTTATATGCTACCTGGTACAATCAACGAACGTAGTTTTCCACCACTCTCCTTTGGAGCATAGGGTCACTGTGATCAAAGAGAGCTACAAGGGCTTCCTCAACAGCCAGTAGAGCATTAACAAGATCCTCCATCCTCTCGTTGATCGCCATTTTCTCCTGGGTGTTGAAAGAAGTTTGCCTTCTTCTATAAACATCTCTAACTCTGACAGGCTTCTAACAATGCTCGTACGTAGTTCACTTAATTTGGTTTGCTCAAGAAGTTGACTTGCTTTTAATGCCAACTGCAGGGATCAAGATGGTGGTGCACTCAAGTTAAGAGCAAATCATAAATATTCTGAATAAATGGTATAATATTGGAAATGGTACTCAGTGACAAACCTCAGAATATGTTGTGCGATTGAGGGCAGAAAAATGAATCAGTTGATTTCTATAGGCAGCTGGGTTAGGATAAGCCAATGCTTCCATAAGTCGTAGTATTACCTTATTTTTACTTCTGATACCCTGCAATAAAGCGACAACTGAGAACTACTTACTCTGGACTACAATATTTCATCCCCTACCATTAGTCCAGGAGGGTGGATATAAACATAAAATCTGTAGGATGTTCAAGTATCAAAAACTTTTACTTGCTAAAAATTAAACAAGAATCTTATTTTAAAATTCTAATGTTGACAAAAGAAAGAGGATTTTGCATCTATCTCCAAACAATTTTTAAATTATTCGAGTCACATAAATTTGTAAATTATATATATATATATATATATATATATATATATATATATATATATATATATATATATATATATATATATATATATATATAGAGGATGAGGGAGGTGAGGTGCCACCCTATGGAGGGTGTCTACTTGTCACCCTCCACATGCTATCATCATGCACCCATGTGCATGATGATAGCATGGGGGGGGGGGGTGACAAGTAGACACCCCCCCCCCCCCCCGTGAGGTGGCACCCTACCTCCCTTATTCTCTCTCTCTCTCTCTCTCTCTCTCTCTCTATATATATATATATATATATATATATATATATATATATATATATATATATATATATATATATATATATATATATATATATATATATATACTGGAACTTAAATAGTATCACCAAGCATTGCAGACTACCTACCTGGTGAGACAATACTACATCCACAACTTTAATTTCAGAATATCTTTCTTGTGTTAGAGCCAAATATGTTCAATGACATCAGCCTATACCGCAAAAAAATTTGAGATTTTAAGGACGAGTCAATTGAAAGATTCTAATTTTGTTAGATAACACTTAAAAAAGTATTGTGCAGCCTCAGTATGTACATATAATGGAAAAACTTGTTTTCGTACTTTGCACAACAAAATAAACATAGGCAGATGAGTTCTAGTATAACCATATAGTATAGAGTATAGTTGCCTGAATATTATCACTAAATAGTTCTTTAACTGAGAGGTACTTCTCAAAAAGAGACTGCAAGATAATACGAGCATGACTTTCTCTTGCACCCTCATACGACTTCACAAGACTCATGAGAGGCTCCATAAGCCTCTCATATGTGACTTTTTCTTTTGCAGAGTACGAAGAGAGATGGACTTGCAAGTTTTCAATCAATGCTCACATACCAAATACCTTCAAATGAGAAAATATTTTTAAGGGTCTTTTCACACAAATTTACTGACCTCAAGAATTCCCTTTAGTAATTTGGCAGGGAAGTCTACTGATGGCTTGAACTTGTTTCATACCCCTTATATTTTGTGTCTAGCTATTTCATAAGTGAGCCAATACATAAAGATCAAGCACAAACATACCTGGATGACCGAGAAATACATAATAAAAGAAAGATCTCAGCTAAGACGGTAGTATTGTATACGAACCATATTTCTGAGATCTTTTGGGAGACGAGTTGCCATCTATAAAGTGTTATTGTTAACTACTTCCAAACCTTTCACCCTCGCTTGTCTTTAATCATTGGACCCTACTTGATTCCTAAGTCTCTCCAGATACTATTGCATAAACAGTCACCTTATTCCCTTCTCGAAGATCTCCAATTATCTTCAAATTTGTTAATTTTTGGTGGAGTAACTTCAGAAAGAAACATATGGTATATTGCATATACCATTCATAAATTAGCTAGACTCATCTATGTTATATATCAATACCTAATGGAATTAGAAGATGAAATATGAAGAAAACAGATAGGCATGTTGGGAGAGGGATCTGAATGGTGAACAAGGATGGGGTTGAAAGCAACATAAATAAAAATCAAAGGTGAAGGTTGACTGGTCTATCCGGAATAGAAGAAAACACAAGCATTTTGTCCCCCTTGCATGTTTCTAATATAAAAACAAACAAGAACAAAAAAGAACAAAAACAAAAATATATAATTGAAAACTCTAGTAATAAAGCATGACACAAGACCCCACATGGGTTGACCAATTCTTAGTTATATATTGTTTCATTCAGCTGGTAACAAGCCCACAAAAGAAAAAAAAATATTCCCCGCCTAAACTTGCTTCAATAAAATATATATTTGCACAATTGAATGATAAATCCTTGATAAAACACAAAAATGCTTTCAATTGGATATAATATTTTATGTTTGAGTCCATGAATAAAGCCTGACACATGAATAATATGAAGTTATTCTATAATTCAACAAATTATATTATTCCAGAAGCATCTATTAATTCATGCCATATTCTAAGAGGAGAGACTTCATAATCATAATACCAGCTAGCATAAAGCTATAATCGAAAATTACCTTTAAGTTAATTCAGATCAGCTACCAGTTAAAATTCCCACCAGTAAACCAAAACTCTAGAACTATGACGAGGGTTGAGGGTTAAATATTATATTATTCCAACATGCTCCTGCACGTCGAAAGTCTATTTTGAACAGAGAGTTGGATCCACACGACAATATAACTTTTTAAATCCGCATGCTAGACGATTTAAACCTTGATCATATAATATTTTAACACTACAAAAATATCCATCATAAGCAATTAAGCATACAAGAAAGAGCCACAAACATGGACATTTTGAATCCCATGTCAGCTTTTCAAACTCTGCAAACACATGCATTCATTTCATCAACCTTCCATATCCAAGAAAGAAGGTTAATCTAACTCTTTGCTCAGTAGAACTCATCAAATATATGGATAAGAATAGTGGTACAAGAAATTATTCTCCTGTTTATAACATCTTGCACGCCAAGTGGTTGAATTTACTGGTCAAATGTCAGCGTTTGTTTAAGAAAGCAAGTCATGATATTTAGATGAACATAAATAATACTCAACAAGGACCAAAGAACGCAGAAGCAGGTGGGGAAATGGCTTCAGATGCCTACAATTTATTGTTCAGTTTGACCATTATTGATCTAAACTAGGATGAACCCTTTACCCGTTAGGTCACAAGTTTCGCAGCTATGATAGAATTACCAGTAGCAAAACATAACACAATGAGTATTTAAATACATTACTTTATAGCACAGTTCTATACAGACCATTAAGATCATAGCATGTACAAATTTGTTTGGCAAGAACCATATGCAAGAAAGTACATTTTCAAATGAGATTTTAAGCAAGTGCAAATTGTGCTCTCATATGACAGTCCACTCTGATGACAACTGAAGTCTAAAGTGTATCAGAAGTTACCTGTGCAAGAGTAATATTACATATAAGTGCCGTATTTGCATTTTCGCCAAGGGCAGGTTGCAAAATGCGAGTGAGCTTGCTGTCCCGATACGGCACGTGACCCCTACATCAGAAGATCTACATGACAAGTGACATATAGATAAAAGAATCATTAGGATATAATGGCTAGATTGATATAACTTACCCTTGGCTCTCAACACCTTCACTTAGTTTTTTATTACAGTACCAAGTGTCATTAGGCTTTTATTAATATGGAAACCCTCCTTGAGACGTAAACCTTCTGAACCAGTCTTAGCAGCACGTTCCGAGCCAGCTAAGTCAACTAAATTCTGTCAATAACAGAAATTATTCAAGATAAGCGATGTCTATGAAACCAGTAATCATATAAAAAATAATCAATTGTAAAGTTTTAGACATTTTGGACTTCGTACCAAAACAGATACACGAACAGCATCACACGAACTAACCACAATACCATCTTCAATTTTCTCTCGACTTTCAATTATTTGAAGTTTCCAAGAAATAGCAAACATAAGGCTAGATTTCATATGAGGGTACTGTGACCATAACTATAAAATTTGGCACTTGCAGCCTAGAGGTTTGCAGGCTCAAGGTTCCAGAGCTAGCCTCCCCAGAAATGGAGAGGAAAGGCAGCATTTATCTTGACTCTCCCATGAGGTAGATAATGGGCACCTAACATTAGGTAACTTTATATACATGAAATAAGGAATGCAATACATACCATCTGAAAAATTGTGTGAGATCTACTACAATAAAGATTCATATTTGTTTGCCCAATATGACGATGAGCTGCACAGTTGAAAATAAATTGCATGGTGATTTCTTATAGTAAGATCTAAACAACTAGGAGCTAAGAGTCCTTCAAGCCTTACATTCCCCAAACTCCATAAAATCTAGGACTTGCTCGGGTGAAGTAACAATTTCTTCTTTTAATCCAGGACTTGCTCAAAAATGCTTTCAATTGGATAAAACTCAAAAATGCTTTCAATTGGAATAATATGAATAATATAATGAGTCCAAAACATATAGACAACTTACCTTTCTAATTGCATCAATCTCATATAACAGGACATCATTAAATTGACCTTCACTTACACCATCCCTGTATATATATATATATATATATATATATATATATATATATATAAACAAGTAAACCAAAAGTACTTACAGATTATATTATTTTGTTAAGAAATATATACAAACCTGTAGAATATGATTCTACTGGGTTTTTGATTCGTTGATCTTCGGAAGGCAATTAATAGTTCTCTGAGGAAAAAAGAAAAACTAAACTTAGGATAAATGTTCCTTATTAACACAAGAAATGTCCTTCAGTTAAGTATGCAGAGTGTTACGACTTACCTAATCATTCCTCCGTTCACAGTACCCTTCTGAGGATCCTGGGTAGTAGTGAAGAGGTCGTTTATTATCTCCCTCCTCCGTTGGGATTAGGCAGAAATAAGTGCTCTGTACTTTGTCACCTCAGGCCAATCCATGGAACCAACCACCTATAAGAAAAATTAAAACAAATCCCATAAAAATATGGAAAATTTTGTGAACCATCAGCATGCACAAAACAGGTCACCATGATTATATGTTGTCTAGCGAAATATGGTCTCATTGCAAGATCTTGCCTATGTTTACAGGAATATCTCAATCTTCTATAGTGCTTTGTGATTATTCCAAGATTAATCATATTGGAACTGAGTTAGATCTCACAGCTTGAACCCGTTAATAAAATAAACCAAAACAAACTCTTACAGTAAGTTCTATATTAAATAACTTCTCACAAGAATAACAAGACATATACAGACTTCTTAACGCATGTAAATAAAACTAGACATTGTCCAAATAAACTCAACCAAATGATTGCATTAAAGATGATAAAGACATACCGCAGCAATTGAGGGTGCTGAATCCTCTCCTGGAGGTGGGTGAGTGACATCAGCCCCAAAAATGATTGTTGGTGCATCCGTTACAAGAGGAATCCTCTTGTACAGAGCATCCTCTAGCACACTATTGCGCCCTCCGACCTGCTCAAGTACAAAAGTCACTAAAAATAAAGGGGAAAAAAATCCACCAGGTAAATTATGTGAGGCAGAACAAGAGTAAAGAATCTAATCCTTGCTGCTTTCGATACGATGCGGCTCTTGTGGGCCTTGTTCACCTGCGAGCGAGAGCCTCCATCGTCGTCATCTTCTTCCTCCGCAGCTCTCAGTCGCCACTTCCAATTAGGGTTTTTTTTCAGAAGGGGAGGAGGAGGAAGAAGAAAAAAAAAGAGGAGGGGGAGAGAGCTCCGGCGGCGAGGAGGCTTACATCGGCACAAAGGCGAAGCGGCTCTGGCCAGCCCGGATGTTCCTGAAGGGGCGGATGCGACTACGAAAACTGATGGAGGCACCAGGGGCCAACCGGCGACGCTTGGCGCTGGCGTGACGTCCGTACAGGTCGGCAGAGGCTCGACTTGCCAGAAGCAGTCGATGGCCCGATTCGGCGAGGTGGTCCGCGCCCGCGTCGAGGCTTCTCCGACGCGCCCAGATTTGGGGAAATATGAGAGAAAAAAGAGGAAGAAAGAGTAGAAAAATGGGAAAAGTGGGACATGAGAAGGGATTTATTAGACTGTAGCACCCAAATTATGAGAAAGAGCGGTAAAATAAAAAAAAAAGTGTGGGAAATGAAATTTAGGACAACACTTTAAAAATGTCGTGTTTAGTATATAATAATATATGACATTTTATAATGGTCTTAAAAGTGTTGTTGAATTTATATTTACGGCACTTTTAAAAAGGTGTCATAGATGATAATAAATATTTAAACGTTTTAGTAGAGTGTCATCACTAAAACAAAATAATAACACTTATTTAAAAAGTGTCGTAAAGAAAATGTCGTTATTAACATATTTTGTTGTCGTGAAAATATATGTGGATGAACGGTGTGGATTCATTCTGGAGATCCAATGGTTAGGAGTAAGGGAAAAAAGATTTCCAAAAAATTTGGTTTAGGCCGCCAAATAATTGTAATTCCGGCTGAGATTATTTGAGACGGTCTCAAAATTTATTTGGAATGAAAAATATTAATAGTCCCAAATAAGAGGTCCATCTTCCAATCTGTCACCAATAAATTTATTTTTTGTTACAAAAAAAATATAGAAGTCCCAAATAGTAATTTTTTAGGACGTTTAAAACTAACGTTCCTGAAAGTGGTCCCAAAAGCCAACTTTTTTTGTAGTGAATAGTAAGTCATGGTTGCCCTTAGTCGGATGGTTGCCCTTAGTAAAGAGGGGGTGGCCTTTAACATTTGCCTTATTTTATTATAAATATTTGGGGTCAGTTATTATTTTATTAGTATTTTTCTGACAGTTCCATCATTTCACCGTTCTATCACCAATTTTTGTACTCTATCACTGCTGTTCTCTGGCCGAGCCACCGCGACCTCTGCCAAGAACCTCGTCGGACTTAACTGGAGAGCATCATTGACCGTCGTGACGAGCTGATCGGAGCTCCGCCACGAGGTCGCCGTCAACTCCACGTCACGATCGACGAGCTGATTGTGAGCTTTAAAATTTTAGTTTTTTAAGTTTTGATAAGATTGGGTTAGCTGTAGGGGCCGGATCCCAGCAAGCGGAGGTTCACTAGGAACACTTAAGTATCGGTTGCTTAGACGATTTTTCGTCTTGTTGACAGAAGGGCCCTTTCGGCTTGTACCCAAATAAATCTCTATTTTAGAACTTTAAAATTAAAGAAATTTTACTAAATCAATAAACTGTTTATTTTTGCCTAAATTTTAATTATTGAGTAAAAAAAAACTAGGATTGACAAAATGTACTAATATAATATTTCTTTATGGAAAGTGTTGTAGGTCCTAAAAATCAAGTTGCACCCATCAAAAAGACAAAAAAAATCAAGTTGTGCACTCTTCAATTGAACTGCGCAGGAGACAGATTGCGCAACACCTCAACCGCGTAGACTAAACTGCGCACTCATCCAAGTGCGCTAACTGACGTGGCCTCGTCATCATTATCTGACAGAGAATCAGATCTTCTGACAGCTGACAGCACGAAGAACGAGGAAACTGTTCGTTTTTCGTGCAGCACAGCGCTCGAGGACAGCTGTACATGCAGCACAATCTGCCCGACTCTCTACAGCGCAATTCAATCTAGCGCAATCTGAAGCCAGCGCAGTTCATGTGGCACACTCCATCAAGACAACTGAAAATTTACACGTGGCCTACATGCCATCAATTACTCACCATGTGGCAACCGTCTGTACACGACCAAGCGCATTTCAATCAAACAATGCCACGCGTCACATACAGGTGGTCCACGATCGAGTAACTGCCTGCACAGTTCGTTGCTTGCGCAATCCAATGTCTGTGCAATCCATCCTGCATAATTCAGAATAACTAAAAATTAGTTATTTGCAGAACTCTATAAATAGAGTTTCAAGTCTTCATTATCAATCACAGATCATCCCAAATCAGACCAAAATCATCACCAGAGATCAGGAGTTCTTGCCAAAGTGCTGCTGCATTCTTCAGAGGCTACCGTCTTCAAAGTTCACATCGTCCAAGGGATAAAGCGATCGTCTTCAGATCGGATTCCTATAGTTGTACTTTCCCATAATTCTATTGTAATCTTCTTACAAAGTTTGTGAAATAAAGAATAACTTTTATTTTTGCAAACAAAATGGCGACTCTGCTGGGGACGACTTTCTCCTCCGACGAGGAAGTGACAACTCAATGTGACGTTGCGTCTATCGGAAAGACGCAGAAGACGCTGGTTGTAAAGGTCAACCAGACGGCCTACGAGGCGATGATCAACTCCAGGACCACCCCTCGTACTGCAACAACTTCTGCCACGAGCAAAGTTCACCCAGTGTGGGTCCCTAAGACTATTGTGCAGTCTACTGCCTCTGCTGTCTCTGCTGCACAGTCCGCTGTCTCTGCTCCCAAAACTACTGCGCAGTCGGCTGCTACTTCCCATGCACAGTATGCTGCTCCCCTTGCCAGTGCACAAACCACTTCCTATGCTGCTCTGTCAAAGTGCAAGACTCCTCTTCCCCTGGCGCAGTTGGCTGTAATTCTGCTTGCGCAGTCTACCACTCCAGCAACCAGAATGCAACTCAAGCACTCTGAAGTCAAGACTCCTGCTGCGCAAGCTGCTGTGACAGTGGCCAGAAGACCTTCTGCTAGAGTTGCTCATGCGCAACCTGCCAATGTGCCTACTACCACTTCATCCCCTGCGCAAACTATGCCAGCGCAGTCTAAGAGGGACAGCCCTTTGGCTAATCTCTCTTCTTCTCACAGCAAAGGGAAAAACTCTGCTTCTCTTCCCAAGCACCCTGTTGCTCCAGCGCAATCCACTGGGGGTAGTCTTTTGACTGTTTCTCCTCCTCCTCAGAATAAAGGAAAAGGCCCGTTGGTCTTCTCTCAAACTTTCTCGTCCCACGACTTGGAAGACAACAGAGGGAAACGCTCTTTAGCTAACCCTTCCTTATAAAACAAAGGAAAAGGCCCTTTGGTCTTTTCTCAGTCTTCCTCGGTTTTTACCGTAGAAAATCAATCTGAACGTGCTCCGGCACCAGTCAGAACAAGAACTCTCTCCAATAAGAGTTCTTCTTCCCTTCTAGCCAAAGGGAAGTGCACTGATCAAAGAGGTATTCTGCCTACTCCGGTAGCAGAATTTTAAGATCTTCCAACTCTTAAGATATTCCGCACAAAACAGAGAAAATTGCTGGTGTCTCAGACAGAAACCCCTGGGGTTGAATTTGCTGATCTAAGAACTTATCTCAATAGGCCAACTTCGGCGAAACGCAAACAACTAATGCCGAAGATCAACCAGCATCAGAGGCAAACTTCCAGGATCAAAAATCCTGACACCTATGCTAATAAAATTAGTACCTCCCTGTACACTCAAGGGACAAAATATTTGAAGAACCGGAACCATGTTCCGAATGTTGTCAAAGAACATATCCCTTGAACTTCTTCTCGTCCCGTCATTGTTCCAGATCTCCGAGAACACCTCAAACAAAAACGGGACAACATCTCAACACCTCCAGTACAATCACTTGGACACCATTGTATTCACAAGGTTGTCATCAAGTGTTGCTGTCAGACAACAAAATGATCTGTCTTCGATCGTTTGAATTTTGCAACGTCTGAACCTATGTCAGAAGATGAAGACGAAGTTTTGTACGCTTCTGTCAACATGACTTCCCGAGACACTGGGGGTAGAAAGTGATCCAAGCACGGCAAGCCTCGCAAGCCAAGCCAGCGGTATTTAAATCTACTCCAAGAATCTTCTAAAGGAGTATTTCGACATACCAGATCCCGAAGCCGAGACACAATCGGTCAAAAGAATCTTCAAGAGCCTTCCGGTCTTCTCCCTCTTTCTTACTCAGGAGATGATTCTTTCTTCGACTATGATGCATACAGTGAAAGTTCAGAACAGACAGTATCTTCCACTGTACCTAGAGAAGTGACAGCTTATGTTGTCACTGAAGATCCAGATGCTTCCAGTTCAGCAAGTCAAGAACAGCGAATAGCTGCACTAGAAGACAAGTTGAAGACCATGGCTGAAATGGTTGCAAGTATGCATTCTATCATCGTGGCCCAACATACAGTTGTAGAAGCATGGAATTTCACAACCAGAAAGCCCATGCGCCAGACACTACATGCGCTAGAACTCAGACGAAGAACTTCACAGCAAAGTCAATAAGTATAGACATTTGAAGAAGGACTTTTCATTTTATATATAAAAGTCTACTACATGTCTAGAAAAGGTTGTACAAAGGAGAATTTCTACAAAGGAAAGATCCTAAGTCTACAGCCAGCGGCCACCATGCGCCTTCAGATAAGCGCAGCGGCCACCATGCGTCTCCAGATAGGTGCAGTATCACTATGCGCCTCCATCCAGGCGCATCCCGCCATCTCTTCAGCAGCTCAGTTATGTGCATCCAGCCCAGCTATGTGCATCCCTTCAGCCAAATTCTTCCAGCCAGGCTCACCTGGCCGAGCAGAGTCCAGTTATGCGCCGCTCTTCCAGCCAGGATCACCGGATAAGTGCTTCCACAAAGCATTTAACCCTCTGGCTGGAACCAAGGAAGAGAAGAGCACCGCAAATGCTGTGGCCAGGGGAGGCTTCGAAAGAGCCTCCAAAGGCGAAGGAAGACCGTGATCGAAACCGCGGCTAAAGGAGCAGCTTTCAACACGATCAAAGTGGGGACACCCACTTTGAAGGAAGAGAGAGCCTAGCACCGCCATTCCGATCTACGGCTCTTCCGGAATAACGGAGACGAGGCTCGAGCATCCCTATCTTTGGATGCAACAGGCACCTTCCGCCTGCCACAGAAGCCCTCGACTCCGTCTTTTGGATGTAACAGACACCTTCAAGTGCATCGAAGACAACACAGCGTCTCATCTTCACCCTCAGGAGCACTTCGTCAACAGAATGCACCCGCATGTTCAAGTTTATATTGGAAGTACGTGAGGGAATGAGAAGTAAATCTTCTCTCCATGCCACTATTTATAGGCCGGGCAGATCAAACCCACGCGCCAAGTGGATGGCCCTCCGAATTCCGTGCAATGAATTTACATTAAATGGATGAACCGGACGCCTCGAATTCAGCCAAACGGCTATTTATAGCACTCGAAGAGCGAGACAGCCGCATCATTAAAAGACATGTCCGATGCGCCAGCCAGACAGCGCATCACACGGACGCGCCCTTCGGCATCAGGCGCGTCACACAGACGTACCCTACAGTACTCGGCACATTACAGAGGGTGCGCCCCCACACATCTCCATACCGAGTGGAACGCCAACCGACGCGCCCACTCAGCTATCCATCGAACGTCACCAACATTAAATACTGAACTGACAGAGTTGGCAGCACGCCTCCCAAAGTCTGAATAGTTGACAGCTTTATTCAGAAAATGAAGCGTCGGCAACGTCAGCATCATCATGACTTTATTTCGACGGCTACTGCTACGTGGCCACTCCACCATCAGCATACACCTCTACGGCCATGCGTCCAAATCAGCATGCGCCTCAAAAGCCATGCGCCTCAGACTGCTCTCTGATCCCGAAAGACAGAAGGAAAGTCGTCTGCATGCGCCTCAAAAGCCATGCGCCCCAAATGGTTTGTAACTCCTAAAGGTTATGAGCCGCAGCCTCCTCCTGCGCCAAATCCAAGGCGCAGCCCACCAGATTACTCCTCTCCACCAAATCCGAGATCTTCGAACCATGAGTCGACGACACGTGTCCTTTGACTCAACTCATCCAAGATTTCAGCAACGGAAAGATCTTCTCTCTGCTACGTGCCGGCTCACAACAGCAGTATGAAGAGTTCTCCCCCTCGATCAGGACGCAGCATCCATGCGCCTCCATCAGCAACCTCCACGTGGCGTCCCCACACCGGTGCATCCTACATGCGCGTATGAGCAGCCAGCCTGTAAAACTATAAATAGAAAGATCATCTCCTTCACACACACACAGAGACTCAGAACACACAAGACTCACAACACAGAGAGAATCCACAACAGAGAATCACCGGAGAGGCAGTTCTAGACACTCAACGTCTTCCTCCTCTCAGCAAGCTCCAGCACCTAGAGCAATCCACGCCTTCAGAGAACCGATAACCGTCGTCAGCCGGTCAATGGAGTCAACGCATTATCACTCGCTCCATTGGCACAAAGGACCCAGCTTAAACAAAAGTGTACTCCTAGGACTACGTCTAAGTCCTACATTGTAACACTGTTCTGTTTGTATTAAAGTTTTTAATCAAACAATTTTAATGGCAAACAAGCTGGCGACTCTGCTGGGGACTTCTTTCTCCTCTACCGAGAAGGTTGTGTCACAGGCCGACGACGTGAAGGTGGGCTCCTCCCACAAGACGCTGGTAGTGTGCCTCAATCAACAAGCGTACGAGGAGTTCATTTCTGAAGGAAGTACGAGTCCTTCGAAGCGGCTGTCGAAGCCGAAGAAGACCCGCGCAGTCTGGGTGCACAAAGTCGACGCCTCGGGCACCACCGTTGAAGGGGATGCGCCCGTCCTGCCTTCCCTTCCTGCTGACGTCCTCAGCAGTCAAGGTGCGCCCGCTGATGCAGCGCATCTCTCGGGGAAGCGTGCGGCTGACCACGTTCCCCAGCCATCTTCCTCTCAGGCGAGGAAGATACGTCGACGGAGCAGGGGCGCAGCCAATGCCCCGCGCATCACTTCTGATGTGCCACAAAGAGCCTCTGTCTTTGACAGACTCACCCGCTCTAATGGCGAGGAGAATTTGGATGCTGAGTACTATGCGCCCCAGCGGGCTGGTACGAAGAAATCCAAGGCGGCACGGGCCATGCGCTACAAACGTGCTATGCCAGCAGCCGGCCAGAGGCACGCGCTTAGGATCACGCGCGCTGCCGATGGCAAGCTGTACAAGGTTGACTCAAGTGCTTCTGCACCGACAACGAGTCGACCTTCAAAGTCTTCATCTCGCTTGGGCGCATTCACTGCGTGCACAACCAAGCCGAGAGAGGCAAACTCAGTGGTCTTGAACTCCCGTGCCTCCTCTGGTTGTGCGTTTGAGGTCCGTTCAAGTCACTTCAAATGCTGTGGTTCCCCCACTACTGATCGTGATGCCTGCTTGGTATTAGATCAGGGGGCGCAGCACTCACCCGACCACCCCGGCGCTTGGCCCTGCCATGCGCCTGAGAGGGGTGTGAGGGTAGCACTCTCCTCCAACGACCTGCGTAACGTGATCACTCACAAGCGCCGGTCAGGAGAGTTGACCAACAAGCACGATGCGTCTCTCACGGGGCACACTTGTGCAGTGGTCACCATCAACTGCTGTTGCAAGACGGCAGTACCGCCAAAGCAGTCAGTCTTCCAACGGCTACAATCATCGACACCCCTCCGACATCGCCTTGGGACGAAGGTGTCAGCAGAAGAGGAGCTAAAGGTTGCTTCATGCAACGTGATCTCCAACTCCTCATCTGTCCGGAAGACGACTGCCAATTCCTCGTCTTCATCCAAAAGCCAGTCGAGGAAAACCAAGGCAGCTGTCTCGACCTCTGGAGTGTTCGAAGGCACTCGGTCGAGGAAGAAGTTCTTGGAGGAAGCTGGGGGTAGCCAGACCCTTGTCGAGCCTCCTTCCGAAGACGAAGATGTCCAAAGCACAGCTGCGACGGATCTTCATCAAGGCGAAGATGGCCTCCCTGAAGCCCCTCAAAATGACGATGTCCTCCAGGACACCGCCGGGGGTAGTGCTGGAAACGAAGAGGCCCTTCAAGACAGAGCTGAGGGCAGTCAGGCCCTTGCAGATGCGCCTGTCGAAGACGAACTCCAGAATGTGGCTGGGGGTGGCCAAACACCAGGAGAAGTGACTCCCCCACATGAGAGCGAGGCTGAGAGCGAAGCCTCAACTAATCCATCCACTTCCGGCCGTGTCATGACAGTATACATGATCGGGGGTGATCTTGAGACTGATGCGCCGCCACAGGACATTGTCCAGCGCATAGACTCGCTAGAGGGAGGACTCAAAACCCTCTCTGCCTCAATGTAAGCACTGACTCAAGCAGTGTTTGAGATACGATCGGCCTTGATCAGTACGCCTTCAAGTGGTCCCGACCCAGGAGCCAATGGAGAGTCGAGTGTGCCCCTCCAACGGACACCCTCAGACATAGAAGCACCCCGGACGTCGGAGCCCTCAAATGCTCCGCTCCAGGTGGTACCTCCTTTCCCGACTCCTAGCTCCACGGAGGACGTGGTCGAAATGATCAAAGATCTGCGGGAGCGCTTCGAGTCCAAGAACAGGCAGGAGGAGCGCCAGAAGATGGGCATTCCCCAGCCTTATCCTCTTGAGTGGAACAAGGTGGTTTATCCTCCAAAGTATAAACCACAAACACTCACGCCGTATGACGGGAAGGACTCTCCACGACGGTACCTGACGTACTTCCAGTCGCAGACAGGGCATCTTCCGAAAGAGGACGCGCTCCTCACCAGCATCTTTGTTGGGGCCCTGAAAGGGGTGGCGTATGACTGGTACTGTAGCCTCCCCGATAATTCCATATCGTCCTTCGACGACCTGACACGCCTCTTCCTCGACCGCTTCTACGACGGTAGGAAGGACATGACGATGGCGTCTCTCATTGAGATACGCCAGAAGGACAAGGAAACGGTTCGGGCATTCATCGAACGCTTCCGTCAGGCCTGCTTCAGGCTACCTCCAGGCATGCCATAGCATGCGCTTCTCTCCGCTTGCAGTATGAACATGCTGCCTGCAGTAAAACTCTGGCTTAACTCTACTCGCCCTCCCGACTGGAGCTCCCTAATCATCGAAGCTGAAGCTGCAGAGAAGAAGGCGGCCAATGCACGTCTTCTGGGTGTTAGCTTCCCCGCCTTTGACGATAAGGGGAAAAAGTCCGCAATCAACAACTCCGGACGAGAAACAAAGGAGAAACAGGCATTGACTGTTAATGCCTCGAAGGGCACATCTGCGCCTACTCAAAAGCCTCCACTGGCACCGAGACCCAAGGAGGTTTATTCATTCAATAATGACGACATCCTGCAACTCTTTGAGATACTGAAGCAGGGTGACAAGATCAAGCTTCCGGACCCGAAGCGGCCCGATGAAGTCGGGAAAGTGGACAACCCGAGGTACTGTCACTACCATCGGTTTGTCGGACACCCGACCAAGGACTGCTACGTCCTCAAAAATTACATCCAGCGCATGATCAATGCGGATGTAATCTCCGTCGACTACGAAGAGAAGACGGTGTCAGCTAATGTGGTGTCACTTCAGTTCGACACCTTGCCGCCGACTACCACACAAGATGGCGTCGTCCCCATCCCTAAGGCGACAATGGAGGTGGTGAACTTGCCACCCATCCGTGACAATGTGAGTGGACTTGTCCCACTCACCACATCTCGAGGAGAGGTCCTCTGGGTTCACCCCGACCTCGTCTCCGAGGTAACTCAACCGGAGGTACGCCCTACCTCCAAAGCAAAAGGCAGGAAGATCAAGTCTTGCCGCACGGTCTCTTCTTCAACGGAAGAGGCGCTTCCTGTGCAGATGCGTGCACAACAGAACTCCCAGCCCGGTGAAGCTGCCGCCGAAGTGGTGCCTCCTGGCACCATCCCTGAGGAGGGTCCATCCAAGCCCTCAGCAGCCAATAAACAAAAGCAAGTGGAGGCCCGTTTCGATAGACCTCTGCGGAAAGAAAATGCTTCGGGGCTAGCCAAGCCCCACAATTTTGACATTCTGGCACAACTGGCCAGTACTCCTGCACGCTTGTCTTTGTTCGAGCTCCTGCGTCTCTCCAAGGACTCCCGAGAAGCTCTCTGCGAAGCTCTGAAGGATGCCGAATCCTTTCTCAGTCAAATCAAGCAGTCTGAAGACCTCCCAACTACTTGTGCACACTGTCATTGTGCGGATGAAGTTATCCCAAACATAACTTTCACCCAACAAGACATGCTGCTCAAGCATCACCGACATAACCGACCGTTGTATTATACAGGGTACATCGGTTCGGTAAAGGTGAGCAGGATTCAGATCGATCCGGGGTCTTCCCTAAGCATCATTCCAAAGGCGCTGCTATCAAAGCTGGGGATCCCAATGTACCGGCTGGCGCCCTCCAATACGACCATCAGTGGCTTCAACGCTAGCAAGAGCGAGCCACTGGACAAGATCCGACTGAAGTGTCACATCGGCAGCCTCAAAACTGAGGTAACTTGTTATGTGGTGGATGCCGAGGTCAACTACAACATCTTACTCGGACGACCATGGTTACATGAGTACATGGTGGTGCCCTCCACGCTCCACCAATGCATGAAATATGTATCCACCAACGGCGTCATCCGGACGGAGTTTGCAGATATCGATCCCTTCAAAGGGATTGAGGCCTACTTCATCAATTCCGACTTGTACAAGCCACTTGACGAGGAGGAAGCCAACAACACCGATGATGAAGCAGAGACGGCAACAGAGCCGGACTTGGAGCCCGAAATGACTCCCGACGCCCCCTTGAAAATCCGATTGAAGGGCAAGCCTCCCCAGAAGGTGCCTCCAATGAGCATCAAGCTATCAGGGAAAGCACCGACTCACGAAGCTCCCCTGAAGATACGCCTCAAGGGAAAGCCACCTCAAACAGCGGCTCCCCTGGTGGTAAAATTACAAGGGAAGGCGCCACTCATCGGAGGCGCAACCGAGGCACCTCTCAAGGTGCGTCTTAAAGGCAAGCCGCCGCAGTCATCCAAGATGCCGGAGAGGGCTCACATAACCCTCTCAGACCCCAAAGTCAGAGTGGTGGAGGACTCTCCTGATCCGGCCCCAGTGCTTACAGATGAGGAGCTTGGCGAATATATCTCCGCTGATGTAGACGTACCCTCCTTCGACAATGTAATCCCACGAGATAAAATCTCGTACTTTATCAATAATAGAGTGTCTTTCAATTATTCTTGTCTTCCACACTGGAATGCCATGTATACATTAGATAACGCTCTACGGTCGTTGCAAACACAAATAACGACCGTCCACCATAATCGAGTGGTCCCGTCTCAAGGAGTCTTCATAATTCCCCCACGAAGCCGAGACGAAGGCACCATCATCTCGGGCAAAATCGAGCGTCGTCGGGACCTCCCGTCAATCGAGCCCGAACCTGATACCGGCAGAGTACAAGTCTATCGGTACACATATGCGGCTAAGCACATCATCCAAAAGATGGGCTACGACCTGAAAAGCAATAAAGGCCTAAATTACGGCAAGGGTCGACATCTCCCTGTCCGGCTTTCGATGCCCAATAGAAAGCCACAGGATTACTATAATCAGACTCGATGGGGGTTAGGCTATGTCACGCCGCCATCAACTCCAGAGAGTTCAGACGCAGAAGACATAGAACATTCCCACTCGTCTGAAGCATCGACGTGGGATTCCGATACCAGTATCGGATCAGTCTTCAGGAAAGTGCTGTCAGCTAACATGACATCGGCGCAACCTCAGAAAGATGAAGGCGAAGACCAACCGCCGGAACCCTTCGAAGAGGAACCCTGGGCTCAACGCCTAGGAGAACAATGGGAGTCTCGTTTTAAGTTACGAGAACCTCCCACCGAAGACGAAGTCGAGCAGATCGACCTCGGGGATGGGTCTTCTTCTAAACCCATCTTCATCAGCAAAAGCTTGGAAGGAGAAGACCGAGAATCTTTAGTCCAACTGGCTAAAGAGTATATTGACGTCTTCGCCTGGAGCTACGAAGACATGTCGGGTCTCGATCCACAGATCGCGATGCATAGGTTGAACATCTTACCAGATGCCAAACCTATCAAACAACAACAGCGACGCTTCCGCCCGGACATCATGAATGCCATCGATCAGGAGGTGGACAAGCTCTTGACCAGTGGCTTCATCCGTGAGGAACAACACCCGGACTGGGTAGCCAACGTCGTCCCTGTCACCAAGAAGAACGGGAAGATACGAGTCTGTATCGACTTCAGGGATCTCAACTCTGCTTGCCCGAAGGATGAATTCCCGCTCCCAATCACCGATGTAATGATCGACAACACATGTGGCTTTGAACGCTTGTCCTTCATGGACGGGTATTCAGGCTACAATCAAATCAAGATGTTCCCCGATGACGCAAAACATACGTCATTCAGGACTCCGAAAGGTGTTTTCTGCTACACAGTAATGCCCTTCAGCTTGAAGAATGCCGGTGCAACATACCAACGAGCGATGAGTACCATCTTCTATCAACATCTTCACAAGACAGTTGAGTGTTATGTTGACGACATCGCAGTTAAGAGCCGCCTCAAAAGAGATCACCTACAGGACCTGAGGACGGTCTTTGATCTCATGCGGGCACATCAACTCAAAATGAACCCCGCTAAATCCTTCCTGGGGGTTTCTAGCGGCAAATTCTTGGGCTTTGTCATCACGGCAAAAGGCATTCATGTCGATCCCGAGAAGACTAAAGCCATCCTCAACATGGACCCTCCGAAGAACCTTCGAGAACTTCGAGGCTTACAGGGACGTCTGGCATACATCCGGAGGTTCATAGCAAACCTCTCCGGTAAATGTCAACCCTTTACTCAGCTCATGAAGAAGGGAGTCTCTTACGTCTGGACAGAGGAGTGCCAAAAGGCTTTCGACGACATCAAGGCTTACTTGACAAGCCCACCAGTCCTAGTGGCACCTGTCGCCGGAAAACCATTCCTCCTCTACGTCCGTGCCATGGATCATTCTCTCGGCGCTTTACTGGCTCAAAACAGCGATGCAGGCTACGAGCAAGCAATCTACTACCTCAGTCGAACACTCATCGGGGCCGAACACCGGTACAACCCCGTTGAAAAGGAGTGCTTGGCTTTGGTGTTTGTTATTCAGAAGACTCGTCATTACGTCTCGGGCCAGACAATTCACGTCATCTCCCGAGTCAATCCACTCAGAGTTCTCACGACGAAGCCAGGGTCATTAAACTCCCGGCTGGCTACATGGGCGATCCTACTAACGCCATACAACATGGTGTTTGTCCCGCAGAAGGCGGTCAAGGGTCAGGCTCTGGCTGACTTTTTAGCTGCACACCCCATCCCAGAATCTTCAAAACTCTATGAAGACATCCCGGATGAAGTCCAAGAATCAAACGTCACTGAAGGAAGCCCCGTTTGGCGGATGTTCTTCGATGGCGCTTCAAGAATGGGCTCCAACGGCCAAATCATCGCAGGAGTGGGGGTAGTCTTGGTCTCCCCCGATCAGCTGGTCATCCAGCGCGCATACTCTCTTTCGAAGCCGTGCTCCAACAATGTTGCTGAGTACAACGCACTCGTCATGGGACTCCAGCTAGCACAACAGCTGGGGGTGGATCATCTGGAAGCCTACGGCGACTCGAAACTCGTCGTAAACCAGATTCGGGGGCAATACGAGGTTCGCCATGAAGATTTGATCCCTTACCATGAAGTTGCATTGAACATCATTTCAACCTTCACTGGGTTCTTCATCGAACATATACCCCGTCTACAAAACTTGGAGGCTGACGCTCTGGCTGGCCTCGCAGCCTCATTGGCCGCGCCCCTTGGGACTCAACACTATGTCACGGTAACTGGCCGAGACTTGATTTGTCCCAGAAACAACCTATGTTTGCAAATGGCTAACGCCGTGCCGACAAACACCGATGTTAATGTCCGAGACTGGAGATTCCCGTTCATCGACTTCGCCGTCTACGAAATCCTTCCGAAAGACCCGAAGGAAGCCGTCTCAGTCAGGAGACGCTCTCTTCGATTCTACTACGATACAGCCACTAAAACGCTGTACCGACGCTCCTTCGACGGGCTTCTCCTTCGATGCCTGTCTAATGAAGAAGCGGCCGAAGCTCTTCGAGAAGCTCATGACGGAACTTGCGGAGCTCACCAACCAGGTCCTAAGTTGCAAGATCGACTGCGACGTATGGGCTACTACTGGCCAACCATGGCCGCCGACGCAGTGGAATATGCTAAGAAGTGCCATGCATGCCAACTTCATGCAGACTTCATACATACACCGTCTGAACCTCTACATCCTACAGTCGCCTCCTGGCCATTCGAAGCCTGGGGCATGGACATTGTAGGACCAATTACCCCTCCTTCATCAAGAGGACATCGTTTTATCCTGGCCATCACCGATTACTTCTCCAAATGGGTGGAAGCAGTCCCACTAGCGAAAGTAAAAAGCTCCAGGGTGGTTAGCTTTATCAAACACCATGTCATTTACCGTTTCGGAGTACCCAGGCGAATCATTCATGACAATGGTCCCCAATTCATCAGCCACATTTTCAGCAGGTTCTGTGACAAGAATCGCATTCAAAACGTGGCCTCAACCGCCTACAATTCGGCAGCAAACGGATTGGCCGAGGCGTTCAACAAAACTATCGTCAGGCTGCTCAAAAAGGTCGTGTCATCCAACAAACGCGACTGGAACGAAAAGCTCGGCGAATGTCTTTGGGCCTACCGCACAACGGTACGGACCCCAACAGGCAACACACCATTCTCCCTGGTCTACGGGAGCGAAGCGGTACTGCATCTCGAGATCCAGATCCCCTCACTCCGAGTAGCGATCACAAACAAACTCACAGAAGAAGACAATCAACGTCGTCGTCTGCGGGAACTGGAGGCACTTGACGAAAAGCGTCTCCTAGCTCAACAACGCATCGAACTTTACCAAGCCCGTATATCACAGGCTTTCAACAAGAAGGTCAAGCAAAAAACTTTCCAAGTTGGCGACCTGGTTTTAGCAGTCAGAAGGCCAATGGTGTTAACTCACAAGACACCAGGGAAGTTCGAGCCCAAATGGGAAGGACCCTTCATCATTGAGACGGTATACTCAAACGGTGCTTACCGGCTCGCCAAACCCAATGGGGACTTGTTCATGATGCCCATCAACAGCAAGTTCCTAAAGAAGTACTATTCTTGACATCCTCCAAGACATGTATTTCCCCAAACAACCTCTTTTCACAAAAATCAAACGCTTCCGGAACCCAGCTGTTCCGTGGCATCCTTCCGTAGAAAGATAACCACGTCCACATTACCTCTGAGTTGTCTCTCTACATCCTACAAAGCAGAACCTTACATTTCGTGAGCTTACGCTATCCTTCATGTTTACCACGTCCACATTACCTCTGAGTAAACATCCCGTACAAACAACTCCTGTGTTGTCGTACATTGATCGCAGAACTTCCACGTCCACATTACCTCTGAGTTGTTCAGCGTATCCCCCAGGATCATTCCTACCACATCCATAAATACCTCTGAGTAGGAAGATTCTATCATTTGAACCTAATGATTACCATGTCCACATTACCTCTGAGCAAACATGTTGGTTCCTTCAAACTTATTATCTGTACCTAAAAACCAAGGTGCGCAAAAGATAATAGGTCCACATAAATCATCAAGTTCATGAGATCAAAAATGAACACATCACAAAAAAAAGAGATAGTGTATTTCTTTATTTTTCAAAGAAGGGAGTACAGAAATACGCTATTTCCCCAGCAAAAGTTGCAAAAACACATAAAAAGAAGAGAAACTACAGTCCCCGATCCTCTCCAGGGTGGGATGAGAGCTCTCTGACTCGACGTCTCAGGTCGGCAGTGCGAGTTTCCACAGTCGCCTGGACTCGGAGCTCGGCTTCTTGACGCATTAATCCGACAGCCTCAGCGGAAGTTTTACTCTCATACTTCTCATCAAGCTGTCGTCGCTGCTGAGCCAAAGCAAGGGTCCGCTGAGTAAGAGTCGCTTCCTCCTGCTTGAATGCCACGTGTTCAGCCAGGACACGATCAGCTTCTAGTTGAAGTTGGGCCCGCTGGTCTTCAAGACGGCGCATCTGAGCATCAACCTCTGCGATGTTAGCATCCACCGCAGCCCGCTTCTCCGTCGTCTTCTTCATAGATTGAGACAACTGCTCCGCCGCAGCCTCAGTCCCAACCACTTCACGCTCCCAATTGCTCACATCGGCTCGATGGGAAGCCTCGATTTCAGCAATCAACTTCCCTATCTCTGCATCTATCAAGACAGAGAGGTCATTTCGTTGGATGCGCTGCAGTTCCGCGAGCCGCTCGTCCAGCTCAATCACCGAAACCTCCAGAATTTCGGCCATATGGTCATGGCCTTGGTGAACGCGGATCAGCTCGATACAAGGCATTGCCAAAGCTTTTGCTGTCGCAAAGCTCCCCTTGGCATCCATTACTGCAGATACACCTTTCTTCAGCATTTTGTACACTCCCTCGACGAGGAACTTCACATACTCGTCGGCATCCGCCAGCACCTGCGGCGTCATAGCAGGAGTTGGGGGAGCTACTACAGTTTGCGGACCGGAGGAAGATCCGCCAACCTCGATCTGAGAGGTTTGAACCTCGGCAGCAATAGGCTCTTCATCAACAGGGGCCAGACTGCTAGCCCGAGGAGCCGAAGGAACAGAAGGAGCCGGCACATGCGTCGTGATAGTACCGCAAGTGGAAGGAGCAATAGAGGGTTCCACACCCTTACCCTTCTCAAGCCCGGAGAAATCACCGACGTCAACGGCCACCTCTTCTACCCCCGACGTTCTATCAGCATCAGCTACCTCCCCCGGCAAAACGGGGAGATCAACATTTATCTCCTGGCCAGCCCCAGGAGATAAGACCGGCAGAAGGGTCTCATTCTTCTCAAGTCCCTCTACAGGGACAGAATCTGTCGCTACCGCCTGATCGGTAGCCATCTCTATGTCCATGGTTGAAGCCAAGGAAGGATTTGGCAATGATTCAGCCGACCTCCCTTCATCATGACCAGGAGGGGAATCAACCCTCTCCTCTATCCTCACTGCTTCTGCTGTCCCCGTAACAGACCCTTGCAACGCTGGAGGGACGTCACCAGAAGGCGACGAACTCCAATCCACTTCATCATCAGGATGCCTCGAGTCTGTAGGACCCTCAACGTCCAAGGCCTCCACGGCAGATGGTACTATCCCAGAAGTTGTTGCGACTTCAAAGTCAGGAGATACTAAAACCTCCGCGGGAACATCTTCGGGACCCTCCTCCATATGAGACATCATCATTGGTGGAATGCGCTCCTCAGAAGAACCTGCCACCTCCTTCGGCTTACTGGTGCCCGGTTTCGAAGCACGAGACTTCTTCTTCAATCCCTACAAGAAGAAGAACATAAGTCGCCACAATGACATAAAAAACTGGAATTATGAAGCACTCCTTACCTCAGCGGGAGCTGAGCCCGTTGGCGTTACAAGTGGCGCTTCCGTAATCTTCGGGGTCGACGTCCTTCTCGACCTTTTCGGTACAGAAGAACCAGCTTCTGGGTCAGCCCGCCTTTTTCCGACAGACGGGTCTCTCACTGGTGCCACAGCAGCAGCCCGATACCCCGCCAATTCTGGCAGACGATATGACCGAGCTGCCACCAACATATTCGTTGTTGCCTCCAACTGGGTTCCAATGATAAAACTAGTCTCCCTGTCATAACCAGGAGACATAGTATTCATAGTGCAATACAGCTTGGCGGCCGGATATAAGATCGGCGGTCGAGGATTGCGAACTGGTATGGTAAACTTAACGCTAGTGCATCCAGCGTTATAATACTGCCAGCCCCGGGCTCCATCCAGCAAACTCCCGATGAAGCCTAGACTGCTACTGGGATTCCGCAGCATTAGCTGAGTGTAGCCAAATTGACGAGCAAATCGGCTTAGCAAGTACGGTTCCAGATAACATCTGTTCTGATTACGGTAGACCAGGTGCGAAGGCCGGATACTCTGCAACCAACGAAAACTCCATTTCGGCAAAGTAACCGCATCCTCGCCAGAATCAACCAAATCCTGGTCGGCCTCGAAATTCTTGAAGATCGGGCCAACCTTCACGATTTCCTACCCCTGAAGGAAGGACAAAACCCTCCTACAAACGGGGACGCCAGTGTAAGACCACTTCCTCTTGTAGAAGCGGCGAATGAAGGCATCTCCTTCAACATGGTCCTCCTCAGGGCCAGGACTCATCACATTCGGATGATGTAAGATCAGCCACCCCATAAGATAATGGAAAGGCAGCTCGGCCCGGGGAAAGTTGTCATTATTACCTTTTTCGTGGATCACATCATCAGCAAAAGACCTCAAACCGCGCAACAGGTTGCACACCATCGCGGGGAGCAGAGCTAAAGGTCATCCAAAGGCCAACTTCACTGCAGGCAAAATGAGATTCTGATGTACCCTCTCAACGGCACCGGATCCCCCTGCAAATATGTAATCCCGGAGCCATATCATCAAGTAGGCCGTCAACACTGCCTTAGATGACATCCGGTGCGCGCAGTGCCAGAAACAGCTGTACGTATCCTTGCCGCTCTTATTGGAATGTGGGGTCCTCTCGTCCAGCCGGGTTATTTCAGAACTCACTTCCGCGGGGTTCAAGCCCTGCGGAGTCGCAAACCGGATCCTCGAAGGATCCGCCAAATCCTGCCTGAAGACATAGTCCCTCCAAGCAGTCACGTGAGGCTGGGTCTTACCCTTGTCCCTCCGGTGCATCAGATAATGATGGCTCGTCACCTCCTTGAAAACGGCCATCATCTCCGGGTCCTTATCTTCCAAGACCTGGATCTCTTCATTTGATGGGAAATATTCCTCGTACGGTTCCGAGCCCCAAGGAAGCTTGGATACTTCGTACATCTCATGAAGGGCCAATCCCAACTCCTCCACTGGAGTAAAGAAGCTGCCAGTCTGGGCGTTGAAAAGCTCCAAGAGCGCAAGGAGCATCGGCTTATTGAGGTCCACGCCTGCCTGCGTGGCCCGAATGGCGGCAGTCAGCCCTATCTCTTTAAGCTCAACTTTGAACCTGGAGAGTACCCAGGAGGTCAACTCGTCCCACTTTGGGATGTGGTGACACCAACCTTCGACTCTAAAACCAGCTGTCGGATACGTGACCTTCGACGTGCACTGAAGGAAAACGTGTCATTTGGGACTTCACTATAGATGCTCCCGGGACGCAAAGCTCGGTAACTGAACGAAGAACCGGTTCGTGAGGCGGTCAAGGTGTCTCGCTGGTTCGAGGTGGTGTCAATCGAAAGGGAACCCCCCAAGGCACCTCCTTGAGAAGGAGTAAGTTCCCAACCCATCCTTCTCTTCGAAGCTAGACGATAAAAGGCTGTCAGTGGCAACTGGCGGTCAACCTGCCGCATGTATAACATCATGCCCTTAGCAGCAAAGAACCAGTCTTCTCTGATCTTCAATATCTTCGCTTCGGAAGAGACTAATCGGTCGCCAAACAGAAAGGCAGGCTTTAAGAAAGTCACACCTTCAGAATCAGCAAACTTCAGTTTACCGCTCTCCATCATACTCTGGAGGAAAAGCGGCAACTGGACCTGGATTTGTAGCATCCTCTCACGAGGTTGGTCCTAAAGGATAGCATCCTTTGCATGGTTGATCACCGCCTCATCAAAATCAACTTCCATCTGACAAAGAGAAGCGTCCAGGAGGACCTCATTCAACAAAGGGATCGTCATCGACACTGGCACAACAAAAGTGGAAGTCAGGAAAAAAGACAAAATATGTCAAGCAGACTAGCGCATTGCCAGGGTATGAACCCATGCGCATCTGCTTTGGCGCATCATCAGGACATAGGCCCATGCGCGTCAGCATGTATCGGCGCATCATCAGGGCGTAAGCCCATGCGCGTTGGCATTGGAACTTCCGCGCATTATCAGAGCGTGAGCCCATGCGCGTCAGCAAAGGCTTCGGCGCATCTTCAGGGAATAAAACCCATGCGCGTCAGCCATTAAAACCTCGGTGCATGATAGAGGTATAAACCTATGCACGTCGGCAGGATAGAACCTCGGCGTATCATCAAAGACCGAAGTCTATACGCGTCGGCAGTTAGGGCACAGGGCCCAAAGCAGAGACAAAACCCACCTGTCACCTCAGGACGAACGTCGGCAAGAGTCACAAGAGTGATAGGTACATCCTCATCGACAGACTCCTTCGCTTTCTCCTTCCCCTTGCCGGCAGCACCGCGAGGAGTCTTGGGAGCCATTCTCTCGAGGAAGGAGAAGTTAGGATTTTGAAGAAGAAACTCTAAAGAAGCAGAGGCACAGAGAAGAAGAACCCTTTTCTCTCTCCAACTCTTACCTATTTATAGGGCTTGGTCGCACGCGTGAACAGATGACGTGTGATCTCAGCCGTCGCCTCGGGTTCAGTGCAAGGATAGCAGCAAATAAAACCAAAAGATCATCATTAATCTTGTCGGTTACCGAGGCACCATCATCATTAACTGAGAAGAGCATGCGCCCGAACAGGCATGCGCCCAAAAATCATGCGCCCTGAACTCCATGCTTCTTATTCAAAGTATTCCAAAACTTATTCAAAAGTTTTGAAAACTTTGAAGGGGGTCTTGTAGAAGCATAGAATTTCACAACCAGAAAGCCCATGCGCCAGACACTACATGCGCTAGAACTCAGACGAAGAACTTCACAGCAAAGTCAATAAGTATAGACATTTGAAGAAGGACTTTTCATTTTATATATAAAAGTCTATTACATGTCTAGAAAAGGTTGTACAAAGAAGAATTTCTACAAAGGAAAGATCCTAAGTCTACAGCCAGCGGCCACCATGCGCCTTCAGATAAGCGCAGCGGCCACCATGCGTCTCCAGATAGGCGCAGTATCACTATGTGCCTCCATCCAGGCGCATCCTGCCATCTCTTCAGCAGCTCAGTTATGTGCATCCAGCCCAGCTATGTGCATCCCTTCAGCCAAATTCTTCCAGCCAGGCTCACCTGGCCGAGCAGAGCCCAGTTATGCGCCGCTCTTCCAGCCAGGATCACCGGATAAGTGCTTCCACAAAGCATTTAACCCTCTGGCTGGAACTAAGAAAGAGAAGAGCACCGCAAATGCTGTGGCCAGGGGAGGCTTCGAAAGAGCCTCCAAAGGCGAAGGAAGACCGTGATCGAAACTGCGGCTAAAGGAGCAGCTTTCAACACGATCAAAGTGGGGACACCCACTTTAAAGGAAGAGAGAGCCTAGCACCGCCATTCCGATCTACGGCTCTTCCGGAATAACGGAGACGAGGCTCGAGCATCCCTATCTTTGGATGCAACAGGCACCTTCCGCCTGCCTCAGAAGCCCTCGACTCCGTCTTTTGGATGTAACAGTCACCTTCAAGTGCATCGAAGACAACACAGCGTCTCATCTTCACCCTCGGAAGCACTTCGTCAACAGAATGCACCCGCATGTTCAAGTTTATATTGGAAGTACGTGAGGGAATGAGAAGCAAATCTTCTCTCCATGCCACTATTTATAGGCCGGGCAGATCAAACCCATGTGCCAAGTGGATGGCCCTCCGAATTCCGTGCAATGAATTTACATTAAATGGATGAACCGGACGCCTCGAATTCAGCCAAACGGCTATTTATAGCACTCGAAGAGCGAGACAGCCGCATCATTAAAAGACATGTCCGATGCGCCAGCCAGACAGCGCATCACACGGACGCGCCCTTCGGCATCAGGCGCGTCACACAGACGCGCCCTACAGTACTCGGCGCATTAAAGAGGGTGCGCCCCCACACATCTCTATACCGAGTGGAACGCCAACCGACGCGCCCACTCAGCTGTCCATCGAACGTCACCAACATTAAATACTGAACTGACAGAGTTGGCAGCACGCCTCCCAAAGTCTGAACAGTTGACAGCTTTATTCAGAAAACGAAACGTCGGCAACGTCAGCATCATCATGACTTTATTTCGACGGCTACTGCCACGTGGCCACTCCACCATCAGCATGCGCCTCTACGGCCATGCGTCCAAATCAGCATGCACCTCAAAAGCCATGCACCTCAGACTGCTCTCTGATCCCGAAAGACAGAAGGAAAGTCGCCTGCATGCGCCTCAAAAGCCATGCGCCCCAAATGGTTTGTAACTCCTAAAGGTTATGAGCCGCAGCCTCCTCCTGCGCCCAATCCAAGGTGCAGCCCACCAGATCACTCCTCTCCACCAAATTCGAGATCTTCGAACCATGAGTCGACGACACGTGTCCTTTGACTCAACTCATCCAAGATTTTAGCAACGGAAAGATCTTCTCTCTGCTACGTGCCGGCTCACAACAGCAGTATGAAGAGTTCTCCCCCTCGATCAGGGCGCAGCATCCATGCGCCTCCATCAGCAACCTCCACGTGGCGTCCCCACACCGGCGCATCCTACATGCGCACATGAGCAGCCAGCCTGCAAAACTATAAATAGAAGGATCATCTCCTTCACACACACACAGAGACTCAGAACACACAAGACTCACAACACAGAGAGAATCCACAACAGAGAATCACCGGAGAGGCAGTTCTAGACACTCAACGTCTTTCTCCTCTCAGCAAGCTCCAGCACCCAGAGCAATCCACGCCTTCAGAGAACCGATAACCGTCGTCAGCCGGTCAACGGAGTCAACGCATTACCACTCGTTCCATTGGCATAAAGGACCTAGCTTAAACAAAAGTGTACTCCTAGGACTACGTCTAAGTCCTACATTGTAACACTGTTCTGTTTGTATTAAAGTTTTCAATCAAACAATTTTAATGGCAAACAACAGTACCACCGACTGTACCTACTGCAAATCCTGAGATCATAGCATCGTCGGCGCCTGTCAATGCAGGGCTGGGGGTAGCATCTCCTCAAATATTCCCTGTACAGATTCAACCTACACCCAGTCAGTCAGGTGCTGGGGGTAGTGCTTACCACGCTGTTCCTCTCACTAACACTCTGATTCAGCCTGCTCCTTCTACATCATTAGAGGATGCTAATGAAGCTGTCAAACTCCTACGCACTCAATTCGAGGCCTTCAAAGAGAAGGATAATTTACAGAGGTTGGGGATCAAACAACCCTATCCAGTTGAATGGAAGGAAGTCCCATTTCCTCTAAAGTACAAGATTCCAACAATCTCTCTGTTTGATGGTAGCACTTCTCCCAGTCAGTTTATTAACCACTTTGAGGTAATGACTGTCCAACTTCAGCCAAATGACACTCTTCTTACCAGGATATTCGTCGGCTGTTTAGCCGGTGTGGCATACGATTGGTATAGGAGCTTGCCCGATGGCTGTATTATCTCCTTCTCAGGTCTAAAATAAATTTTTTTGGTAAGATTCTATGAGGGAATCAACGACATGACCATGTCAGCCCTCAATAAAATCAAACAAAGACACAATGAAACTGCTGAGAGTTTCATTGAAAGGTTCCGTCGAGAAGCTTTAAAAATGCCTCCTGGGACTCCGGCCGCTGTCACTATAGACACCTGTAAGGCAAATCTTTTGCCTATCATCAACATGTGGACGGGGTCAACTCAGTTCCAAGACTGGCCATCCTTTATTGTCAATGCTAAAGCAGCTGAAGTTAGTGCTGACAAATTCAAGCAGCTAGGGGTACACATGTCTAACCCCGACCGAGACGCACATCAGACATCGGGTGGTGGTAATCTCCAGAACAACCGTAAGGAAAAAGAAACTTTGAACATCAACTTGAAGAACAAAAAATCTCTGGCGGTCAACGTAGCTCCACCTACGTCTGCTTTTACTCCTTCTGTACCTCCACCAAGGGAACCTCGTCCAAAAGTAGAATACTCCTTTGACGAGAATGATACCGTGAGCATCTTTGATTGCTTGATCAAAAGCAATAAGCTCCAACTCCCAGACCCGAAGAAGCCTGATGAGGTCGGTAAGACTGATCATCCTAAGTACTGTGTCTATCACTGGTTTATTGGGCATCCCACTCGAGCATGTTATGTGCTCAAAGGCAAAATTCAGGAGCTAGTCAACGCTGGTGTTGTCACTCTGCAGCAATACGAGAAGACGGTTACCGCAAATATGGTCTCAGTTCAGTTCAGTGACTTCCCTCCGCAGATGATACAGCACGGTGTCATCCCTATCCCTAAAGCTACTCTTGAGATCGAGAATCTCCCTCCTCCACGAAGTGAAGGTCTCGTCCCTTTATCTCTTGACAATGGCGAGATTATGTGGATTCACCCTGATCTTGATTCAGATTTCGAAGTTCCTTCTTCCTCCTCTAAGAAGAAAGAATGCTCTAAGGGCAAAACAAAAATCTGTAATATGGTGTCTTTTGACCCCATAGTTGACGAGGAAATCCTGCTGGGCACCAGATCAGGGAAAGCCTATCTACGGGAACTCCCCGAAGCTCAGGAGAATCCTGCTTCTTCTTCCGAGTCTGCTCCAGTGCAACCTGCTTCCACTGAGGATATTCCTACTGCATCCTCACCGGTTGTAGAACCTACTCTTCCCAAACCGACAGCAGCCGACAAAGGCAAATAACAAGTCCGCTTCGACAAACCTTTGAAGAAGTCATCTCCTTCTGGACTTAAAAAGCCTTATAACTCGGATATCTTGGCTCAACTAGCCAACACACCGGCAGGCTGTCAATTTTTGAGCTCTTGCGTCTCTCCAAAGAGACTCGAGAAACTCTGAGTGAAGCTCTCATGCAGGCGAAAACCTGTCTAGCCCTTCTGAAGAAGCCAAAAGCAGAACCAGTCTCTTGCCTCCATTGTCATAGTGTGTTGGAGTTAATTCCAAACATTACCTTCACCCAGGATGACATGTTGATGGAAGACAATAGGCATGACCTACCTTTATACTATACAGGATATGTCGACTCGATAAAAGTCGATCGTATTCTGATAGATCCAGGGTCTGCCCTCAGCATTATGCCGAAGACAATATTAGATGCACTGAAGATCCCAGTACATAGTCTGTCCAGTACAATCACCACTATCCTGGGGTTCAACCAAGGAAGAAGTGAACCTCTGGGCAAGATTCGCCTAAAACTCCAAATAGACAATCTTCGCACAAATGTGACCTTCTACATCATAGACAACCATGGTTGTTCTTACAATGCTCTGTTGGGGAGACCATTCCTGCATGAACATAACATTGTTCCTTCGACTCTCCATCAATGTTTCAAATATGTCGATGACAATGGAGAGGTTCAAAAGGAGGTTGCTGATCTCTATCCTTTCAAAGGTGTCGAAGCATATTACAACGATGCTCGTATGTACAAGGATGAGTTTATAAAAGTAGTACTGGCTCTGGACACCGAAGAAGAACAAGAAGCAGTGCCTAATGACACCCTCATCATACCTGTCAAAGGGCGTGTTTCTCGTCCTCAATCCTCCAAACCATTGGCTATTTACTTTCCAGTCCAGAAGCAGCCAACTGATGATGGTCAGGATAAAAGGGAGCTCACCTCTTCTGAGCCACTTGTTATTGACTTACGTCGTAACAAGGAAAAAAGGCAGCTCACCTCTTCTGAGCCACTTGTTATTGATTTATCTCATAACAAGGAAAAAAGGCAGCTTACCTCTTCTGAGCCACTTGTTATCGACCTCCATCGTAACAAGTCCAATCCTCCTGCACGTTCTTCTTCTCTCCCTCTTGTAATCAATCTGACCAAGCCCGCTAAGGCTAAAGGTCCTGCTGTAAATACCGATGTACAAATCAATGAAAAGCATCTCCTTTCCAGTATACTGATGTCATTTATCATGCTAAGTGCTATTTGGATATGTTAGATAGCTTTCAGTCATTTATAATGGAAGTTGTACAGTCTCTTCAAACAAAAGTCTTACTCGAACACCCAGATGATTCATACTTTGTTGTCCCTTCTCGAAAGAGAGGCGAGAGTCCGATACTTTTTAGTAAAGGGCCAGAACAAAAATTCAGCTATACGGATGATAGCAAAAGTAACGATACGGGGCATCTTCAACTTCGTCGTTACAGTCAACAATCAAAAGACATCATCCGGAAGATGGGTTATGACTTCAAGAATGGCCTCAACTACGGTAAGGGTAGAAGAACTCCTATCCGTATGGCTGTTCCGAAAGGAAAATCAGAGATGTATTACAGCAGGACCAAAAGAGATCTCGGATATTCTTCACCTCCGGTGTTATCCCCAGCAGTCTCCGAATCCGATAGTGAAGAGCGCTCTAACTCTTCTGATTCCAGATCATGGAATTCTGACACCAGCATCGGTCAAGTTCATCGGTTGATCGTATCTTCTAACATGGTTTCCGTCGAACTTCCAGAAGGCTATGACGAGGATATTGAAGAAAATCCCGAAATAGATCCTTGGGCTCAACGAATGGATACCCCCAATTTGAACAACGAGAACCCCCTACCGAAGATCAATTAGTTCAAATTGATGTAGGAGAAAGCGGGTCACCTCGTCCAATATTCATCAGCAAGAACCTCCCAGAGGCAGATAAGCAAGAATTAATTCTTCTTATTCAAGAATACATTGACGTCTTTGCCTGGAGCTATGAAGACATGCCAGATTTAGATCCCAAAGTTGCTACTCACAAATTAAATATCCTGCCTAATGCAAAACCGGTCAAACAGCAACAACGGCGCTTCAAGCCAGAAATGATGGATGCAATCGACGATGAAGTCAAGAAGCTTATCGCTTGTGGCTTTATCCGAGAAGAACAACATCCAAATTGGGTAGCTAATGTCGTCCCAGTTTTGAAGAAAACCGGCAAAGTTCGAGTTTGTATCGACTTTCGGGATCTTAATAAAGCATGTCCAAAAGATGAGTTTCCTCTCCCTATCACGGACGTCATGATTGACAATACCTGTGGGTTCGAGCAAATATCTTTCATAGATGGATTCTCCGAATACAATCAGATTCGGATGAATCCTGAAGATGATAAACATACTTCTTTCCGTACTCCTCGCGGAGTCTACTGCTATACTGTAATACCATTTGGTCTCAAGAACGCTGGTGCAACTTACCAACGAGCCATGAATACCATCTTTCAAGATCATCTGCACAAGACTGTCGAATACTACGTTGATGATATTGCTGTCAACAGTCGTCTAAAGGAAGATCACATCCAAGACTTGAGAACTATCTTTAATCTCATGCGCCAACATCAACTCAAAATGAATCCCACCAAGTCATTCTTGGGTGTCTCTAGTGGCAAATTTCTCGGCTTCGTCATTACCTCTAAGGGTATACATGTAGATCCCGAGAAGATCAAAGCCATTCAAGAGATACGTCCTCCACGCAACTTAAAAGAGCTACGAGGATTCCAAGGTCGACTTGCGTACATCAGGAGATTCATTTCGAATTTGTCTGGACGCTGCAGACCATTTACTTAACTAGTGAAGAAGGGTGTATCTTTCATTTGGACCGAAGAATGTCAACGAGCATTCGACGACATAAAGCGATATCTCATGAACCCGCCAGTCTTGGTACCACCGATCTCAGGCATACCATTCTTAATGTACGTCCGTGCTATGGATCATTCATTGGGTGCTTTACTTGTCCAAAAGAACAAAGAAGGCCATGAACAGGCCATCTATTATCTTAGTCGTACTATGATTGGTGTCGAACACCGTTATAGTCCGGTTGAAAAAGAATGCCTAGCTCTTATGTTCGCTGTTCAAAAGATGAGGCATTACATCATTGGCCAAACTATTCATGTCATATCCCGAGTTAATCCTCTTCGGGTACTGATGAAGAAGCCAAGCACACTCAATTCTCGGCTGGCTACATGGGCCATTCTGCTAGCCCAATATGACATGGTATATGTTCCTCAAAAGTATGTCAAAGGTCAAGCACTGGCGGATTTCTTAGCAGCTCATCCTGTTCCAGAGACATCCAAACTCTATGATGAAATTCCAGACGAGACATTGGAATCAAACATGATCTCCGAAGAATTTCCTACTTGGCGTCTATTCTTTGATGGTGCATCCAGAATTGGACCCAATGGTGCCATTATCGCAGGAGTTGGAGTTGTACTTGTTTCTCCAGACGGGTCAACTATTCAAAGAGCCTACTCCTTAGATGAACCTTGTTCCAACAAAGTAGCAGAATATAATGCTCTACTCATTGGTCTTCAGCTAGCTAAACAACTGGACATTGAATATCTTGAAGTTTATGGTGACTCCAAGCTGGTTGTTAACCAGGTTAGAGGAACCTATGAAGTTCGCCATCAAGATCTAGTGCCTTACTATGAAGCAGCAATCAACATAGCTACATCATTCAAAGCCTTCTTCATTGAATATGTCCGACGAGCTTGCAATACCGAAGCCGATGCTTTGGCCAATCTTACAGCAGTCCTAGCCATCTCTATCAAAAGACAGCAAGTGGTGGTTATCTCTAATCGGGAATTGTTCTGCATCGAAAACAATCGTAATATTGAGTTCAGTAATCTTACTGAAGTCAATGTTATCAGTGAAGATTGGAGAACTCCTTTCATCGACTTTGTAGTTTATGACATACTTCCTGAAGATCCTAAGGAAGCTACGAGTATTCGTCGGCGGTCTCTGCGGTTCTACTACAATCAGACCACCAAAACTCTTTACCGGCAGACTTATGACGGTCTACTCTTGCGCTGTCTTGCTGGTGATGAAGCGAAGCAAGTATTGCGAGAAGCTCACGATGGTGTCTGCGGAGCACATCAACCCGGTCCTAAGCTACAGGATCGTATCTGACGCATGGGTTACTACTGGCCCTCTATGGTATCTGATGCCATCGAATATGCAAGGAAATGTCGAGCTTGTCAGATCCACGCAGATTTTATTCATCAACCATCAGAATTCCTTCATCCGACTGCTGCTTCCTGGCCTTTTGAAGCTTGGGGCATGGACATTATAGGTCCCATCAATCCTCCTTCTTCTAGAGGACATCGGTTCATACTGGCAATAACCGATTACTTCTCCAAATGGGCTGAAGCTATACCCTTAACAGAAGTCAAAACCAGCAGCGTCATCAACTTCGTCAAATATCATGTCATCTATAGATTTGGTGTACCTCGAAGAATCATTCATGACAACGGACCACAGTTCATCAGTCAAAAATACACAAGGTTCTGTGATGATCACCGGATTGAAATTGTCGCTTCGACAGCTTACAATCCTGCTGCTAATGGCTTGGCTGAAGCTTTCAACAAGACTATCATCAAGCTCCTCAAGAAGCTTGTGTCTACTAACAAATGAAACTGGAGTAAAAAGCTTGGGGAATGTCTTTGGGCCTACCATACTACGGTCCGCAACCCTACAGGCTGTACACCCTTCTCTTTGTTGTACGGCTGTGAAGCAGTTCTACCCCTGGAGCTTCAAATTCCATCTTTAAGGATTGCCATCGCCAATAAACTCACTACAGAGAACAACGACCTTCTTCGACTCCAAAAATTAGAAGCGCTTGACGAGAAACGGCTATTGGCTCAACAGCATATTGACTTATACCAAGCCCGCATCTCGAGGACTTTCAATCGTAAAGTTAAAGTCAGAGCCTTTCAGAAAGGAGAGCTCGTTTTAACTGTTAGACGTCCTATGACTATGACTCACATGAACAAAGGCAAGTTCGACGCGAAGTGGGAAGGGCCATACATTGTGAGCAAAGTCTTCTCAAATGGAGCCTATCAACTTTCTGAGCTAGACGATCGAGTGGCAATGATACCCATCAATAGCAAATTCCTCAAAAAGTATATTGTATAAATGTAAAAGACATTGCTTGTAATCATCAGACAAGTTCATAAATAAAATTTTATTTTATTTTATCATGAATGATAGTACATAATATCAAGGAAGGTCACTATCATCCTTCTCAAAATTGGGACGAGGACCACTACCGTCCTTTTCAAAAACATGATCAGTAAAAGAGCTGAGAACATCCTTGCTCGAACCCACCAGGAACTTGCAAGCAGCCATCCTCATGGCCTCTTCTTCCTCTGTCTTTCCTGGTTCAAGAAGGAAGTCCAAGATGTCCTTTGGTGGCTTGGATACAGACGAACCTTCGCCTGCCTCTGTCTGCTTTGGCTGGGCCGGCTCGACTGGACGTTCTTCAGTAACCGCTTCAACCTTTGGGGCGATCTCAGCCTTCTTGGATGCATCTCCAGACGACATCTTTATGTTGAAAAGTGAAAGTGATCATTCTATCTGATTTTCTGTTCTATTTATAGACATAGATAATGAAGCGACACATTCATCCGACGGTTTGCCCGTTCATCATATTCATCCGACGGTTCGTCCGTTCATCATATTCATCCGACGGTTCGTCCGTTCATCATATTCATCCGACGGTTCGTCCGTTCATCATATTCATCCGACGGTTCGTCCGTTCATCACATTCATCTGACGGTTCGCCCGTTCATTACATTCGCTTGACGGTTTGCCCGTTCATCATATTCATCTGACGGTTCGTCCGTTCATCATATTCATCTGACGGTTCGCCCGTTCATCATATTCATCTGACGGTTCGTCCATTCATTACATTCATTCGACGGTTCACCCGTTCATTACATTCGCTTGACGGTTCGTCCGTTCATTACATTCATCCGACTGTTTGTCCGTTTATTTTATTTATCTGACGGTTCATCCGTTCATTACATTCATTTGACGGTCCATCCGTTCATCCTGACGATTCATTTCGTTCACACATTTTGACAAATCACTCATTTCGTTCATATCAGCAACTTGTCATTTTTGATTAAGTTGTCTACTGAAATAATGATATTCAATAAATTATATTCTGCCATGTCCACAATACCTCTGAGCAGATATAATTGAATATAATTATTTTTTAAAATCAAGAAATATATTATGTCTTGCACCTCTGAATATATTTTCTATCGCTATTATTTATATCTGAATCAGATAAGCAATAAATAATAGAGCCACAAAGAAATTGTCTTTTTATTGATCAAAATTGAAAGATGTTACAGGATTACATGTCACAAAAATTGAAGATACAAGAAGTCTTTCTCATTCTGCTGGCAGGGTCATCAAGCTAGTCATCTGCTGCTTTAAAGATTGCATTCGCTCCTCACGAGAGTCCATCACTCGCCTCCTAGCTTCCTCCATCCCGGACTTATCGTCGAAAGATGGCATGGTTACTAGTCTGCGAGAGATTTCAACTTGATGAGTTGTGACATACTCATCTCTTTCCTGAGTCAGAACGTTCAGTTGTTGAACTGCAGCCTGATGTTGTGTAACCTCATCTTCCAGAGCAAGCTGAACAAGTCTTAACTCTTCTTGAAGATGGGCAGATTCTGCTTGCAGCTCAACAATTTTCCTCTCCTTCTCCTCAGCAACAGATGCTATTGTTTCCACTTGGGAATTGTACTCAGCAGACTTAGTAGAAAAAGTGTCCAAGAGAACTTGGAGATCAACCTTCGCAACTGCAATCTCTTGTGACATCCTCTCAAACTCGGCCTGTACCAAAGGCTCCATTTCCCCTCGATTCAGATCTTTGTAGATCTTAACCGACTCCTCTAGCTCATCCAGGATGTGCTCAAGGTAAGCAGCTTGCGCTTCATCACCTTGATTCCGGATGGCACTATCAGATAGGAGGTTGGACCCCTAACAGTTGTGAAACTAATGTCTTCTCTTCCCATTATCCTCTCTATTAAGGGTCCTAGAGAATTGAAGAAAAGATTGGTAAAGGAACTGATGATGAATCTGTTAGTAGCTATAGCACCAGGAGTAGCAGCTACTCCCATAAACGACGAAGCAGCAGCAGGTGCTTGTGCAGATGGACGTCCAGTTTCTTGCATATGGGGTGGAGATTTCTTTAGATAATGGAGCCATGGTAGAGCTAGTCGCCCCTCCCAGGTGTTCCTCTGCAAAATCAAACAAACACCATCAGCTGGCTGTCATTTGCAACTATCAAGAAGAATCAAAAGTAAAAGGCAATCTTACCATGACTTGGTTCAGCAACAAGTCTGTCATCTGTTGGCACAGGTTCCAACCTAGCAGAAGTAGCCTCAGACATTACTGCCTGGCTACTACCGGCCTCAGAGCCACCCGAAAAATGTCGGCTACCACTGGCTATAGCCGTTATTGGCACTATGTCTGTGTATGCGGAAGGAACTGGGGAAGATTCAACACTACAACAAAAAACCCTTTTAATGACGCTCGACAGGGAGTTTTAATGACGGCTGATACATAAGTGTTATCAAGTTGAAAAATACCTTTTTTCTATGACGGTTTGGACTAATTTTGGGCTTTTTATAACGTTTATAAAACAAAACGTCATTAATACTTTAGAGCGGTGGCAAACTTGTAATTTTTTCACTGTATAAAAGCTAAGTGGGAGAGAAAGAAAATTCATTTCTCATCCATTTTCTAAGGAGCAGCATCTCTCTAAACCTCTTCTCCCCCAATTTCCTCAAGAGTTAGGTTGGGGTTTCTGATCGATGGATCTTAGCCGAGGTACGATCTCGACCATATCGGAGGGGTCGTCGGAGGACCTGAAGCCGGTGATGGAGGTCCGGCTGGTGAACACCGTACGCACATGCTGGAGATCGGCGGCGGGTGAGTGTTTCATTCATTAGTCCTGAGGAATATACGAAAATGAAGTCCCTCTCCCACTCGTACTCTCTGCTCCTCCCGCAGGAGCTCATCGGACTTTCACCATTCGCCCGCCGCCTCTTCAGCATCCGCAGCCTCAGCCAGAGGACCTCTCGGTCCTCCATGGCATCAGCAGCATCAGGAGCGGAGGGGGAGAGCTACCGGAATCAGCCGAAGGAGGTGAAGCTTTGGGGAGGCCGGTTCGAGGAGAGCGTCACCGACGCCGTCGAGCGCTTCAGCGAGTCCGTGTCCTTCGACAAGGAGCTATACCACCATGACATCGCCGGCAGCAAGGCCTACGCCTCCATGCTCGCCCACCAGGTGCTCGACCTAAATCCCCCGTCCCTCTTAAACGAATCTCCACCGCTGATATACCACCGTTTCATTGTCAGTGCAGGGGTTGATTACTGAGAGCGACAGGGACAGCATACTCTTCGGCCTCGACGAGATCGAGAGGAGGATCGAGTCCGGGGAGTTCATCCTCAATGAAGCTACCTCCAGTTTCCTACTAGCTCATGTTTGGTTTATAATCTCTTTTAACATATTACCAATTTTTCATCTCAGCATTCTCAATTTTTGCACATTCATTTTTCAGGCATGTTTCATGATTGTCCAACATTGGACCCAAAGCATTCTTGTTTCTAACTGTATAAAACTTATTTCCTGAACTTCATAGGTATTCTCAGGTCATGTCTCTCTCTACAAGGACCTATCCTCTTTAACCATCTCAAACTAACTGTGTGAACAATGTTTGCCTTGATATAAGCAACGGACTTAAAAGAAATTATAATGATAACTTGTAGGTACTTGGCCTAATTCTGCTACAAGTTCTCTAGATTTTTAGTTTTTCCTCTCTCCATATTTTCTTGTTAAAATCTCATTGTTCGATACAATTTCACTAGCATACAAGTTTAGATATTATCTTGAATGTGCATCGTAAGTTTATCTTAGCTTCTTCAAAGAGTTCTGGATGCAGATATTTCATGTCAGCCATAGTGATAGGAAATGTATTTTGTGTCTCCACTATTGGTCCTCTAATCAGTTACTACTACATCATACATCTCCTTGCTCTTTGGTTAAACACACACTTTTGGAGCTCTCCTGTTTTATACATGTTAATCTTGGACTAACATGATACAGGACCATCACTTATTCCATCTTTGAAACATCTTTTTCAGTTTGTTTATTTTTTATGTTTTTATTAGTTGTTCAGCACCTTCAGGCTTTTGGATTTGATAACTTCAGTATGGGAAAACATGGTGGATGCTACCGAGTTAAGTCAGAGAGTATATTGGTCTCACCTTTTAGTTCAAATCAGGGCATTATTTTGATGGTTATGTTCCCTATACCTAGTAAAATTCTAGGTTAGTGTCTTCGCTTTATCTTGTTACAAATATGATGACCTCATTGGGGAGGACTGATTTATAGTAATGTCTATTTTTTCAAAGTCTCTCTTTTTGGACATGTTTTTTATTCTATTCTAGTAAGGTTGATCACAATATCTATTGTGTGTAATTTTGTTACATTCTTCTTGGTTTTGGATGAATATTTTATGCTTCTTTGAGAAAATAATCATGAAAGTTGGTTTTTCATGAATTTTTATATTGAAAAATTCAGACTTTTGTGCATCTTTTGTGGGATTTCAGCTGTTGGTTTCTGCCTAGAGTGTCGAGTTCTTTCTAATTTTCGTTTATTGTCTGAGTGAATCTTCAACTTATGTTGCAGCTCTGTAAAGTTTTATTGGAAAAAGCTGGGATTTTGCGATTGTTAGGATGCGATTTTTATGTTAATTCGCTTAGATTCCTAAGTTCTCTTTTATACGTTCTTTTTTTCCTGATTTCTGTAGGATTTATGTGAATTCTGGAAAAAAGCTTAAAAAGTTTTAGCCGTTTTGTTTGTGCGAATCTTAAACTTATTCTGCAGTTTTTGAAGTTCTGGGATTTTTTTCCTTCATATTTTGCTATAGTTTGAATGGAACTTAGAAATGAAGTCTCTTGCATATGCTGATAATTGATGTATGTGAATTTTGTACAAGTTAGTCTAGGATCAAATTCCTTAAATTTACTTGTATGTTTTCTTTCTTTGACATGGAATTTGATATTAATTATGTAGATTTATGATGACAGAAATCCCTAACGTCACATGACTCACATCTTGAGTATAACAACACAATTTTAGGTTGTTCAGAAATTTTTTACAAGTGATTTTATATCCAATTTTATTTTGAAAACTGAAATTTGATCAATTATAGTATTGAAGTTTATGCTTGCTTAGAAGCTGATTGGTGGAAACTAGGATTGCAAAATACCTTGTGTGAAGTTGACAAGAACCGTTTCCTTAGTTCACTTTGCTTCTTGTTAATTACCGAATGGAAGAAGACATATCGCAGACAAACCATGTCAGGGCTCCATTGTAGTGGGAGCTTGTTGGGTTTATGAGTGGATTTGTCACTAGCTTCACTTTGGATTTAGACTTTGTTGTAGATCTTTAAGTGATATGCAAGTTATCATAAAATTATGTAGATTGTGTTTCTTATATGAATTTTTCTTCTGAATTCACCTAAATTTCGGAAATTTCTTTTATATATGCTTGATTTCCTTAGATTTGAGTAGGACTGGCATTTTTGTAACTATTACCAGAATTTTAACTTCGAAAATCTTACTATTTTCCATGGATTTCATATATTTCTTTACTATACTGTAATTGATATAAATCTTGTGAATTATGTAGAAGTTCGTCTAGGTTCAAATTTCGGAAAAGTTAGAAATCCTTACACTTTCTTTTCTCGAGATTATCTATTTCTGTTCAGATTAAGTTCCCTTACCTTTTAGTTGTGTTTGTTCTTTTTATTTTCATTTTAATGTTATGTTATTCATGATACTGCTGGGATTTAATGGAAATCTGGTGGATTTATAGGAAGACACATATTAGATGGCACATTTAGAGTATAAACTGAGGTTATTTGCAAATTTGATAAATGCGGTTTAGTTTCACTATTATATTGAGAATTCAACTTTGATTGATAAATGATAGTGCTTCTACTATATTTATTTAAATCTAATGCTTGCTTAGAATGGTCAGGAACAAGTATGGGAGAGAAAACTTTTGTAGAATTTTTAGCTTGGCTGTTTCTTGATTTAGTTATTAAGTACCTTCTTCTAACTACAAGTTAAAATAGTTATGCTTAACATTCTGGGCTAAAAGTTTTTTTTTTCAATTCACAGATATTACTTTCTCAGTCACTTAGAAGAACTAGGATTTAGTGACTCATTTGTACTGTGAAGTTGACAGGAACTTTTTTAAACTTACCTTGTCAATAGAACCAATCTTTGACTAAATCTTCTCACCTTCCCTTCCAGCTTGGCTGGATATATGGCTCTATCACGGAAGACATTTTATCTGTGTTGCGTCGAACGATGTCCGTGTTAAATAGACCATGGGTGCCTTTTCTTATTCTATTTCTCTTGCCATTGTACCCTGAAATCTAATCAACTCTACTTGCACAATTTTGATTTTTGTATTAATAGTAGAGCAGTAATTAATTCTGTGACTGGTGAATTGTAGGTCCTAACAAATGGCATAGAGGTGAAGCTGCAAAGGAATGCTTTTAGTGTGATTGAAGCCCCGACTGGTCTTGAGGAGAACAATGATGTTGAATGTGAAAATATGCTGTGGAATGGTTCTGATATATGTATTTGGATGTCCTATTTTGAAAAAATGTAATGAAGATGGTGATATATATTATGTATATTTGTAAATGGATTAAATGGTACTTTATAACATTTAGATGTTTTCTTGTGAATATGGTTCAAAATGAATGTTTTGAAATTGAATTGAGCAACATTGAGCATTGATCTATAATTTTTTAGAAAGTAATATATAAATGTGCAGAATTGAGCGTTATAAATGTGCTGAATTGAGTCTATACAGATTATCTATTCATAACGCTTTCAAACTACGCTGAAAATAAGTGTAGCAGAAATTCATCATATTCATGACGGTTATTTTATGACGCTTTTAAAAAACATTTATAACACCCGTTTTCATAACGGTTGCTGTGGAAAAAAAAGCGTCATGGTTTGTCATTAATGACGGTTTTTAGCCGTCATTAAAAGGTATTTCTGTTGTAGTACAAGTTCTGCATGGATAAAAATGTAGATGTCAGCTATTTAATCTATGAAAAGAAGGTTGATAAAATCATTTAATACCTTTGGAATCAGCAGGAGTAGTTTCTCCAAGTGCTACTTCTTCACCGCATTCTTTTCTGGAGGCACATGCACCTCAACATCCTCTTCAGGATTTAGCGTGTCATCAACAGCTTCCGAGGATACATGGACATTAGCGTCCTCTTCTGGATTTAAAGTATCATCAATAGCTTTTGTTGATGCATCTTCATTACTTATACTGTCCTCTGGTGCATCTTCGCTGTCAGTTGCGATGGTCGGATCAACATCATCCTGAAGGCCAAAGTCGCAATCATTCAATGCATCGATCATTAAACGATCTTCTTCTTCACGGAGTGTTCCTGGTGTAGCAGGAAGCTGTGTAGTTTCCACCGCAAGTGAAGGAGACCGCAAAACTTTATCCTCTCTCTCCACAATATCTTCCCTGGGCTCTACAGCCTCATCCCTCTGTTCTGGACAAGGAGTTTTCTGCCTGGGTTCAGGGGCAGGAGTAGGAGATGACATTGTAACTCCGACAATAGCACTAGCTACGACCGATGACATAGGTCGAGGAGTGACTACCTTCTTTCTCCGGAAGACTATCTTCTTTCTATGTAGAGGTCTCTTTGGACTCTCTACATCTATAACATTGTCTTGTCTTTGGATAGAGGTCGGGGTCGCCGCCTCTTCTCTTTGAGTTGATTCGGCCTGTTGCCGAGATTGTGATCGGGTCATGACCCTTTCTGATGGTTCCAAGACAAGTTTCTTCTTCGCAACTGGAGAATAAGTTTCTTCTCTCCTTCTCTTCCTCTCCTTGGCGGGAGATTTAATAACTTTCAAAGAGATGCACAATGGTTCGTTGACTTCTTCCGGAAAGTTGGCTTCCCTTGAAGCTTCCAACGGCGCATCGGCCGGTTCACGCTCTTCTTCGTTGCCAGGAGCCACCACAACAGTTGTTTCCTTCTTTAATCTGGTAGCTGTCGCGAAGCTATCGGCAAGACTAAAATTCTCAGCAAAGGTGTTCTCCGATGTGTAGAAGATGGAATATGTGTACAGCATCCGCGGGCCATGGTCGCTCTTCGTCGGCATCGAAAACATTATTTTTGTGTCTCGAGCGTTATAATAAGCCCAAGCCTGGGCGCCATCGATCAAATAACCTTGTCCTTGCAGGCACGTTATGGCGTTACCCACGTGGAATTGATCGTAGTCGAATTGACGGGCAAAGCGGCTGGGAAGATATGGTTCCAAGTAACATTCATCTTCAAATCTATAAACCAGGTGCGACGGTCTGATTGTCTTCAGCCAATCAAACACTGCACGACCCAAAGGTTGCCTCCCAAGATCAACCAGATTTGTAGACATATGTTCATAACCAGTCGGAGGGGGAACACAGTAGAAATTCTACCCTTTCCCGAGATTCAAAGCTCGTCTGCAATCTCTTAGGCTGGTATATATCCATTTGCTTCTGGAGAATCTCCGTAAGAAGCTGCCGCCTATCGCTCCCATGTCAGGATTCATCAATGCAGGATAGTGCAGAAGCAACCATCCGAACAAATAAGTGTAGGGAAGCTCCAGCCGAGGGAAGTTTCCTTTCTCTCCTTTCCCCTTGAGCATTGAATCAACAAAAAAAAACGAAGACCCGCGTTCACTCTGCAGGTCATCGCTGATAGCAGGTCTATCCGATAGCCAAAGACTAAACGGACGGCAGCAAAGAGTACGCCACGATGGAAGCGATCTACGGCGCTCGCTCCAGGGATGACGAATCGTCGGAGCCAATATGTGAGAAAACCCGCCAGCTGGGCTTCCTTTGACACGGGCCTATAGTCCCTTCTCATGAAACTTTCAATAATATCTCCTGTCTTGAAAGGAGGATATTGAAGTTCATCATCAACCTTGATGTCCATTTCCTTGTTTTCCTCCATCAATCCTATCACCTCACTATGGCTGAGTGGTTTGAAGAAGGTAGGGTTACACGTATCGTGCTCCTTAGTCTTTTTCTCCATGATATGGTTAAGGAAGAGATAAGGCAACCACTTTGACGAGTAGCAAGTGCCAGAGGAACCACTCTTGTAATACATGGAGCAAATCTTATAGTGGCACAGCAGTTCTTCAAAAACGGCCACAATATCAGCATTCTCACGACGAAGTCGGTCCAACTCGTCATTGGTTGGAACAAATTCTTCATAGGGGAAGTCTTCCATTGGTAAGCTCGAGATATACTTCATCTCATGAAGAGCTAGTCCAATCTCTCCACAGGGTGTCATGACAGTCCCTGTCCTAAAATTGTACCTCTCCGCCAAAGCGAAAAACAGATGAGGGTTGGGGTGGAATCCATATACAGTAGAGTATACCGCCTGGTACAGCTCAATCTTTTTGAGCTTCTCTCCGAACTGAGCCAATATCCAATTGGCTATGCAGTAACATCTTTTGTTATCTGGGGTCACCAGACCTGCCAATCGGATGTCCTGATCCGGATATCTTCCCTCAACCTTTGCAAATTCATTCGCAAAGATCGGTATTCTAACTGGCAGCAGCAGGGAGGAGTTCTCCGGTGGGATGCAGCCGAGCTTCAATCCTCTGAGCAAGGAGCTGTGACGCTCAGAGGAGCTATAGAACATATCCTTATTATTCGGTCCTTTCTTCACTCAAATATTTCCTGTTCTGGCTTGTTGGAGAGGAGTAATATCCCAGTCCATCCTCCTGGGATAACTCGCATGAGCATAGCGAGATAAAGGGAGGCACCTGGCAATGTCTGGTAACAGTATTCTTTTCTCGCCTCTCTGAAAGAGTCTTTGTTCAACTCGAGGCCTCGGCTGAGAACTCTTATCAAGAGCCTCACCGAACAGAAATAGAGGCTTCTTATGAGTCACGGCGTCAGCGGTTTGCAAAGGCTGCCCGTTCATCAGACTTAGCAATGTCTCATTATCCTATGCTGTTAGAATGGCCTGTCGGGAAGATGGCAGGGCATACTGAGGAAATATCACATGGGACAGATCCTCCTTAAATTCTGGCTCAGCTAAAGTCCCTGCAAATACTTCATAATTCGGGTCTTCCCTGAGGTTGACTACATCAAACAAAGAGACAGAATTCAGTACATGTTAAATCAAAGATTCTGTTCAAAAGATTAGCAAATTGTGCAAGCATCAGATTGCGCTGTGTGCATGGCATCAGATTGCGCTAATGCAGTCTACATGCGCAAAATGTCCAGTTGCGCCAATACATCTACTTGCGTAAGTCATCAGATTGTGCTGAGCAATTTGCGCAAAGCATCAGTTTGTGCTGAACAGACTTGCACAAATCGGCAGATTGCGCTGAACATTTGCCAGCGCTTTCCACCGATTGCGCAAAAAAATAGTTTTTATAAAAATGAAAACTATTGAGTTTATGCAACCAAAACCCTAAACAGGGCGGCACAATTCAACCAAATCTCTAAAAAGAGATTCGACAATGTCAAAGAACCCTAAAAAGGATGTTTTTGATCGAGTCCATCGACTACCTTGCAGCGCAGGATGACCGACTTCGTGACGAGAAATCCGAGGCGCAGCCCGAGTCGAAGACTAAGCGGGGGCTTTGCCCTTCTCGGCGGCTGAACGTTTAGGGGCCATTGATGTCGACGGAGGAGAAGGAGAAGAGTCAAAGAGGGCACAGGAGCTTTTTCTCTTTCGAACAAGTGGAAACAAGTAAAGAATGACAGAAAGAAGAATGAGAACTATTTATAGTTTTTCAAAAGTAACAGTCAACTCAGATTGAGCCGAGAAATTAGAAGCTGATTCCTCCAATTGCGCAGACAGGACATTACTTGCGCAACTTGATTTTAAAATCAAAATTCAAGTTGCACCCATCAAAAAGGCAAAGAAAATCAAGTTGTGCACTCTTCAATTGAACTGCACAGGAGACAGATTGTGCAACACCTCAACTGCGCAGACTGAACTGCGCACTCATCCAAGTGCGCTAGCTGACGTGGCCTCGTCATCATTATCTGACAGAGAATCAGATCTTCTGACAGCTGACAGCACGAAAAACGAGGAAACTGTTCGTTTCTCGTGCAGTACAGCGCTCGAGGACAGCTGTACATACAGCACAATCTGCCCGACTCTCTACAGCGCAATTCAATCTAGCACAATCTGAAGCCAGCGCAGTTTATGTGGCGCACTCCATCAAGACAACTGACAATTTACACATGGCCTACATGCCATCAATTACTCACCATGTGGCAACCGTCTGTACACGACCAAGCGCATTTCAATCAAACAATGCCACGCGTCACATACAGGTGGTCCACGATCGAGTAACTGCCTGCGCAGTTCGTTGCTTGTGCAATCCAATGTCTGCGCAATCCATCATGCGCAATTCAGAATAACTAAAAATTGGTTATTTCCAGAACTCTATAAATAGAGTTTCAAGTCTTCATTATCAATCACAGATCATCCCAAATCAGACCAAAATCATCACCAGAGATTAGGAGTTCTTGCCAAAGTGCTGCTGCATTCTTCAGAGGCTACCATCTTCAAAGTTCACATCGTCCAAGGAATAAAGCGATCGTCTTCAGATCGGATTCCTATAGTTGTACTTTCCCATAATTCTATTATAATCTTCTTACAAAGTTTGTGAAATAAAAAACAACTTTTGTTTTTGTAAACAAGTGTCAATTCCTAGAAACGGTCTAACTAAGATTTGTTGAACAATTATATAAGAACAATTGTCTAAATGAATATTTTATTAAGAAATAATCTTTGTTATCAGTAGCAAATAATTAATTGTGAAAACATTCACACTAGCAAATATTTACATGATAAGAACTATATGAAGACAACAGTCAAACATTAACAATAGCAAAACGTTGACAGTAGCAAATATTTATATGGTAAGAAAATTATTAATTATGAATGAACCTTTTGTCACGCCCCAGAACCAGAATACTGGAGAGCGGGGGACAGACACAGCCAGCTACGTACATTGAAGTGCAACCCACCTCGCAATACAGTAACGGCTGTCTAGATGCATGAGGGTTAAATTACAATCCATCAGTCTCTATAGTCAGGAACAAGCCTAGTGTCTCAATCTCAAGTAAGCAAATAAATGTACAAGATGTTAGATCATCAGACGTACGACGTAAGGCGTCCCAAACATTACATATTCAGATGATCATGAAGCTAGTCATACAAAATGCGAGACTAGCAATAGTTAAGTCATACATGATCAATCCTAGATTTTTCAATCATGTTACAACCCTTAGGCAAACAAAAATTAAGTTTCACCATGAGCTAACACTTACTCGACGGCTAAACGCCTCAAAGAACAATTTACAATAGAGTAGGAGAGCAAAATAAGAAACCCACTCGTTGCCAGGATTACATCTGGTGTTCACCATCTAGCTGATAAGCAGAAAGATCCTCAGGTATCACTCTGAAATCTGGCCATACAAAACCAGCTGGGTCAGACCCCAGAAAGAGCAAGTGCCACAAGGGAGGCTTCATTAAGGAACTAAAACCAGCATATGATAAAATAGAAGAATAAATAAATGGACATGCTTAAATGACAAAAAGACATGGTTAGAATAAAATAATAGCTTTCATTAGGAAAAATAATAGATAGAATATAATTCCCATGCTAATCACGAGCAAGCATTCAGGTACGTCCAATCAAGTCCTACGGCTTGTTGTCATTAGCTAACTAGGGTTATCACAGGCCTAGTTACTAGCAAGATGCAATGAGATGTTCTCGCAGTCACAAGCCCTGCAACTATCCAGGTTATCCAGGCGAGATGATTTACAAGAGTTACAAGAGTTATCAAGAATACTGGTGTACTTTCAGTACTTATGTTTTCAAGAAGTGCCCCACATGACAGTGAGCTGGAAATGTGCCCTACTCGTCGGCAGGCTACAAGTATCTCAGGTGTGGCTGGAATAACAGGATCGCCTATAACTGAGAAAATTTCTCTATATGGACTACTTGATCAATCTACTAATTTAATCTAGTCGGATTCATTATGAATTCCTGACCGTGGTAACCAGGAATCCATGTCCTAGACATGATGCAAGACGAGACATGTAGCTTGTACAGGCAAAATCAAGAAAATCAACTACGGTGTCAAGACAAGAGTTACCTAGCAAGTCGGGGTAGCTGTCACAACAACATTTCAAGATTATACATGTCATGTCAAGTTTACTTGTTATGTCAAGAGTACTTGTCAGGAGTGCGCCTCGATGGGCCACTATCAAGTTTATATAGGTCATATCAAGTTTACTTGTTACTTGTCAAGAGTACGCCTCGACGGGCCACTATCAAGATTATCAAGAAGGGTTCATGTTATCATGTCGTGTTCATGCCAAGTCGTGTTCATGTCAAGTCGTATTCATGTCAAGTTCAATACTGACAAGTCATGTCATGCTCAAGTTTATTATGTTCCATATCAACAAGTCATCAAGTCGGGTCGTCGCAAGTTAGGCCAAGTACAAGACACATACAAGATCACAAGCATAAGTAACAAGAACTAGGAGAACATGCATGGGGGTAAGGGGCAAGGGGTATCATGGCAAACAAGTGGCGCTAGTCAAGTGGCGCCAGGGAGGTGATAGTAGCGCCCAGTCAAGTGGCGCCAAGGGTGAAAGGTGGCGCCTAACTAAGTGGCGCCAAGGGGGACAGGTGGCGCCTGGGCTGGGTTGCGCCAGGCTGGGGTGTGCCAGACTAAGCTGCGCGAGGTTGAAAGGCACGACGCTAAAGAGCGTCGGCTGGGTTGTGCCATAGGCAAGTGCGCCAGGGCCAATAGGTGCCTGGCCTAGGGTGCGCCTGGAGAGGCGCAGCGTTAAAGGGCGCGCACAACCAAATGACACGACGCCAAGAGCGCGCGCAACTCAGTGGCGCAGCGCTAAAGAGCGCAAGCACACTGCTCACCTTCTTCTTCAACAGACCGAGAAGAGACTGTATAGAACAAGATTTCCTACAGCCTAGGACGACTAGTTTTGGAAAATACTAAGTTTTAATAGATCAAAACCCAAAAAACAAGAAAAGCTCAAAATCTAGATCTACAAAAATCCATCCGTCAAAACCAAGAATGTCAAGTTCTAATGAGGCTTAGAATCTTGCAAGGAAGAGAATAGAACATTAAAACTTGAGATCCATCATGAAGCAAGTTGCACTTGCCTAGGGTTTCTTTGGTGGGTGGGGAGGAGTAATGGAGAAGATGAAGAAAATAAATGAAGAGTTATGGAAGAGAGAGAGAGGAGTTGACTTATATACCAACATACTCATCTCAAACCCACAAAACCAAACCAAGCCAAGCCAAGATGAACCAAAATAAACCAAGTCAAGCCATGATGAACTAAGACCAAATAAATCAAGGCTAGATTAACCCAGGACTAGGCTAAACAAGATAAGTCAAAACACGGGTCACCTGACAAACGTCAGAAATCCGTACACGTATACTGAAAATACGTATAACGGAAAACGAGAGTGACAACTCTATCCACCTTAGAAGAATTCCGTCCTTAAAATTTAAATCAAGAGAGTAGAGGTGTCGGGGTAAGCTATATTAATCACGGGCAATCTATGGCTAGCAGTCAATCAAGCAATCATTCATGCAAACAAGAAAGTAAAAGCATAAGGCATAAGGAAGACACTATACCTTATGAGTCAAATAGGTGTGGATATCGTGATCGGATATTATCCTCACGTTCCCAAGTTGACTCACCCAAAGAGTGATAACCCCAAGCAACACAGACTAAACTAATAGTCTTGTTCTTGAGTATATTCTCCCTTCGGTCCAATATGGATACGGGCCTTTCCTCATACGAAAGGTTGTTACCAACAACTAATTTTGAATGATCAAGGATATGGCTCGGATCCGAGATATACCATCACAATTAGGATACATGAAATACGTCATGTACCTCACGTAATGACGGTGGAAGAGCGAGACGATAGGAAACATCACCTACTCGCTCGAGAATATTAAACAGCCCTATATACCTAGGACTAAGCTTTTCCCGTACGCCGAATCGAATGACGCCACGGGTGCGAGATCCTAAGAAATACGTGGTCGCCGATAGAAAACTCAAGAGGACATCGATGAGAATCAACCCAATGGCGCTGACGATCTTGTGCAACTCGAAGATGATCTCTGACTTGTCTGACCACCTCGACAGCCTGCGTAACCATTTCTGGACCAAGCATCTGCCTCTCGCCTACATCATCTCAGGCTAAAGGTCATCTGTACTTTCTGCCATACAGTACCTCAAATGGTGCCATCTTGATACCGGCCTAAAAACTGTTATTGTAGGAGAACTCTACCAAGTACAGTTGAATTTTCTATGAACCACCAAAGTCTAGTGTACATAATCGCAACAAATCTTTATGAGTTTGAATTGTGCGCTTTGACTGACCATCTATCTGCGGATGATAAGCTGAACTAAACTCGAGACGAGTTCCCAAACTCTCTTGAAGACTCCACCAAAAGTGTGATATAAATTTTGAATCTCTGTCTGATACGATACTGACTGGCACGCCATGCAATCTGACTATCTGCCTACGGTACATCTCTGCTAGCCGATCCGTCGACTGACCAATCCTGAAAGGAAGAAAATGAGCTACCTTGGTGAGTCGGTCAACTATAACCTATATAGCATCTCCGCGGGTGGTTAAAATAGCATTTTTGTAATGGAATAGAAGGAGAAGGTCGAGAAAGATACACAAGTTCTGGAGGAGCCCAATTTTTTTTGCAAGGACCAACTCATTGATGTTTTTCCTGAGACCGACGTTCCACAAATGGATAACTTGTTGCTTAATTACAGAGCATGGATGCTCAATTGGAGGCCAAGATTCAAACAAAGGAGGTTGAGCTGCAGAATAATTTTCGTGTTAAGGAGGCCGATCAGCCCCACCTTCGACTCGCACCCGTCCATGCTCCCACCGTGCAGCGACGTCGTCGTCGTCCGACCTACTGCCTGCAGACGAGGCAAAGTTGGTCCGTGCATTGGTGCCTCGTAGAGCATCGTCGTACTCACGTGCGGCGTCCTTCGCCACGTCGAATGAACCCAGCCATAATCTTAATCTGCAGGTGTACTTAGAGATAATGCTACATAGGTTGCTATGTACCATGTGTTTGTAAAGAACTGAAGTGGTGATTTGCTAAAAAAAGAAAGAAATGGGGATTTAGGTAACCCAGTTACAAAACCATGGTAATACGCTCCCATTTCTATTATGGGATCGGTAAAGGTTGAAGAAGTCTAGCTGGCCTCTGATGTTCAGCTTTAACTTGTTGGCAAACTAAACAACGAGTGACACACCGAGCTATCTTTCTCTTCATGTCATTCCACAAGAAATGCTGACAGATATTATGGTACATCTTCGTACCACTGGAATGAATTGAATACTGTAAACTGTGAGCCTCTGCCATGATCTCTTGCCTGATGTCACCACTGGGTACACAAAGACGCCTTCCATGTCGGAGAGTACCGTATTCATGAATGCATAACTCTTCTCTTCGTCCCGCTTCACACTCTGTCCTAAGCCGCTGAAGCTTAGAATCCGTAGATTGAGCTACCTTGATTCTCTCCACTATGCTGGACTGAACTTGCATACTGGCCATCAATGCCACATTGGTAGAAAGAACAATCTCTATTCCCATCTTCTGAAGATCCGCTAATAACTCTGGCTGTGCTGTTAGAAAATAAGCTCCGGCTCTTCTACTCAACGTATATACAACTACGTTGGCCTTTCCAGGATGATACTACATGTTGATGTCACAATCCACTAGCAACTCTAGCCATCTTCTCTAACGCATGTTAAGATCCTTCTGGGTAAACATATTCTTAAGACTCTCGTGGTCGGTGAAAATCTCTACCCGATCTCCATACAAGTAATGCCTCTAAAGCTTAAGTGCAAAAACTACCGATGCTAACTCCAAGTCATGGGTTGGGTAATTCCTCTCATGATCACGAAGCTGACATGACGCATAAGCTACTACCGTACCATATTGTATCAAGATGCAGCCCAATCCTCTGCCTGAAGCGTCATAATAAACTGAGAATCCTCCAGTCCCATCTGGAAGCGTGAGTATGGGTGTTGTCATCAATCCTTGCTTTAACTTCTCGAATGAACTCTGGCACTCTACTGTCCAAGCAAACTGCACCTCCTTGCGGGTCAACTGCGTCAATGGTGCTGAAATCCGAGCAAAATCTGATACATATCGTCGGTAATAGACGGCCAATCCTAAAAAAGTATGAATTTTTGTGATGGTACTGGGTACTGGCCATGTCTCTATAGCCACTATCTTCTGGGGGTCCATGTCCTAGACATGATGCAAGACGAGACATGTAGCTTGTACAGGAAAAATCAAGAAAATCAACCACGGTGTCAAGACAAGAGTTACTGAGCAAGTCGGGGTTGCTGTCACAACAGCCTTTCAAGATTATATATGTCATGTCAGGTTTACTTGTTATGTCAAGAGTACTTGTCAGGAGTGCGCCTTGACGGGCCACTATCAAGTTTATACAAGTCATATCAAGTTTACTTGTTACTTGTCAAGAGTGAGCCTCGACGGGCCACTATCAAGATTATCAAGAAGGGTTCATGTTATCATGTCGTGTTCATGCCAAGTTGTGTTCATGTCAAGTCGTATTCATGTCAAGTTCAATACTGACAAGTCATGTCATGCTCAAGTTTATCATATTCCATATCAACAAGTTATCAAGTCTGGTCGTTGCAAGTTAGGCCAAGTACAAGACACATGCAAGATCACAAGCATAAGCAATAAGAACTAGGAGAACATACATGGGGGTAAGGGGCAAGGGGTATTATGGCAAACAATTGGCGTTGGTCAAGTGGCGCCAGGGAGGTGACAGGTGGCGCCTAGCCAAGTGACGCCAAGGGGGACATGTGACGCCAAGGGGGACAAGTGGCACCTGGGCTGGGGTGCGCCAGACTAAACTGTGCGAGGTCGAAAGGCGCGACTCTAAAGAGCGTCGGCTGGGTTGCGCCAGGGGCAAGTGCGCCAGGGCTAATAGGTGCCTGGGCTAGGGTGCTCCTGGAGAGGCACAGCGGTAAAGAGCGCGCACAACCAAATGGCACGACGCCAAGAGCGCGCGCAACTCAGTGGTACGGCGCTGAGCGCAAGCACACTTCTCACCTTCTTCTCCAACAGACCGCGAAGAGCTCAAAGAACCCATGAACTTCAAAATGCCATAACTTGCCCAAAATAAGTCCGAATTGAGACTTTCAAGGATCTAAACTATATAGAACGAGATTTTCTACAGCCTGGGACGTCTGGTTTTAGAAAATACCAAGTTTTAATAGATCAAAACCCAAAAAAAACTCAAAATCTAGATCTACAAAAATCTATCCATCAAAACCAATAATGTCAAGTTCTAATGAGGCTTAGAATCTTGCAAGGAAGAGAATAGAACATTAAAACTTGAGATCCGTCATGAAGCAAGTTGCACTTGCCTCAGATTTTTTTGGTGGGTGGGAAGGAGTAATGGAGAAGATGAAGAAAATAAATGAAGAGTTATGGAAGAGAGAGAGAGAGAGAGAGAGAGAGAGAGAGAGAGAGAGAGAGAGAGAGAGAGAGAGGTTGACTTATATACCAACATACTCATCTCAAACCACACAAAACCAAACCAAGCCAAGCCAAGCCAAGCCAAGCCAAGATGAACTTAAATAAACCAAGTCAAGCCATGATGAACCAAGACCAAATAAACCAAGGCTAGATTAACCTAGGACTAGGCTAAACAAGACAAGTCAAAACACGGGTCACCTGACAAACGTCAGAAATCCGTACACGTATACTGAAAATACGTATAACGGAAAATGAGAGTGACACCTTTGCTAAGAGAAAAACTTTCTAAAGACAACTTTCTTATCGTTTGATAGTAAGAAATTATGAACGAACCTTTGACAGTTATGGTAAGAAAATATTTATATGGTAAGTAAATATTTCTATGTACGAATTTTGACAGTTATGCTAAGAGCAAAACTTTCTAAAGACAATTATGAATGAACCTTTGACAGTAGCAAATATTTATATTGTAAGCAAATATTTCAACTTTCTAAATACAAATTTTAGTGAGCAAATGTTTAACAGTAGCAAATATTTACAAATAATATAACACCAGTGACAACTTAAACAGAACAAAATTTTCAGTGAGCAAATGTACAGTGAGCAAAACTTCAGTGAGCAAATTTACAGTGAACTTTTAACAGAATTTTTAGTGAACTTCAGTGAGCACAACTTTTAACAGAAGAAAATATTTTTGGAAAATGACTTAACTCTTAGATTGTTTGAATTTTCTTCACTTTTTTGTTAAAAATCTGCAAGAAATAAAAAATTTATATTAGAGGTTACCGGCCTTCGGGAAAGTCGTGCACGTAGCACTGTCCTAAGAATTAGTCTGGGTCTATGTGCAGATTGTATTCGAACGCTCTTAATGGTAAAATTTCCGTTCCATCGGAATCTCCTTGCCGCGTACGACGTAAATGTAGAAGCATGAAAAATATTGCTTTTAGTCCCACATCGGAAAGGAGAAGAAGAAAGGGCTCACTCCATTCTATAAATAGAGCCCCCTTACCTCCTTTAAAAAGGGCACCAACTTCTCTTCCCTCCTTCCAAACTTGGACTCTTCCTATTACGCACCTTCGGGTGCTAAGTAGAAGAAGTCTAGGGCAGCGCGGGCTCATCGGGCTCAGTCAGCTGTCCCAACCTCTGACCATCAAGAGCGTCCCGCTAAGCGGGCCTCTGATGAAAATGTGTACAGAGCCGCCTGTGTCCAGCCCCCGGCGACAAACGGACAGAGTGGTTCTCAAGAGTCTCCCAACAAAGATCAAGGCAAGTGTTTCTATTAGCCCCCACACCAGGGAGCAAACGTGATACCTACGCACTCGTGTGTTCGGGATACCCGGGCCCACAAAGCGAGTGCACGGGCAGATCGAGACATTCCTCATGCGGCTCGGTCATGAGAGGTCCTTCATGCGGCTCAGTCATGAGATATTCCTCATGCGGCTTGGTCATGAGACGTCCTTCATACGGCTCGGTCATGAGACATTCCTCATGCGGCTCGGTCATGAGACGTCCTTCATGCGGTTCGGTCATGAGACATTCTTCATGCGGCACAGAACCCAGGAAGCTTCATGCAGCTCAAAATCAGACGAGCTTCATGCGGCTCAAGAGTATCATGCGGCTCAAAAGTCATCAACATGGACATGCGGCTCAAACACATAGGCAACTCGAGTAAACTCCATGCGGCCCACAGAGAGAGGCCACGTGGCCTTCAAAGCAGCTGTGCCCAGCATCGTTTGAACGCAATTAATGCTCTGACGGCTGACAGCCGACAGTCCTGACGTAAAGTAGTCATAATGGCTGACACAAAAGCACTATCTTCCTAGGGAACTGGAGAAAATCTTCACAGCTTCGAGGCAAGTTTATACGGCCAGATTAGACGAGTTCATGCGGCCAGTGCAGAGAAACCTATACGGTTCAATCATGAAGGTCCCCCATGCGGCTCGGTCGTGAAAGAAACCCATACGGCTCGGCCATGAAGACTCTCATACAGCTCGGCCATGAAGATCTCCATGCGGCTCGGTCATGAACATATTCATGCGGCTCGGTCATGATGACCTTCATGCGGTTCGAGTATAGAGACTATTCATGCGGCTCGGTCATAAAACCTTTCATGCGGCTCGGTCATGACGACCTTCATACGGCCCAAATATGAATGCTCCTCATGCGGCTCAACAATGATGACAGAACACGTGTCCTAAAGATAATCTAATTTTGGGTCAGATTCCAATGATTTGGAACACATGGCAAGAGAATGAATTAAATTGATTCATTCAGATTTGCGAATATCAGCAAATCATCATGATGGAAATTTATTGCAATCAACATTAATGACTGACATAATTTGGCATAATCCTCATTAATGGCCCAGATCCTTCACGCTCAAGATTAATGGTCCAGATTGATCATTTACCAGGCCGCCGCTACTTTGAGAATGGGCAATCATTACAAATCCTAATGATGCTCCCTACTATTATAAATAGCAGGGTGCCATTCCCTTGCAAAATATATACGGTCAGAGAGAGATACGCATATACAGAGAGACTCCCCCAATAATCAGAGAAAAAATACACAGAGAGAGAGAGAGAAGCCAGAAGAGTGATAGAGGGAGAGCAAGAAGAGCATTTCTTCATCAACGCCAACCATCTCTTCACAGGAGCCAAGGCTGCATACCGATCGTCCAAGGAGTAAGGCTGGGCTGCCGTCGCCTTCCCGAGCCTCTATCGTCACCCCCCAGAATCTAAAATAAAAAATTATACTTAGACTGCTGTACCTAGGTTTTTGTCCCTAGGCTTTCTTTGTACAAGCGAGTTTGTATTGTGAGTCTAAGTTCAGTCCTCCCATAAAACTGTTCTGTACTTTAACAATCAATGGCAAACACGATGGTGACTCTGCTGGGGACAAACTTCTCTACGGCTGAGGAGTTGGTGACGCAGTCGGATGCAGCCAACCTTGCCTCCACGCAACAGAAGATGGTCGCCCGGTTCGACCAACAGGCGTTCGAAGAAATGCTCTCCGACAAGAGCGCTGGCCCGGTCCAGAAGCGAGCCCGCACGAAGAAGGCCCGCAAGGAGTGGAGACCCCGATCCTTCGTTCCTACCGAAGCTCTTGCAGAGATACCCTCTGTTGTTCAAGACGGCAAGCAAGACTCTCCTGCGGCCCCACTTCAGACCGTAGACAACTCTGCTGTCCCCAAGTCCGGCAGAAGAAAACACTATGATACTGGACTTGCAGGGGCAAAAAGGAATTCTACGCGATCCGAGCCGCATAAGGGTGCTAGCCGTACGAAAAAAGCTCATGCGGCCACATCCGCTAGCCGCATGAAGAAAACTCATGTGGTCACATCTGTCAGCCGCATAGCTTATGCGGCTACAGCTGCCAACCACACGGATGAAGCTTATGCGGTTACGGAAGTCAATCGCTTGCAGAAAATTCATACGGCCAGAATTGCCAACCGCATGCGGCCAGCCTGCACGATCGCGACTCCTACTAATCGTACAAGAACAACCCATCCGACAGCAGAAGATAACCGCATGCAGACAGCCTACACGGTTTCCAATCCTAGCCGCATAGCGTCCGTTCCACGCTCTTCTCGATCAGTCTTCGACCGTCTCTCATACGGTCCTGACCCTGATAGTTCTCTGGATGATAAGCCAGACTCTGTGGTATTCAACTTAGACTCTTCCTATTACGCACCCGCAAGTGCTAAGAAGAAGAAGTCTAGGGCAGCGCGGGCTCATCAAGCCCAGTCAGCTGCCCCAACCTCTGACTATCGGGGCATCCCGTTGACTATCACGCGGGCCTCTGATGGGAAGTTGTATAGAACCGCTCGGGTCCAGCCCCTGGCGGCAAGAGGACAAAGTGGTTCCTCTGACCTGCGTGAGGCGATCCTCCACAAGCGCAAGGAAAGAGAAGGGGCTTTGGTGTGCAAAGAGTCCTCGCTTGGACGTCACTGCACCCAAATCATCGTCAACTGCTGTTGTAACAACGCGGCAGTAACGGAGGACCGGCCGTCAGTCTTCCAAAGACTACAGCATCCGAGCTCAGAGGACGAGGCACCTCCTGTGGTCTCCTGCAACTTTGCTCGAAAAGTCCTCGCTGATGGAACGGGGAAGAAGACGAATATTTCCAGCCCGAAGACCTCAACCACTGCGACAAAAAGACTGTCGTCTAAACGAGTGCCCACCACCGGAGTTTTCCAAGGAACTCGCTCTAAGACGAAATCTGCTACAGTGAGAGGTTCGTCGTCCATAACGCAGAGGATTGCTGGGGCTGGGGGTAGCACTCCTCCGAACATCCACAACAATCCAATGTTTCAAGGAGACGAGCCCGGAGAAACAACTCTCCCATCAGGTACAACAGACGCCGATGTCCCCGAGGACATCCATGACTCTCAAGACGAAGCAAGCTCTGAGGCTAGGGGTACTGTTCCCTCCGAGTCCGAACCTGAAGAGAATATTCCCACCTACCCCGATGACTTCTCAGTGCATGGGTATGACTCGGAGGGCACATCCTCCACCGTTCCTTCCATCACTCCTCATGTAAGGACGGTGTTCATGACGGACAGCAATCAAGGTGGTTCCAGTGATCGCCAGTGCATCGACAATCTCGAAGCCATATTACTTGCTTTGGTCAAGTCTGTAGACGAGATTAAAGCAGCCCTTCCAACTCTGCAAGGAGGGACGCCTGGCCAAACAAGCGTGGGTCCCACGGTCAATGCGGACTCGAATTCAGCGGCACCGAACCCGGGCAACAATCCTTCCGAAATAACAGCCCCTACCCCGACGCGAGGCCTGGAACTTCTAGCGAACCAACCACTCCCCGCCCAGCATCGAGTACCAGACTGGGGGTCGCTAGTCTGCCAACAACTCCACGCTCTGCTCCACTAGCTGAACCCTTGACGATCAAGCTGCCCGGGTCGTCCTCTCAGTCTTCGTTTATACAGGGGGTAGCCGAAGAGGAACCGGAGCTAGCCAAGTATGTGGCTACCTCGAGCTCAATAAGCTATATACAATGTATGCTATGGAACACGGTATAGGCACTCACCTACACACACAGATGACAAATGTGTACACCGCAATCTAGCTCACTCCAGTGGAAGACGCTTACCGCATAATCGAGGGAGGGGACCATCCAATCATCTTCGGCCGGAAGGACGATCTGCATCCCTTCACCATAGAAGAAGTCGACCTGGGGTCAGATGCCGGAAGACAGCCCCTGTATCTTTATAGCCCCCAATCCAAACATCTCATGCAGAAATAGGAGTATGATCTGGAGACGACGCCAGGCTTGAACTACGACACCGGACGACGACTACCTTTAAAGCCACCGGTCCCGGCTGGCAAATCATGGGACTACTATAGGAAGACTCGATGTGGGTTAGGGTATGTTACACCCACGACGACTCCTGAGAGTTCAGATGAAGAATGCGACTGGCATTCACATTCAACCGGGTCACCAAGTTCTGACTCAGATACCAGCATTGGAGATGTATTCAGACAAGTCTTGTCAGTCAACATGGCATTCGCCGCCGCTTATGAAGAAGATGAAGACATTCCGGAAATCCTCGAGCTAGAGCCGTGGGCCCAGCAATTGGATGCACAATGGGAAAAACGGTTCGAATTGAGAGAACCTCCTACTGAAGACGAAGTCATACAGGTTGACCTCGGCAGCGAATCTTCTCCAAAACCAATTTTCGTCAGTAAAAGCCTAGCAGACGAAGAACGGGAGTCACTGCTAGAACTTGTCAGAGAATACATTGATGTGTTCGCCTGGAGCTATGAAGACATGCCAGGATTAAATCCCGACATTGCTCTTCACAAACTCAATATTTGGCCGGATGCGAAGCCAGTCAAACAACAACAGCGACGCTTCTGTCCGGGTATCATAGACGCGATCGAAGCCGAAGTCAACAAACTGATAGCCAGTGGTTTCATTCGTGAAGAACAACATCCCGATTGGGTCACCAATATAGTACCTGTCCTCAAGAAGAATAGGAAGATTCGAATCTGCATCGACTTCCACAATCTGAATGAGGCGTGCCCCAAAGATGAATTCCTCCTTCCTATCACAGACATCATGATCGACAATACCTGCGGCTTTGAACATATATCATTCATGGATGGCTTCTCGGGGTACAACCAAATCAAAATGTCTCCTGATGACGAAAAGCATACATCATTTCGAACACCAATTGGCACGTACTGCTACACAGTCATGCCTTTCGGTTTAAAGAATACCGGCGCCACATATCAAAGAGCCATGAGCATCATCTTCAGAGACCACTTATGCAAGATAGTGGAGTGCTATGTTGACGATATAGCCGTTAAGAGTCGCTGCAAGGAAGACCATCTGCAGGATCTAAGGACGGTATTCGACCTAATACGAGCGCACAATTTGAAAATGAACCCTACGAAGTCCTTTCTGGGCGTATCCAGTGGGAAGTTCTTGGGCTTCATCATCACGGCACGAGGTATCCACATAGACCCTAAGAAGACAAAAGCAATCATGGAGATGGGTCCCCCGAGAAATCTTCGCGAACTCAGAGGCCTCCAAGAGAGGCTAGCTTACATCAGGAGATTCATTTCTAACCTCTCCGGGCGATGCCGACCGTTCACGCACCTCATGAAGAAAGAAGTCTCATTCGTTTGGGACGAGGAATGTCAGCGTGCTTTCGACAGCATCAAAGAATATTTGTCAAATCCTCCAGTCTTGGTAGCCCCGGTTCCTGGAAAACCATTCATGCTCTATGTACGAGCAATGGAACACTCCCTCGGGGCTCTGCTGGCACAAAACAACGACATAGGCCACGAGCAAGCCATATATTACCTCAGCCGAATGATGATTAGGACAGAGCATCGATACACCGCTGTGAAGAAGGAATGCCTCGCCCTGGTGTTCGCCATTCAGAAAACGCAACACTATGTCACCGGACAAACGATACATGTGATCTCACGAGTCAACCCTCTCAGAGTCCTCATGACTAAGCCAGGGGCACTCAGCTCTCGCCTCGCTATATGGGCAATATTGCTGTCCCCTTATCATATGATCTTCGTCCCACAAAAGGCAGTCAAAGGTCAAGCCCTGGCAGACTTCTTAGCAGTCCACCCAGGCTCGGAGTCCTCCAGAATATATGAAGAGATCCCAGATGAGGTCGCCGACTCGCATGTAACCTCTCACAAGGCTATATGGCGAATGTTCTTCGACGGTGCTTCAAGGACCGGACCTAAAGGCAATATAGTCGTCGGAGTCGGGGTGGTGCTGATCTCCCCTTCCGGATTGGTGATTAACCGCGCTTATTCCCTCACAGAGCCCTGTTCTAACAATGTGGCCGAGTACAACGCTCTGGTCATTGGCCTCCAACTCGCAAGAGAGCTGGAGGTAGAATACCTTGAAGCATACGGCGATTCCCAACTAATCGTCAATCAGATCCGGGGCTCATACGAGGTCCGCCACGAAGACATGATCCCTTATCACCAAATAGCGATTAATATTATCTCATCATTCGAGGGATTCTTCATCGAACATGTCCCCAGACTCCGAAATATCGAAGCTGATGCCTTAGCTGGTCTTGCCGCTTCCCTAGCAGTTCCGAAATATGATCGCCAATCAGTGGATGCGATAGGCCAAGAACTGGTCTGTCCCAAGAACAATATGCAATTTGTGGCGAGTTATTCCGCCCAGACGATCGATGATGCCCCAGATTGGAGACAACCATTCATCGACTTCGTTGTCTACGACATCCTGCCCGAGAACCCAAAGGAAGCCACTTCCATCAGACGGCGTTCTCTCAGATTCTTCTACGATACAGAGACGAGAATGCTGTATCGCCGCTCCTACGATGGATTACTGCTTCGGTGTCTGTCAAACGCAGAAGCCAAAAAAGCCATACGAGAAGCTCATGATGGCGTCTGCGGGGCCCACCAGCCCAGTCCTAAATTGCAAGACCGCCTTCGACGAATGGGCTACTATTGGCCCACGATGGTGGCAGATGCGATAGATTATGCTAGAAAATACAAAGCCTGCCAAGTCCACGCGGACTTCATTCATCAATCATCCGAGTTTCTACATCCGACAGTGGCATCCTGGCCATTCGAAGCATGGGGAATAGATATTATTGGTCCAATCACCCCACCTTCCTCCCGAGGACATCGCTTCATACTTGCGATCACTGATTACTTCTCCAAATGGGCGGAAGCTGTCCCACTCGCAGAAGTTAAGACTTCAAACGTGATCAGCTTCCTTAAGCATCACGTCATCTACCGCTTTGGACTGCCCCGAAGAATAATCCACGATAATGGACCGCAGTTTACAAGCCACGCATTCTATCGGTTTTGCGATAAGCACCGTATTCAGAATGTCGCTTCGACACCGTACAACCTGGCAGTGAACGGGTTGGCAAAGGCATTCAACAAAACAATCATCAAACTCTTCAAGAAGTTTGTCTCCTCCAACAAACGCGACTGGAACGAGAAGCTCGGTGAATGCTTATGGGCTTATCGCACCACGGTTCGAACAGCCATCGGAAATACACTATTCTCCCTGGTGTATGGAAGTGAGGCAGTCCTCCCATTGGAGACTCAGATCCCCTCACTATGCATCGCCCTCACACATCAATTGACGACAGACGAAAACTACCATCGCCGTCTACAGGAATTGGAGGCACTAGATGAAAAGCGCCTCTTGAATCAGCAACGAATTGAGCTATACCAAGCACGCATCTCCGGAGCCTTCAACAAGAAGGTCAAAATCAGAACATTCCAGGTGGGCGATCTCGTTCTGGCAGTCCGGAGGCCGATGGTCATGACTCACAAGACCGCCGACAAATTCTAGCCAAAGTGGGAAGGCCCATTTATCATTGAGACAGTATTCTCCAACGGTGCTTACCGCCTCGCAAAATAAAATAGAGACTTGCTCATGTTGACCGTCAACGGCAAGTTCCTGAAGAAATATTATGTCTAAACGATATTCTCTCCAGATCATCGAGTCATGTACCCGCTGGTACCGCTGAACTCACATCCACAACATTTCAGATTATCGAGTCATGTACCCGCTGGTGCCGCTGAACTCACTTTTCCAATATTCCAAATTATCGAGTTATGTATCCGCTGGTGCCGCTGAACTCACATCCACAACATTCCAGATTATCAAGCCATATACCCGCCGGTGCCGCTGAACTCACATTTCCAAATTCCAAATTATCGAGTTATGTACCCGCAGGTGCCTCTGAACTCACATCCCGGTCACTCTTTCAGATAGAAAGTCATGTATGACCATACCCCTGAATTTTCTTCCTGAAAGAGATCCTCCCTCATGATCCACTACCCGCACTCCCAGTGCACAAAAAGGGTAACAGATCCACAAATTTCCAAAACGGCCATGTCCTCATTACCTCTGAGTTGTTCCATTTCCACCAAAAACAAATCACCCCTTTACATAGAACTTCCATGTCCTCATTACCTCTGAGTCGTTCTATGTACCCTCCTTCATTGAGCCCACTCCTGCCATGTCCTCATTACCTCTGAGTGGGAAGGCTCCGTCGAAGAAACCTTCATGCTTGCCATGTCCTCATTACCTCTGAGTAAGTATGAAGATTCCCTTTCGACTTATTATCTGTACCCACAACCGGAGTACGCCAAGGATAATAGGTCCACAAATATCCTCCGTTGAGTCCACTCCTGCCATGTCTTCATTACCTCTGAGTAGGAACTCCACGGTAAAACCCTCATACTTGCCATGTCCTCATTACCTCTGAGTAAGTATGTTGGTTCCCCTTCACCCTATTATCCGTATCCTAAGTAGGGATACGCCAAGGATAATTAGCCCACAAATGTCCTCTGCTGACCACAAATGTCCTCTGTTGACCACAAAAGTCCTCTGTTGACCACAAATATCCTCCGTGAATCCATACTTGCCATGTCCTCACTACCTCTGAGTAAGTATGATGGTCCTCCCTCGACTTATTATCTGTACCCACGATCTGAGTACGCCCAAAGATAATAAGCCCACAAACGTCTTCCGATGACCACAAATGTCCTCAGTCGACCACAGATGCTGTACTGGGTCTCCAGTACACGCCCATCCCTTCCCTATCATGCCTAGGAGCCCAGTTACTCCCTGGCATTCTCTCGAATACCAAAAACTTCTATAGCTGTCTTATCGCGAAGTTGTTCTAGGTATTCCTCTTCGAAACTTGTTACTCGTACCTAAAACCAAGGTACGCCCAGGGTAACAGGTCCACAAATAATCCCCCAGCAGGTCCAATTCTACAAACACCACAAGTACAAGAAAGAGAAGATGAGTTGAAACATGCTCATTTATTCAAAATTCAAAGTACTACATCATCTGGGTCACATCCCTTGACAAAAAGAAAAGAAAAACAGTGAAAGAAAACAGAAAACTGATCACTGCTCTATGACATTCTTTCGCCCGATACCAAGAACTTCCATATCCGCCTTACCGCGGAGTTGTTCTAGGTATCCCTATCAAACTTATTATCCGTACCTAAAACCAAGGTATGCCAAGGATAATAGGCCCACAAATGTCCTCTGCTGACCACAAATGTCGTACTAGGTCCCTTAGTACATCCACATCTTTCCTCATCATCACATGCTTTTGGAGCCCAGCTGTTCCATAGCATTCTTTCACCCAATGCATAGAACTTCCACGTTGATAGCACCTCTGAGTTGTTCTATGTATCCTTATTCGAGTTCACTCCTACCATGTCCATATCACCTCTGAGTAGGAAAGCTCTACCATCAACCTTATATTTACCACGTCCATACCACCTCTGAGTAAATATGATGGTTCCCTCTCTCAACTTATTATCCGTACCTAAAACCGTGGTACGCCAAGGATGATAAGTCCACATAAAATCCCCAGCGGAAGGACCCAAACCTATCACGTCCATGCTACCTCTGATTGGATTGCCACACCTAAACAAATCTACTTTCCATGCTTCTTATTCAAAGTGTTCCAAATTTGCAATTTGGAAACTTTGAAGGGGGTCCTGTAGAAGCATGGAAAATATTGCTTTTAGTCCCACATCGAAAAGGAAAAGAAGAAAGGGCTCACTCCATTCTATAAATAGAGCCCCCTTACCTCCTTTGAAAAGGGCACCAACTTCTCTTCCCTCCTTCCAAACTTGGACTCTTCCTATTACGCACCTTCGGGTGCTAAGTAGAAGAAGTCTAGGGCAGCGCGGGCTCATCGGACTCAGTCAGCTGTCCCAACCTCTGACCATCAAGAGCGTTCCGCTAAGCGGGCCTCTGATGGAAAGTTGTACAGAGCCGCCTGTGTCCAGCCCCCGGCGACAAACGGACAGAGTGGTTCTTAAGAGTCTCCCAACAAAGATCGAGGGCAAGTGTTTCTATTAGCACCCACATCAGGGAGCAAACATGATACTTACGCACTCGTGTGTTCGGGATACCCGGGCCCACAAAGCGAGTGCACGGGCAGATCGAGACATTCCTCATGCGGCTCGGTCATGAGACGTCCTTCATGCGGCTCGGTCATGAGACATTCCTCATGCGGCTCGGTCATGAGACGTCCTTCATGCGGCTCGGTCATGAGACATTCCTCATGCGGCTCGATCATGAGACGTCCTTCATGCGGCTCGGTCATGAGACATTCTTCATGCGGCACAGAACCCAGGAAGCTTCATGCGGCTCAAAATCAGACGAGCTTCATGCGGCTCAAGAGTATCATGCGGCTCAAAAGTCATCAACATGGACATACGGCTCAAACACATAGTCAACTCGAGTAAACTCCATGCGGCCCACAGAGAGAGGCCACGTGGCCTTCAAAGCAGCTGTGCCCAGCATCGTTCGAACGTAATTAATGCTCTGACGGCTGACAGCCGACAGCCCTGACGTAAAGTAGTCATAATGGCTGACACAAAAGAACTATCTTCCTAGGGAACTGGAGAAAATCTTCACATCTTCGAGGCAAGTTTATGCGGCCAGATTAGACGAGTTCATGCGGCCAGTGCAGAGAAACCTATGCGGTTCAATCATGAAGGTCCCCCATGCGGATCGGTCGTGACAGAAACCCATGCGGCTCGGCCATGAAGACTCTTATACAGCTCCGCTATGAAGACCCCCATGCGGCTCGGTCACGAACATATTCATGCGGCTCGGTCATGATGACCTTCATGCGGTTCGAGTATAGAGACTATTCATGCGGCTCGGTCATGAAACCTTTCATGCGACTTGGTCATGACGACCTTTATGCGGCCCAAATATGAACGCTCCTCATGCGGCTCAACAATGATGACAGAACACGTGTCCTAAAGATAATCTAATTTTGGGTCAGATCCCAATGATTTGGGACACGTGGCAAGAGAATGAATTAAATTGATTCATTCAGATTTACGGATATCAGCAAATCATCATGATGGGGATTTATTGCAATCAATATTAATGACTGACATGATTTGGCATAATCCTCATTAATGGCCCAGATCCTTCACGCTCAAGATTAATGGTCCAGATTGATCATTTACCAGGCCGTCGCCACTTTGAGAATAGACAATCATTGCAAATCCTAATGATGCTCCCCACTATTATAAATAGCAGGGTGTCATTCCCTTGTAAAATATATACGGTCAGAGAGAGATAGGCATATACAGAGAGACTCCCCCAATAATCAGAGAAAAAAATAAACAGAGAGAGAGAGAAGCCAGAAGAGTGATAGAGGGAGAGCAAGAAGAGCATTTCTTTATCAACGCCAACCATCTCTTCACAGGAGCCAAGGCTGCATACCAATCGTCCAAGGAGTAAGGCAGGGCTGCCGTCGCCTTCCCGAGCCTCTATCGTCACCCCCCAGAATCTAAAATAAACAATTGTACTTAGACTGCTGTACCTAGGTTTTTGTCCCTAGGCTTTTTTTGTACAAGCGAGTTTGTATTGTGAGTCTAAGTTCAGTCCTCCCATAAAACTGTTCTGTACTTTTACAATCAATGGCAAACAGTAAAGAGAGTGACCCACGACTTAGCTCCGCCCAGAACAACAATGAAGAACAGACGAAATTCGGGAAGACGAAATATAGAGAGAGTTTTGTCACGACCCGCACCCTATTTAGGGGCACGAGCACGTGGGTACATCCAGCCTACGCCGCAGTATCGGCGGTAGAACGCTGTAAATGTTATCTAGAATATATAGAATCTAAGACACAATAATATAACATGTCATCTGTCACGCCCCGACCCGCCGAATCGGTCGCCATCGCCTTGAATCGATATAAATCGATCCCTACGGGTCGGGACGTGATGTCGTACAAGTCTTTAATGGACTTGCACAAGGCAAGGATGTGCAATTAGATATTCCTTTTGACTCGACGCGTTGAAATTAAACAGTGCAGAGAGTTGAAGACATAGCATAGGAAGAAATTTAGCTTTTCATTCATAAGCTTGCAAAGTATGTGCAAGGTCATTTTTATATTACATATGCCGCTGCGGCTACATCTTAAAACATAAAAGAAAAACTCTCGACAAGCTTGCCCTGAAATAATCCTTGTCATTCCATACATTTATGCCCCTTTATACATTTGAACAAAGCCTTCGATCTGAGTTGGGCTTCAAAATACTTTAAAATAGGAGAGCTTCGTGCCGCCTCCCGTTCTTCAGCTTCAGGTCTAGTCTCGAGCTCCCGTAGCGCGCTCGTTACCTGGGGAGTTGGGGGTTAGCACACTTGCTAGCGGATGGGACGAACCCATTCGTCTAAACCGACACTGCTTATTAAGGATTCTAGCATACGAAGTGATCTTTCTATTTAGAACTATATGAATTGCAGTTCATATCGAAGGCACATTTTAAACGATAACACATAACCAATTTAAAGGCATTCTTACCACGGCCGTGCTCCTTTCCTGCACAAAATATACATGATACTTACCACCTGCACAAGACAATAGGTGAGCATACAATCTATCCTATATGCGGTCATTGGTGATATCGACACCGTGAAGGACGATTACGTAGCCTTGCGACGCACCCTCCAGTCCAGGTAGCGAGCCTAACTGGAGGTCTCGCAATGCCTCGTGCTGAAGCACGATTTCCATAATTTCCTCCTCGGCCGATTCGGTCCCAAGGCCCCGGGTACCGTCTCGAGGAAAGCTCACCTTGTGCACAAGTCGTCCTTGACCATGCGAATGTATGAACAGTTTAATATGTATGAAGTAAATTGCATAGCGTAACCATTATCAAATCACATAATCATTCCTACTCGTGCAAGGGTCCTTTTCCCCGAAACCGTACGTTCTGATTTAGCTTCCCGTAGGCACCAAATTCTCCGAGGCATGATGTACCGCAACCAAGGTTTTCATCGTTGTGTTTTGCATGGCATGAAATATATTCTATCTCTTTCTTAAAACTTTATCTTTTCTCTACTTAGTATGAACTTATAGATTCGGAGTTAACTTCTCTAGGTTGATATATTATCCCGAGCTCTTTATCTTAATGGCAAGCATACATCCCGTTAGCATCATCGATTTGAACGTTGAACTTTAAGAATTTAGTTGGCGGGAAGGAGTAGAAAAGAAAGGGCCGAAGAACCACCCACCTAAGGAGATTGCGCCGAGAGTAGGAAAACGTTTCGCGATGGTCAAGCGTCAGTTACACGAACTCCTGCAATGGCACGAGCATCGAATTAGAACCCTTCTTTCAATCCTTCCTTTGAAATTCCTAAAGACGCATTCAGAAATCGACGCGAAAGCACACTATCAAATCCACGCAACAATTCGTTCAGAAAGCCAAGAAAACCAATAAAACCAACGACAGACGGGTTACGTTGCTCTCTTTAGAGTTCCTTCGCCAAGACGCCGCCTACCGCATCTAGGACTTATTCCAACAGTAGTCGATCTATTAGTTGGAACGGTACTCATATCACTCGTCCAAATCGATTTTATTGATGCCATGGTTTTTTGTATACCAAACTCATCGCCGAGTCAGACTAGCCATCTATGTTCCCGACCATGTCTGACTTGGCATGAGCCTATTACATAGTGCTTCGCCCTAACGGGAGCGGGGCACTACATAATATACCACTAAAAAAAAGTTTTGTCCCGAAACTTAAGAACAAGGGTCTGACCTTCGTCGACGAAAAGTGAAGGGTACTTCTCCTTCATCTCCGCCTCTAGTTCCCACGTCGACTCCTCAACGGAATGGTTGCGCCAGAGTACGCGAACCAAGGACATCGATCGGCTCCGCAGGATCTTTTCTTTACGGTCCAAAATTTGCACGGGCTCCTCCGAGTATGATAGATCGGCGCGTAGCTCCAACTGATCGAAACTAACCACATGACTTGGGTCATGCACGTACTTCCGAAGTTGGGAGACATGGAAGACGTCGTGTACTTCGGCCAGGGCAGGAGGTAGCGCGATTCGGTAAGCAACGGTCGCCACTCTTTCGAGGATCTCGAAGGGCCCTACGAATCTCGGACTCAGCTTGCCTTTTACCCCGAATCGTATGACGCCCCGTATCGGCGTCACCTTCAGAAACACATGGTCCCCAACCAAGAACTCTAACGGTCGTCGACGAGTATCTGCATAACTCTTTTGTCGACTCTGAGCAATACGGAGCCTATCTCGAATTATGCGGACTTTCTCGACGGCTTGTTCGACTAGTTCTGGCCCGAGCACCTGTCGCTCCCCGACTTCGTCCCAGCAAATTGGAGATAGGCACTTTCTCCCGTAAAGCGCCTCGTAGGGAGCCATTTAGATGCTCGATTGATAACTGTTGTTGTATGTGAACTCCGCGAGCGGCAAGTGCGTGTCCCAACTAGTCTTCAAATCTATCGCGCACAGACGTAGCATATCCTCCAGGATCTGATTCACTCTTTCTATCTGGCCATCGGTTTGTGGGTGGTACACGGAGCTAAGGTTCAACTTAGTGCCCAGTGCCGCTTGTAGACTCGTCCAGAAACGTGATAAGAACTGCCCGTCTCTGTCCGAAATGATTGTGGCAGGTACCCCGTGCAGTCTGACGATCTCGTCGAGATAAATCTGAGCTAACCGATCGACGCTCCATGATGCTTTAATAGTGATGAAATGAGTGAATTTGGTCAAACGATCGACAATGACCCAAATCGCATCATTCCCCCGCGACGTCTTCGGAAGGCCCATGATGAAATCCATAGAGATGTCGTTCAACTTCCATACTGGAATATCGAGGTTCTGTAGCTCCCCGCCTGGTCTTTGATGCTCGGCCTTCACCCGTTGACAGGCCATGTACTGTGACACAAACGTTGCCACATCTTTCTTCATGCCGTGCCACCAAAAGATCGTGCGCAGGTCCTTATACATTTTGGTACTCCCGGGGTGCAACGAGTACTTCGCATAATGGGCCTCCGTCAGAATCTCCTTTCTAAGTTCGGCATGGTCCGACACGCATATCCTCCCCTTCATCCGCGTCATTCCGCCCTCGTCCACCACAAAGTCGATCGCTTTTTCCGTCGAAATCAGCTCGCGCATCTTCTTCAGGAATGGGTCATCCTCCTGTGCGGTCTTTATCTTGTTGTGCAAGCTCGAATCAAGGTACAATTGAGCCAATCATGCTCCATGTTAACGGATTCGGAGTTCGATACCCATCTCCGCCAAGTCTCGCTGTATGTTACGGTTGATAAACAAGCACCCTGCAAACATTCTACTCAGCGCATCTGCCACGACGTTTCCCTTACCTGGCGTGTACTCGATAGTCAGATTGTAGTCTTTGATGAGTTCGAGCCAACGCCGCTGCCGTAAGTTCAGGTCCCGTTGAGTGAAGATGTATTTGTGGCTCTTATGGTCCGTATAGATGCTGCAAGCTACACCATAAAGATAGTGCCGCCATAGCTTCAACGCGAACACAATAGCCGCTAACTCAAGATCATGTGTAGGATAATTCTTCTCGTGTTGCTTCAATTGCCTCAAAGCAAACAAAATCACCTTATCCGTTTACATAAGCACGCATCCTAAACCCGTCCGCGATGCATCGCTAAATATTTGAAACCCTTCTGGCCCGTCCGGAAGTGCAAGGATCGGCGCTGAGATGAGCCATTTTTTTAACTCTTGAAAGCTCGATTCGCAGGCATCGTTCCACTCGAATGCGACTCCCTTCTGGGTGAGGCGAGTCAGAGGCGACGCAATTTTGGCAAAATCTTTCACGAACCTACGGTAGTAGCCTGCCAAGTCGAAGAAACTTCGGATGTCGCCTGCTGAGGTAGGCCGCTTCCATTCGACTATTGCTTCAATATTCTTTGGGTCCACCGTGACGCCTTCAGCTGAGACAACGTGTCCAAGGAACGTCACGCTGCTCATCCAGAACTCGCACTTGCTTAGCTTGGCATAAAGTTGGTGTTCACGCAGAGTCTGTAGCACCGTCTTCAAGTGTTCTACGTGCTCGTCCTTGCTCTTCGAATATATAAGAATGTCATCGATGAATACGACGACAAATTTGTCTATGAACGGTCGGAACACCCGGTTCATTAGATCCATGAACGCGACAGGAGCGTTGGTCAAGCCGAAGGACATGACTAGAAATTCGTAGAGACCATATCGAGTGCGGAAGGCGGACTTCGGCACGTCCTCGGACTTGATCTTCAATTGATGGTAGCCTGAGCGAAGATCAATCTTGAAAAACACCGTCGCCCCTTGCAGCTGGTCAAACAAATCGTCTATCCTCGGTAACGGGTACTTGTTTCGTACCGTGGCTTTGTTGAGTTCCCGATAATCGATGCACAGCCGCATCGATCCATCCTTCTTCCTCACAAAAAATACTGGGGCACCCCACGGGGAGACACTGGGGCGAATATATCCGCGATCTATGCTTTCAGTTCCTTCAGCTCTGCCGGCGCCATTCGATAAGGTGCTTTGGATATCGGTCGGGTGTCCGGAAAGGTGTCTATACTGAATTCTATCTCTCGGTCCGGCGGCATCCCTGGCAACTCGTCTGGGAACACATCAGGAAATTCTGCCTCAACTTCAGTCTGGGCCGTATTTGTAATCTCCGTTCTCGTGTCTCGAACTGATGCTAGGTACCCGCTGTACCCAGAATGCAACATACGCCTTGTCGAAATCGCCGATATCATCATTGCTGCCTTTGATGCTGCTCCGCATGAGTAGGAGAACTCGGTTTCGCCCGGAAGGCGGAACACAACTCTCTTCTCTGTGCACTCGATCGTTGCGTGGCATGCACCCAACCAATCCATGCCGAGGATGATATCGTACTCCTTGACGTCGAGGACGATAACTTCTAAGGATAGATTCCTCCCTCCGATGCAGATGTAACCATCCCTACAAATTTGAGTGGCAGGCACATCTACTCCCGATGGAGTGCTAACGCTAAGAATCATATCTAAAAGTTGCATATGTAGTTCATTCTCTTTTACAAAGTCGACGGATATGAAACTATACGTAGCACCCAAATCGAACAATACTCTAGCAGGCATATTTTTATAGAGTAGTATACCTGTCACGACAGTGTCGGACGCAAAAGCTTCGTCCCGAGTCAGTGCGTAGACTCGGCCTTGCGCCCCTTGGCAATTTTATGGGTTCACGGGCACCGCATTTGTGCCATGGGCGGGAGGCACCCTGTTCTGGTGCTGGCTCTGGACGTCCCTTGGTGGATGTTGGTTCGGCCTCCCCATGCGACAATCTACTGCCTTGTGACCTAGCTGGCCACACTTGAAGCATCCTCCTCGGCAGTCGACTGCCAGATGTCCCATCTTGCCGCAGTGATGGTACCGTACGCCTGGGTGAGGCCCCCGATACTCGGACGTGTTCTGGCGCTTTGGCGCACCAGATCCTCCCGCGTCGTGAGGACGATTGTTGAAGTTGTTGCGGATGCTTGATCTGCCCTTCTGCGACGCTCGACCGAAGATCCGCTCACTATCAAGGGCGGCGTTATATAATTCCCTGTACGTCTGGCATCTCTGGTTCATGACGTCATGTCACGCCCCAGAACCAGAATACTGGAGAGCGGGGGAATGACTCAGCCAGCTACGTATTACGGGTAGATGAATACCGTATAATGCGATCAATGCTGTCTAATAAGACGAGGGGGTGCATACTACATAAAACTCTCTCTATGGTCACTTCCCATCTATTGTCTCAATCATTCAAACAAGAAACAGAAATAAAGAACATATAAGATAAATCAGTAAGGCGTCCCAAACACTCAGTCAAAATGTTCTTGATATCTGGCTTTACAAAATATAGCCAGATGATGTAGTAAGTATACACAATTGTTATCAGCTGCAGCTTGACTTAGTTACAATTATGCAAAAGTAGGTACAAGACAATCCGACTAACATGTCGGTGCCAAACGGCAAAGTATAAAGTATTTAATAAAACGAGCGGAGAAGTAAGGAACCCACTCGAGTCCTCCTGCGATCATCTCTCTAGTATTGACCATCTTGGAGGTAGAAGTAAGCTGGATCCTCGGAAACCGGCTCTAAATCTGGCCATGCAAAACCAGAGAGGTTAGACCTCTAATAGCAAGTACCGCAAGGGAGCACGATGTGAGGAGTAAAACCAGTAATAGGAAACATAATAAATAGATCTCTGCTGACTACTGGAATTCACATCACATCATGACACTTCGAACCAACCTCTCAACCAAACAAGGACAGAAGTTGACCCGTCATGTCCTGATATTCCGATCATCTTAGTTAGTCATCAGAGTAGAGACATTACACAAACAAATCAGCTTAAACGGCCATGCAACTACTACGGCTTGCTACTGTAAGTTCCAAGTTATCCTGGATTTATGCAATAGGGATTCCTCAGTTCTTACTATGTGCAAGCAAGGCTAGTCTATCCAGTCAATCAATTATGCCAATCATGAATTAGATGAGTCCCAGCGGGATGCCCGTCATTAATATACAATATACAATAAATAATATAACCAGATACCGCTCCCTGCTCGTGTGGCGAATTTGCAGTATCTGTGGGAACCAGCCGGCCTGTCGGGCACTTAATAGTCCCCAAGAGGGCTGCCATATAAGAACTCGGGAATCCATTCTCTCCATGAAATCATTATTTTATTTAACTTAATAGTCTCTACGTTGAGTGAAATCCCATGCCGTGGATCATGGTCATTCAAATAAGTACTTTCGTACGGGGTACGATATGCACAACTCTACAACGATACATGTGTGATTAGGTTGTAGGTCTTACATAGCGTAATATAACAATCAAAACTAACCACGGAATAATCATGCCTTGACCATAAATTACACATGCTGCTTTTATGGAAAATAAATAAATAAATAAATTGAAGCCTGCATGTGTCTGTATGTCAATATTCGGATCAGCCAGTCGATTGCAATAGTTCATAGTTAGTATAAACGTGTCTCATTCATTCAATTTAATAAGACGACTAGCCAGTCTCTTAGTTCCAACTAGGAACGCATGATCAATTATTAAATTAGGATAACAATCCTTGTTTATTAATGCCAAGACAATAATTAATGCTAATAAATGCCAAATCAATCCATAAATGTCACTCAATCTCAATTAATGTCAATTTGAAACAAGAATCAGCCAAAAAGTATTATGGCTAGCATTCATGCGGCTGGGAAATTATTGATTCATGCGGCCGGGAATGAATGGGTTACATACGGCTAGTCAAGGGTGATTCCATGCGGCCGAAACCAAAATAGTCTCATGCGGCCAAATTAGCAAAGTCCTATACAGCTAGAAATTAAAAAAAGGGTCTTATGCGGCTACAGGCAACCTACGCACATACGGCCAGGGGAAATTCTATGCGGCAGAAATAGGTGCAAGCCTATATGCGGCTAAGAAGTCTCATGCGCCATGCGGCTGAGAATGATCAGTGCCATGCGGCTGAAAATGGGTGCATGCCTACATGTGGCTGAGAGGTCATGCAGTGCCATGCGGCTGAGGGACTGAATGCATATACGGCTAGCTAAAAACTCATGCGACAGATAAGCTCATGCGGCTAACTAAAAACTCATGCGGCAGATAAGCTCATGCGGCTAACTAAGCCCATGCGGCTATCTAGGCTCATGCGGCTATCTAAGCCCATGCGGCTATCTAAGCTCATGCGGCTATCTAAGCCCATGCGGCTATCTAAGACTTGCTGCATGAAAATTCATGCGGTCAAGCACTGTTCTTCTTCTCCGAATTTCTAAGGACTAAACCATGGTAACCATTGCTTCCAAGCTCTCTAAATCCTTCATTCCAAGCCCAAATCTGAACTTCCATAGGTCAAAATGGGGAAAACGAAATTCTCTACAACATGGAACCATCAAAACTTAAAGATAACAAAGTTTACTAGATCAAAACTTAAGAAATTCGAAAATGAGGTAAACTTAGATCTACAAGAAATGAACCATGGAAATCGAAAATGCTGAGTACTAAAGAGACTCAAAATCAAGTAAGGAAGATGATGGAACAATAATAATGGTGATCCATCAAGAAGCAAGTTTGGTACTTGCCTTGGCGGCTGAGTAGGTGGAGAAGAGTTATGGAGGAAGAAGAAGTGTAAGAAGAGTAATGGTGAAGTAATGAAGAGATAGAAAGGGGATGGCTTTAAATGAAAGGGGTGGTGGTAGGTGGGGGTTTGTTTCGGTTCATGATGAACCAACATACTAAACCAGTCCAAGCCGAACCCAAAGTATAGCTAAAGCAGAGTATAAAAGCAGGAAATAAAATACAGAAATAAAATTGCAGAAAATTAATTATCATGAAATTAAAGGGGTTTAATTACAGAGTAATACATGATAAATATTAAATAAATATATTAAAGCAGTACATGTATTAAAAAAATACGTATTCTGGGAGCGGAAAGTGACACGTCCCGACACAAATCATCATTCAGGCCTTGCTGGAAGCGCTCACACGACGCCTCCATGTTCGGCAGAAAGGCCCCGGCAAACTTCGCAAGCTTCGCGAACTTCGCATCGTAGTCTTCAAGGGACAAGTTTTCTTGCTTCAAGGACATGAATTCCTCTTCCTTCTGTCGACGAAGGGCAGGAGGGATGTATTGCTCGAGGAAGGCCAGTTTGAACGTCTCCCACGAGATCTTGGCGTTGGGGTTGGCCTCTTGGAGTTCATGTTTCTTCATCTCCCACCAGTCGTAGGCCCTCAAGTTGAGCTGCAACGCTGCGCACCCGACTCTCTTGGACCCCTTGATGCTGAGGAGATTGAACAGACCCTAAATCTTCACTAGCCACCCCATGACTTCGTCAGGCTCTGCTCGACCATTGAATTCAGGCGGGTTCATCTTCTTGAACTTGGTCATCTTGAGCAGGGAGGAGGAAGACATATGTTTTGTCTTTACGGGTTGCACTTCTTCTTCGGACATGACGGTCGACGAGTTATGTTGAGTCGCTATGGTGCTCACGATCCGGGTCAGGGCCTCCATTTGCTTTTGTTGGGCGCTGATTTGGGCCTGGATCTGTTCTTGCAGCTGTCGTTGCTGCATCTCTGACTGGCGTTGTTGGAGTTCCATGAGGCGTAGTAATCGCTCCATGGCAGATTCGCTAAGTGTCGCGCCTTCGGTGCTATCCGTGCTAATCAATGTGGCATTGACAGCAGGGACACCCAGTCTTTCCGACATTCGTACAAAATTGAGCAAACCCGTTAGTATTCTGAAAATATCTACGGGCTTATATGTATGGAACGATTATTTCAGGTTGCATATGTCAAAAAGCATAGTTTTTGAAAAATTGCAACGGCATCATCTAAAAGAAAGTATTTTGAAAGGTCCGAGGTGTGAACCGTGCTCTGATACCAACTTGTCATGCCCCGACCCGCCGAATCGGTCGCCATCGCCTTGACTCGATATAAATCGATCCCCACGGGTCGGGACGTGATGCCGTACAAGTCTTTAATGGACTTGCACAAGGCAAGGATGTGCAATTGGAAATTCCTTTTGACTCGATGCGTTGAAATTAAACAGTGCAGAGAGTTGAAGACATAGCATAGAAAGAAATTTAGCTTATCATTCATAAGCTTGCCAAGTATGTGCAAGGTCATTTTTATATTACATATGCCGTTGCGGCTACATCTTGAAACACAAAAGAAAAACTCTCGACAAGCTTGTCCTGAAATAATCTTTGTCGTTCCATACATTCATGCCCCTTTATACATTTGAACAAAGCCTTCGATCTGAGTTGGGCTTCAAAATACTTCAAAATAGGAGAGCTTCGTGCCGCCTCCCGTTCTTCAGCTTCAGGTCTAGTCTCGAGCTCCCGCAGCGCGCTCGTTACCTGGGGAGTTGGGGGTTAGCACACTTGCTAGTAGATGGGACGAACCTACTCGTCTAAACTGACACTGCTTATTAAGGATTCTAGCATACGAAGTGATCTTTCTATTTAGAACTATATGAATTGCAGTTCATATCGAAGGCACATTTTAAACGATAACACATAACCAATTTAAAGGCATTCTTACCACGGCCGTGATCCTTTCCTGCACAAAATATACATGATACTTACCACCTGCACAAGACAATAGGTGAGCATGCAATCTATCCTATATGCGGTCATTGGTGATATCGACACCATGAAGGACGATTACGTAGCCTTGCGATGCGCCCTCCAGTCCAGGTAGCGAGCCTAACTGGAGGTCTCGCAATGCCTCGTGCCGAAGCACGATTTCCATAATTTCCTCCTAGGCCGATTCGGTCCCAGGGCCCCGGGTACCGTCTCGAGGAAAGCTCACCTTGTGCACAAGTCGTCCTTGACCATGCGAATGTATGAACAGTTTAATATGTATGAAGTAAATTGCATAGCGTAACCATTATCAAATCACATAATCATTCCTACTCGTACAAGGGTCCTTTTCCCTGAAACCGTACGTTCTGATTTAGCATCCCGTAGGCACCAAATTCTCCGAGGCATGATGTACCGCAACCAAGGTTTTTATCGTTGTGTTTTGCATGGCGTGAAATATATTCTATCTCTTTCTTAGAACTTTATCTTTTCTCTACTTAGTGTGAACTTATAGATTCGGAGTTAACTTTTCTAGGTTGATATATTATCCCGAGCTCTTGATCTTAGTGGCAAGCATACATCCCGTTAGCATCATCGATTTGAACGTTGAACTTTAAGAATTTAGTTGGCAGGAAGGAGTAGAAAAGAAGGGGCCGAAGAACCACCCACCTAAGGATATTGCGCCGAGAGTAGGAGAACGCTTCGCGACGGTCAAGCGTTAGTTACACGAACTCCTGCAATGGCACGAGCATCGAATTAGAACCCTTCCTTCAATCCTTCCTTCGAAATTCCCAAAGACGCATTCAGAAATCGACGCAAAAGCACACTATCAAATCTACGCAATAATTCGTTCAGAAAGCCAAGAAAACTAATAAAACCAACGATAGACGGGTTGCGTCGCTCTCTTTAGAGTTCCTTCGCCAAGTCGCCGCCTACCGCATCTAGGACTTTTTCCAACAGTAGTCGATCCATTAGTTGGAACGGTACTCATATCACTCGTCCAAATCGATTTTATTGATGCCATGGTTTTTTGTATACCAAACTCGTCGTCGAGTCAGACTAGCCATCTATGTTCTCGACCATGTCTGACTTGGCACGAGCCTATTACATAGTGCTTCGCCCCAACGGGAGCGGGGCACTACATCATCTCCGCACGGAGGAATATAATCTCTACTCAATCACATAATTCTAAGGATGATAAATACGATGATAAAGATAAAGATAAAGATAAAGATGAGATAAATAGTCTGAAATAACGCTGAGTCGCAATCACAAGTTCAGAAACCAAGACATAAAATAATATCCCAAAATAAATACTACAAGTCTCAAAGTATCAAACTGGAATGCAATCAAGACAATATCTAGGTAAACTAGGTCACTACTGGCGGTGCGTCCTCTACGAGCACCGGGTCTACAGGCTGGTCATGGTCGTAGGCTCCATCTATGCCAAACCCGTAGTAGGTCGGGCAATCTGCATCTAAATCCTCTAAAAAACAATAAAGGTTATCCTGTCAGGATATGAGAAAGTACAAACACCAACAGCTGTTCCATGTAAATTGACAAATACTATAAGAGACAATCATAATGAAATACAAGATGAAATGTCAAGCTGAAAGTAAAACAGTACAAGAGAACTTGATATCATGTCATGTGTGAGATATAAGATAAAACTGGAATATAAACCATGGAAAGTAATCTGAGGTATGATGTAAACATAAAAATAAGTACCATGAGATATTAGAGCGTTATGTGATCGGCTTGGGTCAAGATCAGGCTGTTCCATTTGACCGGCTATGCACAGGTAGTATAATAGTATAGGGATCAGGCCGGCCAAAATGGAAAGCTATGCACAAGTAGTATAAGGTCATGCTATACCCTACGTGTGGTGAGGGTGGAACTATGCACAAGTAATAAACAAGTAGGGGTAATGATCACATAACCTCTAATAACTCCCCCATCTCCGAGTAGTATAATGAATCTAGACATGACAGGTCATGACACGGGATTTAAAGAGCAGGGGGCCAGCCTACTCCCAAATTGGTGTCTATACAAGTACATGAAACAATATCGATCAATATACTCATATACCAGGTAAACCGGGAATGACATCCCATGACGAGATTCACGTACACTAGTCCGTGTATCCTCGTGTCGAGAATCAAGTATAATACTACAACTGAATCAGATATAGTAGATATCAAAATAATAAAAACTATCAGAGACTGTACTTGCCTGCTGTCCTGAGCTGAGAAAAAAATGACTCTACCAATCACTCAAATAAGCCACGAGCGGTCAACTCGCACAACAGTCTCCTAATGCTGAAACAGACATTACCAACGTTCTCAGAAAGGTTAAATTAGCTAAAACCACCTACCATAAGTTCAATTTTGGACACATGAGCAAAACGGTAATTTCGGATCAAAATGGTGTCCGCCGTTAGACCCACTTTGCACCGAAAAATGTGCCAGAACCTACGGTCTCTAAAGTCATCAAACTATATGTCTATAGTTCCGGTTTGACGAGACAAACCCAACCGTGCGTTCAAAGTTGGATTTCGGTGGGCCGTGCACAAATTCGTTCGTTGGATCGGGTCGCGGGCCCGCCAAAATAGCGTTCCGGTCGAGCTTCTCAGAATCGGACCAAACTTGGCATACAGGACTAGAAAAATGATACGGTCCTGTTGGCGTAAGTCCTGTCTCGATATGATGAGCGTGCACAAAGTAATTGACAAATATACAAAAAGGCCGATACGGTAAATATTGACGGATACGCATCAAATTCGTCGAGCACACGCGACCAATTTGAATTCCGTCAAAGTCCACACGTCCATGAAGTCGTTACGCACCTTTCAATACTTTACGTTCGTGACCACGTCGCCCGGATTGACGGGACGAACGGCGTATCGGGACATTTTTTCTAAAAATCAGTTTTGAAAATTAGTTTTTTTTCTCCAACTTCACAAACCAATAACTTTCTGTACAGTGCATGAAATTTAATTCTACAAAAAGGGTTTTAAAGCCCTATAGGTTGTCTACAAGTCTCTTCAAACTGATTTTGAAAACTCGCAACATGGTGGTCGCAAATCGGCCATAAAGTTGGGATTTCGGGACAGTTTCTAACGTCCAATAAATCAAGTTTTTCTCGATTTTGGAACTCATTTTTCGTCGCACATGATGCGAATCGGCACGAACTATTTGAAGAAAATTAAAGGTGTATATGTTAGGATCATACCTGACCAAGTGGTTCGCAAAACGACTGAGCGAGGAAGGAGAAATCTATTTTCGAAGTTGGTACTTTACAGCAGTATTGTCGCTGCAATACTCTGTCCCGCGCGAGTTTGACCGGCGATGGGCGGCCGTTCCTGGCAGCTCGGCCGGCGCGCATGTAGTCGGGAAGGTCGGGGTCCTGGTGTTGGTGGCTAGGGTTGGGGTTTTGTTAAGAATAAATCTCTCTTTCTCTCTCTCTAACACATATATAAGTAGTCGGGGGAGGTCGAATTTCCGAAGTAAAGGGGGGCTCGGCCCCTTTTAGCTAAGATGCTGTGCTCGGTTTGAGCACAGCAATTGGTTTTGCTAAAAAAAAAAGTTCAATTTTGACCATTTCCTATTTTGACTTTATTATTCCATTATATATATATATATATATATATATATATATATTTATTTATATATAGAAAGGGAATAAATAGATATATATATATATATATACACACACACACACACATACATACATACATACATACATACATACATACATACATACACATATTATATATTTTTTAAAACTATTTATTCCCTTTCTATATATAAATAAATATATATATATATATATATATATATATATATATATATATATATATATATATATATATATATATATATATATATATATATATATATATATATATATATATATAAACTCCATAATGGAATAATACCAAATAAATATATATATACAAAATCTTAATTTATTTATAAATAAAACAAATATTTTATATTCTATATTTATTTAATATATTTAAGATTTTTATAAATAAAAACTCTATTGAACATGTATATACCTATATCAACAAAATACCTATTTAAATAATAATATGAAAACACTAGCAATAATAATTTAAATAATATTAAAATAATAAAATAATGTAAATGACCATATTAGCCTTGTTCAGGAAAGTGGGGGTGACAAATCTACCCTGCTAAAAAGAATTCGTCCTCGAAATTAGAGTAAACTAGCACAATAACAGTAGTAAGAACAAAAAAAAAACCTCAAGGCTCGAAGAGATAAGGGTAACGTTCACGCATCTCGTCCTCTCTCTCCTAGGTAGACTCACCTGGAGAGTGACGCCTCCATGTGACACGAACCAAAGGAAGAACTTGGTTCCAGAGCACCTTCTCACGACGATCCAGAATCTCCACAGGCTGTTCTGGATGGCGGAGAGTAGGCCCTACCTCTTACTCGGAGTGATCCAATACGTGACTATGGTCTGCCACGTACCGCCCACGTACCGCCTCAACTGCGACACATGGAACATGTTATGGACTCCCTCGAGCGAAGGCAGCAAGTCTAGTCGATAGGCCACTGCACCGACCCTTTCTAGAATAGTGAAAGGTCCGATGAAGCACGGACTAAGCTTCCCGCCTTGGCCAAAACGAATCGTGCCCCGTGTCGGAGAAATCCTCAGGAACACCATATCGCCAACCTAGACACAAGTCAAGACTCAATACAAGTCCCTTAAGCAAACAATCACAAGCAAGCACAAACAGAAAAAACTGATACTAACTTCGAACTCTAACGGTCTCCGGTGGCTATCGGCCCAATGCCGCTGTCTATCCTAAGCCACCCGAAGTTTATCCTTGATCAACTTAACCTTCTCTGCTGCATCCACCACCATCTCTGGGCCAAGCAAAACTCTCTCACCGATATCGTCCCAAGACAAAGGAGTACGACATCTCCGTCGTATAGAGCCTCGAATGGCGACATCTCTATAATAGCCTGATATCTGTTGTTGTAAGCAAACTCTAGCAGGTGAAGATGGTCCTCCCAAGATCCCCTGAAATCTAACATACAAGTGCGAAGCATATCTTCGAGTGTTTGGATGGTCCTCTCTGACTGTCCGTCCGTCTGGGGGTGATACGCGGTACTGAACTTGAGCTGGGTGTCCAAGCTAGTGTGCAAACTCTTCCAGAAGTGAGAAGTAAAACGACTATCCCGATCCGAGACTATGCTCACCGGAACTCCGTACAATCTGACTATCTGTCGCACATATATCTCTGCCAGCTTCTCCGTAGATAGTTCCACATTGAAAGACAAAAAGTGGGCCGATTTGGTCAATCTATCAACGATGACCCAAATCGTGTCTTTCCCTCCTGAAGATCGTGAAAGTCCAGATACAAAGTCCATAGTAATGTGCTCCCACTTCCACTCTGGAATGGGTAGTGGCTGAAGCAGACCACCTGGCCTCTGTCTCTCAGCTTTCACCTGCTGGCACACCAAGCATCGAGATACAAACTGAGCTATCTCTCGCTTCATGGCATACCACCATACGTGCTCCCTCAGGTCTCTGTACATCTTGTTGGCTCCAGGATGAATAGAGTACTGGAAACGATGTGCTTCCTGCAGAATTTTCTTCCGAAGCTCTCCACTCGGATGCACAATCTAGTACCGTGTCTCAGCGACCCATCTTCGGCAATAGAAAAATCGTCTAGCAATCATGCCTGCACCTGTTCCCTAATGCTCCTCGGGGCTACGTCATCAAACTGTGCTGATTTGACTCTGTCCATCAACGCAGACTGAATCTGTAAACCCTACATCTGAACCTCCATCCCCGGAACGATCACCTCGATACCCAAACTATCCAGATTGGCCAATAGATGACGATTTGCCGTCAAATACATAGCGACTGGATACTTGCTCAAGGCATCTGTAACTATGTTGGCCTTTCCTGGATGGTACTGCAAAGAGATATCGAAGTCCTTCATCAGCTCAAGCCAGCGCCTATGCCTTATGTTCAATACCTTCTGGGTGAACACATACTTCAAGCTCTTATGATCCGTGAAGATCTCAACTTACTACTTATGGGATACTACCTTCTATTGTCTTCCTCAAATGAATTCGGGTAAATAAGTAGCATGCGGGGCTCAGTTGAATGGGACACAAGTGTCATGTGGGTAGTAGGCTTAATGTGGGTCGTGTCCATATTTTGGGTCAACAAGTTTGGGTCGAAATGGTGCCCTCAATTCGAGTCGGAATTAAAAGTGAGTTCGTGGGGTGAATCAAGATTGGATCTTGTGTCAGAAAAGTCGTATGATAAAATGAAGCACAAGATGGCGTGCCTGAGTGGAACACGAAGGTCATGGGCGTAGGGTGTCTTGTCTAGATCATACATATGAAGTTGGTTTTGAGAAAATAACTAGTCTTGTGCTTCTAAATTAAAAGTCATGGCAATGTGCATATGATAATCATAAATAAAAGTAGGAATGGTCAATGGCCTAAATTGATTTGAAAGTTGTGCGATACAAAGATAGTACAAGAGAACGAGTTTGAGTGGGACATGATATATCAAAATGAAGATAATCTTGTCTACTACAAACTCATGAAGAAAGTTTCCAGAGATTGACATCTCTGACGCTCCAGAAATCAAAGTCACGGAAGAACATTCGTCCATCTAGGATACGCTCTCCAAGGTGTCTACCCAAGTCTTGACGCCGTCTACACAAGGCACTAACTCATCTATATGATACTTGGATGATACTTCTATACTACGTTACTAATGTCCCTCCTCTAACTAGTCACTTAAAATGTTGGTGCCTAAACCTCTATAACACTTGAAATACTCTGGCTATTGCTACTAGGGTACTCCTCCTATTCTGACACCTGGTGCAACTCCTACATTAACACTCATTAATCACTCTAAGGTTCTCATATTTAATTATCAAAAATCATATACAATACTTCCTAACCATGCTCTAAACTATTAACACAATTACTCAAGGACACAGACCAATTGCAAATCACCAAGCCATCACACTACGAAGAATCTATAATGAATTGAGAATCTACAAGGACTTGGACTAAAGAACCGAAAGTATCCTTACTCTTAAGCTAATTGAGGATGGAACAGAATATATAAGAGAAGTAAAATGATAGAGATGACATGTTAGGACCCTTCTCAAGATACAATCTGATAATCATACACGTCTGTACTAAATCATGATACTCGGAATCCTCGCCACGCCAGTAAGCAAGGCTACGATAAACGGTAGATTCCACAACTAGGTATATACCTCTATAATCATATCGTCTGGAATCCTCGCCACGCCGACTAGTATAGCTGCGAAAAATCTCAAATCCCATGACCAAGATATGTACATCCGAAGTCAGGTCTCTACGTTTTTACCATGTCGGCTAATATAGCTGCGATAAACTCCAGGTTTCATAACTAAGTAGACGTTTTACCTTCCCTATTATTCCTGTCAACATATACCTTCCCTATTATTCCCGTCAACATATGTTATAAGAAGATACCGTAATTCAGGCCATAGAATTCATCTCTAAATGAAAAATCAAAATCAGCGATGATCTTAACAAAAAGCAAATTCAATAATAAGGAATAAGGGCGAACAGAAACAAAAGGAAAGGATTTTAAATTGACGTTCAACCAAGATTCTCAAGGGTCGTCACAGGAATCTCTCAAAAGTCTTAAGCAAAGAGATCAATATGGCACATGATAAGATATCGTCAAGGAAGGACAATTTATTTCAAAATGCAAGAAGAGTTGTCTTGATAATCAAAAGATTGGAATTTTTCTATTATGTGATTGAGTAACTCCTATCATAACCTAAAACCTATATCCTAAGAGCAGTCTCGTAATTAGCACTCTAAGTCGAGCACCATTACGAAATCGTACTAGTTGCGACTCTGACCTACATGGGCTACCATAAAAACATGTCACAACCCGCACCCTGTTTAGGGGCACGAGCACGTGGGTACGTCCAGCCTACGCCGCATTATCGATGGTAGAACGCTGTAAAGGTCATTTAGAATGTATATAGAATCTAAGACACAATAATATAACCTGTCATCTCCGCACGGAGAAATATAATCTCTACTCAATCACATAATTCTAAGAAAGATAAACACGATGATAAAGATAAAGATAAAGATGAGATAAATAGTCTGAAACAACGCTGAGTCGCAATCACAAGTTCAGAAACCAAGACATAAAACAATATCCTAAAATAAATACTACAAGTCTCAAAGTATCAAACTGGAATGCAATCAAGACAATATCTAGGTAAACTATGTCACTACTAGCGGTGCGTCCTCTACGAGCACCGGGTCCACAGGCTGGTCCTGGTCGTAGGCTCCATCTATGCCAAACCCGTAGTAGGTCGGGCAATCTGCATCTAAATCCTCTGAAAAATAATGAGGGTTATCCTGTCAAGATATGAGCAAGTACAAACACCAACAGCAGTTCCATGTGAATTGACAAATACTATAAGAGACAATCATAATGAAATACAAGATGAAATGTCAAGACTAAAAGTAAAACAGTACAAGAGAACTGGATATCATGTCATGTGTGAGATATAAGATAAAACTGGAATATAAACCATGAAAAGTAATCTGAGGTATGATGTAAACATAAAAATAAGTGCCATGAGATATTAGAGCGTTATGTGATCGGCTTGGGTCAAGATCAGGCTGTTCCATTTGACCGGCTATGCATAGGTAGTATAATAGTATAGGGATCAGGTCAGCCAAAATGGAAAGCTATGCACAACTAGTATAAGGTCAGGCTACACCCTATGTGTGGTGAGGGTGGAGCTATGCACAAGTAATAAACAAGTAGGGGTAATGATCACATAACCTCTAATAACTCCCCCATCCCTGAGTAGTATAATGAATCCAGACATGACAGGTCATGACACGGGATTCGAATAGCAAGGGCCAGCCCACTCCTAAATCGGTGTCTATACAAGTACAGAAAATAATATCGAACAATGTACTCATATACCAGGTAAACCGAGAATGACATCCCATGACGAGATTCACGTATACTAGTCCGTGTATCCTCGTGTCGAAAATCAAGTATAATACTACAACTGAATCGGATATAGTAGATATCAAAGCAATGAAAACTATCAGAGAATGTACTTGCCTGCTGTCCTGAGCTGAGAAAAAACGACTCTACCAATCACTCAAATAACCCACGAGCGGTCAACTCGCACAACAGTCTCCTAATGCTGAAACAGACATTACCAATTTTCTCAGAAAAGTCAAATTAGCTAGGAACTTCTACCCATAAGTCCAATTCTGGACACATAGACAAAATGGTAATTTTGAGTCAAAATGGTGTCCGCCGTTGGACCCATTTTGCACCGAAAAATGTGCCAGAACCTACGATCTCTAAAGTCATCAAACTATATGTCTACAGGTCCGATTTGATGAGACAAACCCAACCGTATGTCCAAAGTTGAATTTCGGGGGGCCGCGTACAAATTCGTCCGTTGGATCGGGTCGCGGGCCCGCCAAAATAACATTCCGATCGACCTTCTCAGAATCGGACCAAACTTGGCATACATGACCAGAAAAATGATACGGTCCTGTTGGCGTAAGTTTCGTCTCGATATGATGAGCGTGCTCAAAGTAATTGACAAATATGCAAAAAGGTCGATACGGTGAATATTGACGGATACGCATCAAATTCGTCGCGCACACGCGACCAATTTGAATTCTGTCAAAGCCCACATGTCCATGAAGTCGTTACACACCTTTTAATACTTTCGTTTCGCAACCACGTCGTCCGGATTGACGGGACGGACGGCGTATCGGGACATTTTTTCTAAAAATCAGTTTTGAAAATCAGTTTTTTCTCCAACTTCACAAACCAATAACTTTCTGTACAGTACATAAAATTTAATTCTACAAAAAGGGTTTTAAAGCCCTATAGGTTATCTACAAGTCTCTTCAAACCGATTTTGAAAACTCGTAACATGTTGGTCGCAAATCGGCCACAAAGTTGGGATTTCGGGACAGTTTCTAACGTCCAATAAATCAAGCTTTTCTCGATTTTGGAACTCATTTTTCGTCGCACATGATGCGAATCGGCACGAACTATTTGAAGAGAATTAAAGGTGTATATATTAGGATCATACCTGACCAAGTGGTTCGTAAAACGACTGAGCGAGGAAGGAGAAATCTATTTCCGAAGTTAGTACTTTACAGCAGTATTGTCGCTGCAATACTCTGTCCCGCGCGAGTTTGACCGGCGATGGACGGCCGTTCCTGGCAGCTAGGGCGGCGCGCAGGTAGTCGAAAAGGTCGGGGTCGTGGTGTTGATGGCTAGGGTTGGAGTTTTGTTAAAAATAAATCTCTCTTTCTCTCTCTAACACATATATAAGTAGTCGGGGGAGGTCGGTTTCCGAAGTAAAGGGGGGCTCGGCCCCTTTTATCTAAGATGCTGTGCTCGGTTTGAGCACAGCAATTGGTTTTGCTAAAAAAAAAAAAAATTTAATTTTGACCATTTCCTATTTTGACTTTATTATTCCATTATATATATATATATATATATATATATATATATATATATATATATATATATATATATATATATAAACTCCATAATGGAATAATACCAAATAAATATATATATACAAAATCTTAATTTATTTATAAATAAAACAATATTTTATATTCTATATTTATTTAATATATTTAAGATTTTTATAAATAAAAATCTATTGAACATGTATATACCTATATCAACAAAATACCTATTTAAATAATAATGTAAAAACACTAGCAATAATAATTTAAATAATATTAAAATAATAAATAATGTAAATGACCATATTAGTCTTATTCAGGAAAGTGGGGGTGACAAGTTTGCACGTAGAATTTTTGGTGTATCCGAAAGAATGAAAAATGCCTCAATATATAGGTTGATGAGTTATCTCCAACGGACATAAAATTGATTAACATTAAACTGGATGTTACAAAACATTTACACAGTAAAACACGTGTGCAACATGTGGTCCATTGAATCTGGACAGAATTCAGAATCCAACCGTTACAGAAATTTAATGAATATTAACTGTAAAAAATAAATGATGAGGAGCAAAAATATTTTTAGGGACTCAGCCCGAACCAAAAGAAGAAATCGAATCGGCATTCGGCGCCCGCAGATGTGGGCACGTACCCGCACCCATTACGCGCCCCGAACCGAACCGAGCCGAGCCGGGCCGAGCGGCGACGGTGCGCGCGTGTGACCCATGGGCCCTCCACACAGAACTTCAAAGAAGCAAAGAGAAACAACGTGATATAAACACAACCACTTCAATCCCACATCCGATGTGGGACTAAAGATGGTGTGTACTTGAGCTTTTGCTCAAAGCCGCATATCAGCTAACAAAAAATAGCTATTTACTAGTTAGCAATATTTGGATAATTGTCGTTATTTAATTTCTAATCATTTCTCCCAATAATTATTCTAGGTGGACATAGAGATTTATGCTTTTCTATTCTCGATCCACCAGAGCAAGGCAAGTACTTCTATAATTTTGATTCATTTACTTCATGTCATGTTCTTTTCATATTAGACACACATTGTTACACGATATGGTCTGGTACTCTAGTTCATGTTCTTTACTTCTATCTGGAGATGGAGAAATACTACGAATATGTGACCAAAGCCAAACGTTAGGTAGGCAATGCATGATAGCTTAGGTCTCACATCGTGCACGTGAGATTCTAAGCCGTACCATTAGTTGTGCTTCATGATCTTACCCCAGCCGGTTACATATATACTCTAGTAGCCGTTTCAAATATTCACATGTCATGATCTATTGTTTCATAGTGTTAGTTTATGCATTTACAGTTTCATGTTCATCATGTTCCTTGTTCTTTACTTGTCACCATGGTGTACTTGTTTTATTATCGTATATTGTACTTTGCTCTGCTCCTGACTGGATATGTTGCAGGTAAACTTGAGGATCTTATCCAAACTTTATGGACCAGAGCCCGGAATCTTAGCTGAGCAGGATGGAGCCATGACTCAGGACTTAGAGGCTACAGTTTAGTTTCATTGCTTAGACTTGTTTAGAGTTTTACTTTGGATATTTGTGTTGTGAGTTGTATCTTTATTCTTACTACCGGATTTGTCTCCGGTATTATTTCTTTTAAAGTTGTAATAATGACTAGTGTTGTAGTGATTCTCTGAGACGTTATAGATGCTGTGATGTTTTATTTATCATATCACTTGAAGTTTTTCTTAGACTTGTACAGCTTACTTCGTTGTGTCTACCAATGAAGATTGGGTGTGTCCAACTCGTATATGATTATTCGGAAGCGGGTCGTGACATATTCATAGGATCATTTACTTATTCGTCTTCTCGTACAAAATTAATTTCATAAAATATATTACTTGTAATAAAAATCATTTATATTTGGTAAGGGCGAATATTAATATGACTATGCATGTAGCACATTAAATTCTTATTTTACCAAAGTTTCTAGATCTACCGCTACAAGCTTTTAAAATATTTGAAAAAAAGATTGTTTGAAACAAAGTTTTAAAAATATTACTATTTTTTTTAACTTCAGATATTTGGACTAGTATACAAACATATCATTTTACTTGTACCACGACAAATTATTTAAATACAAAATGGCTTTCAAAAATGAATTCTTTGTTTATGACCATTGATATATTTCATACTGGAACTGCAATTTGTAGAGCCACCTTACAAGTTTACATGAATATGGTATTCATAATAGTTTTTTTTAAATTTTTTTAGATATTTTATGCTAGTAATAATATTTTTGTATCAATATTTTGATGTCTCAATTTTTGCATGTATTAGAAGGAAAAAATTTCGTATAAGATATGCATGTCATGTTGTTATTTAATTTTACAATAATATCTTCATATTTTTAAAATAAATTTAGAAAATCTTAGAACATGTCTAATTAGTTTGGACACTTCACTCAGTAATCGACAAAAGTATAAAATATTATGTTCACAATATGCCGTCGTTAATGATGTACCACATAGACGAAATTTTACCTATTTGAAGTTGAAATTTTGTATTAAATACGAAGGTGTTATTACATTTATGATAATATGAATTTAAATAGTGATTATCAATTAATTAAAAATAATTGGTTAGTTGGTACTTTAATTTTTGAACTTTTATAATTCTTTTAGATCGTTACATGTATTTTATTCCGAGTTTATTATCCAAATTCTCCTTTAGTTGTAACAAAGATCATTAATATTTTTTATTTACTTGCAAAATATAAACATGTTCCTTGTTTTCATACCTAGTTACTAAGATTAAAGAATACTTGGATATTCTAATTAATTATATGAAGAAAAAATTATAACGAATTGACCATGATCAACCTTTCTAGTTAGTAGTAGCTCTAGTTTAAGTTATAGGTTATCTTATGGAGTATACTACAAAAGAAGAAATAAAATATTCTTCCCTCCCAACTCAAGAACTTTCGTTGTATTTGAACTCCTATGATCAAGGCGATGATGGTTTTGGAATATATTTTTTAATTTTAGAGTGGTGGAAACATATAAAAAAACTTATCATATACTCTTCTTCGACACGGGATCTACTCATGGTCCTGGTGTCCATAGTAGCATCAAAATTTTATTTTAGTACAAGATCAAGAATGATAACTAAGAAGAGAAGCAAGATGCTAATAGAAGTTTTGTAATCATGTGTCTGCGTTCGATATTATATTCGTGCAAAAAAATGGACTCAACACTTAAGATATGAAAGTGCTGACGTTAATGAACTAGACTTTCAAGCTCTTACTATAGATGACACTACAAAAGTTGGACAATGAGAGTTAGGTCCATTTGTTTGAAAACCAAAGACTAAGATGGCCATCAAAGATTCAGAAAAAGAGTTGGACGTGAAGACTGAAGATCAAATTAAATATAAAATTTGTATTATCACTCTTTAAGCTTTTTCAAAATTAAATAAAAATGATATACGTTTTCTCAAATAAAGAAAAATCAATGAAGTATCTTATTTTATTTTCTACTATTATTTTCTTTAAATAATCCAACCAAAAGTCGTCCTAGCCAAATCTAAAGGTCCAAGGCCCCGAGTCCAAGCCAAAAGCTCCATACCATTTTTTCAATAGAACCGGTCCAGATCGGACCGGGTCTGCACCCGAACTAGACCCAGCCCAGTCTAGCATGGACGGCTCGGACCGAGTACTAGACCTGGCTGGTTTTGGAGTTTTGGTCTCTAGATTGATCCGACCCAACGTAGACCTAGCCTAACCCAATCAAATCTGGATGCGAGTCTGGGTCCGGTCGAGTTAACGCCTCTACATTTACTAGTAAAAACAGGTATTATTCAGAAAGAAGTAAATGAGAATTTATAAAAGAAAACTCGTAACCACCACAAGTTTCAAGACAATATATTACGGGAGTGCTTGATTACAAGGTGAAAAATACGGAAAAAATAAATTAACTCTACGGAATTATTTTACTAGAAAAAATTCCATGAAAAAGATTTCACGGAATTAATTTGGGTGTTTGATTGTCGTTATTTTTCATGAAAAATAGTTATTTTCTATGGAAATTGATATTTGATATTTCCTATGGGATGGACAAGTTTTATTTTCCATCATTTGGAGGAAAATATGAAAAATGATGGATTTTTAGAAAATAATTTTATGGAAAATATATGTTATCAACACTACAATTGGTAAAAATTTATGATGGAAATATTTTTAATGGAAAAAATGCTCAATCAAACACAGCTATGTTTAAAAAAATTTACTAGACACGATCCTGTTCTGTTCTTGGAAGGAAAAAAAAAAGAGACAAAAGCAAGTGCTATTTGGTGAAACCATCATTTACCACAATGTAAATGCGGTAGGACAAGAGCCAGGACCAGTGTGGTGAATAAGTGGAAGGTTACTTTTGGTGAAGTAGCAACTAAAGCAACCTTTACCTATACTAACCAAGTTAGGGTCCTTCCTACGAAGCTGGCAGTTCCATGCTCCTTTTGTTGGGTTGTAGACCCCCTCCTAGAGGTGCAGCCGTGCCGTGTTGGGTGGGACACGACACTGCATTATTTATGCCGTTGGCATGCGGGCATCCTTGCGACACGTGTTGTGCCGTGTCTTATTTTTTTCCCCACCTTTAGCCGGACACGGCACATGTGCCGGCTGCAAGGGCAGAACAGCCTTAAGCGCTGAAATGTACTTCAGCCCATTCCATTTTTGTATATTTCTAATATACGTATATTTTTTTCAATCATATAAGTCGGTCTAGCTACTCGAGTCCACTTCAGTTCGAATTTTTTATTTGGCCGGCTGGCTCCTAGGGGAAAAAAAAAAAAAAAAAAAAAGCCTAAGAAAGGGCAGTGTGGCAAAAATTGTAAAAATCTTGAGTCGTGCCGGTACATGCACGTACACAAATTTGTGTCATATCTGTGTCCAATTTGGGATACATAGGCACAACACGGGGCCAGCTGTTATCCAATACCGTGTCGTGTCTGTACGGTTGTGTCTGTGCCGATAGCTTGCCGACTAATGGTGACACGACACATGTTACACCTTTACTCCTCTCTCTTTAGTATTTCTGCTTCACTTGTCTATGCTAGGTAGTGAAGACTCAGAAGATGCTCCACCATTTAAAAAACATAGCTAAACTGGCACGAAGGTAATTTCTCTTCTTCTTTTTTAGGTGTCATTTTTTCAAGTCAGAGTTGTAGTTACGTAACTTATTCAGTCGTCCGAGGAAAAATTCGAACCCAATACCTGTGCTTGATCGGTCCCCTCGCACTACCACTAGGCTAGTACCTTAGGAAAAAGCTAATTTCTCTATTCGAAAATGATATTCTGTTCGCATTTTGTGACTGTAAACGTAACTGCAGGTCCACGTGGCAGTCAACTATTGGTCCCTCTACTACCACCAATTCCACTCTCTTAAAATTCGACTTGCGGTCACGCTCAGCGATCACAAACAGCGGACAACTTAGCATAATCGTATCTGTATATACTTCATGAGTAAGAGTAAGCTTTCTCAACTTTCAAGAACAGAGAGGATTTGTAGCACGTCAAGCTAACCAAACAGTGCTCACTCCCTGTAGAAGTATTGAATCATATATTCATCTGCAAAGCTGCTGGCTTCTTTGCTGGCTAGCACAAGCCACGGGTGTGCTGTACTTGTTGCATGGCATCTTTCCACCCCCCAAAACTCCTATACCAAACTCTGGGCCATATGCATTTTTGGCTGGCTACCTGTCCTTGTACTCAAAAATCTTTGCTCCACTCATTCACTCATTAGAGCCACTGTGGCCCTCTGAGTTGTGAAGTCCCTCTCGCCAGAATGGTGGTGCCCTTGTTTGTGAGCCTGACTGCTGCTGCATATGCCGTGAACTGATGAGAGTATGAGACTGATGACCATGGACATCCCCGCCCCCCCCCCCCCCCCCCCCCCCCCCCCACCCAACCCCAAAAAAAAGGCAATTGATAAGGGCACTGCACTTTTTGATCAGGGCTAGCTAGCCCCTGATCAAAAACTTCACTTTTTTTATAACAAGGATTGCCCAATTTTCGGACAGTCCTGCAAACTGAATGGACTGCCAGAAAACTTGGCAGTCCTAAGTCTCAGCATGTGAAACAAAAGGACGACCCATTTTCCTGGCAGTCCTTACTATATGTAGGACTGCCAGGAATTTGGACAGTCCTTATTATAAAAGACACTTCACTTTTTGATCAGGACAAAGTTGCAGTATCAATTGCCCAAAAAAAACACCCACCCAAATGATTCCTTCCATTTTTAGCCTCTGTGCTCAACCACTGTGTCTCCCACCAATAACTATTATTAAGCTGCCCAGAAAAGAAATACAAGACTCACACCAACCAATCCTCACCAGTCCATTGCCATTGCTCCTACAGTTAGCAGGACATACAAACATGTGACCCCAGCTAACCAAGGTGGTGTCACAACAGTAGGAACATTTTGCAACCATTCCAATATGACCAAATGTAGAAGGAAGACCCAACTGACCTCCCCATTCATTCATTTATCTATCTACACAAAATTAGGGAGCAGTAGCGGTTGAAGTAAATTTCAAGCAAGCAAAAACATAATAGCAATGCAGGTGGGGTTGGTTGCGTTGGGCCTCGTCCTGAGCAGAACCCGTTCTTCTACAGCCAATTCGGTGCTGTTTTTGCCGGAAGTTGAGGTTGGAATCCTGATGATGCTGCAGTTGCGGTTGCGGTTGCGAACAATCGAGGAGAAGTGGAGCCGAAGCCCACTCCTCCGCCCCATTCCGTTTGCCTTCGTCTCTGTTGTTGATTTTGTTCGCGACCTATTGTCAGCGAAAGGCCATCGCCTCCGGCCCTCGCACCGTCGTTACTACTAGGAAACTGCATTGTGAACCGAAACACCTATGAGATCGAAATCCAGAAACTTGGCAATGATATTCTGAGACATGCTATAGACTACTCACTTGGGGATAGCCAGAAGGGTTGAGCAGGTGTTGATTGATTTGGAACATAGGAGTCACTCCTTGTGGGTATTTGTGGAGCTGATTGGTCGGCATTTGGGATTGAGCAAAGGTATGGTTCAACATAGTCACTGAACCATTCTTATTTGTACCATCTAGCTTCAGCTTGTCATCAAACTAAGATGAACACGTCGGTAAATCAGTATTTCAATGTGCAATGGGAAGCGGATAAAGAGAGATACCTTTGCTCTGGTGTTCCGATTGTCCGATCGCCAGTCCTGCCCGAAGGCCGTAGGCACTCTCTGATCCGTCCCTGCAGGGCCTTCCTCTGCCATTCGGTCAAAGCTTCTGCTCCTCGATCCCGAACCCCCCAAGCTGAGATCGAGATTGTGGTCGTCCTCAATGTGCGCAGCTTCAAACACGGTAAAACACAAAAACAAGAACACACATTCACTCGCTGAACCAAAGCCAAGCACCCAAAAAAAGCAAACCACACACAAGCAGTCGATCCCGTTAGTTACGAGTGAAATTGAGCTCGTCGCCATAGATGCTAGGATCGAAGTTGGTCACGGCGTCCTTTCCGTTGCACTTGATCACTGCTTTATCATACACCCTGAAACGAGCGAAGAACACATTGCGCGCGCAAAGAAGCAACAAATCAACCGGAGTCCAATATGAGAGTAATTAACTAGACAAACCTTGCTGCTTCCACTTCTGTGTCGAAGAGTCCCAAATAGACGTACCTGCAATTGTATATACATTCAGTAGAGTTCGAAAGAAATAACAAGAAATCAAGATATATATAAGCAACATAATACTTTTTTCCTAGGAACTGCCCCATTCTAGCCTCCCATCTGCCACATTTGTGCAAGGTTACCCCTCTGTACTTGGAGCTCCCCTTCGGGAACCCAGTGCTCTGCCGGCGGAGCACGTGTATGAACTCCTCCTTCGTGAGGTTGCTAATCTGCCCACCCACCAACCCATCAGTACCGACAGTCCCGAAACGATGATTAGAAAACCAACACACACCCTAACATCGACCCCCACCTGTTTCAAGTCGTCGTCGTAGTCCTCTAGGCTGAAATTTATGTCTGCCTCCGCTCCGCGAAACTTGATCGCAGCTCGATCATAGGCCCTGCAAATGAAGGATTTCAATCAGTAAAATTTCAATAAAATTTAGCATCGATGCTGAGGTGAAGGTCGGATCTATATCTACCTTGCGGCGGAATGAGCCGTATCGAATCCACCTGCAAAAACAAAATGTAAGATAATTAAAAAAAAATTTCGTGCAGACTTCCACGTTCATCGATCGTGGATAGGACGACGGCACGTCCTCACGACATTTTATCATTATCGTTGTAACACTGACACCCTCTCGATCGTGTACGTGTACCGAAAAAATGTGCGAGTAAAAGAGAAATATGCCAGACAGACATACCCAAATAGACCTGTTTGCCACAGTCCCATATATGCGACTCCCAGCGGCCGGTCCTGCGGTAAAACGTGACTCCGCGGTACTGCGAGCTGCGGGACCTCGGCCCCCGCCTGCTCTTCTTGGACGGCTGCGACGCCTCGACGGGCTTCTCGGACTGCCTGAACTGGACGCCCATCCAGTGGGCCCTCGGCAGCGGCAGCAGCTTCCCGGTCGACGCCGTCCCGTCAGCGCCGTCAACAGCCGGAAAGAACTGTCTGGTCACGAGGACATCGACAGTACTGCCGTCGTCGCCGTCGGAGGACGAGGAGGCGGCGTCCGCGGCAGCTGCGGAGGAGCTGGAGGACATATTGTTGGCCTGTTGACCCTCAGGAGAGTCGTTGAGATCCAACATTTCCTCTTCTTTCTTGCTTGTTAAAGTTTGAACCCGGGGAGCAACAACCACTAAAATGGCAAAACTTGGCGAGAGGCACCAAAAGAGAGAGAGAGAGGGGGGAGAGGGAGGTAGTTATTATGCGACTTGCAATTTACCACAACAACAAAAGAAGGCTGCGAATATTTATTGCGGGAGTGAGGAGAAGCAAGCAACCAACCTAAATTAATGTTTCCTTTCCTTTCCTTTCTTCTTCTACTACTACTACTTCTGTAGTTTTTTTTTTTTTTTTTTTTGAGCTGTAGTCAATATTTTGCCTTTCCCCAACCAAGTTGGAAGGGTGGACTTGGCTTGGGAGGGAACTGTTCCTTTCTTTCTTATTACTCGTTATTCCCACATTAACCAAATCGAAAAGTATAGCACCCCAAACCCCCCCCCCCCCCCCCCCCACCCCCCCACACACACACACACACACACACACACACACACACACACACACACCCATGTGTCGCATAATCAATACAGAAATCCTCCATGTGTCGCATAATCAATACAATAATCATTTCAATCAAAAGTCTTATAATTTTTTTTATTTTTATAATCATCTAGATAACAGTTGTCAATTGAATTCCATCTCTCCCTTCTTTTCGCATAAAAAGAGAAGACCCAATTAGCAACTGTCATTCCGACGATTTTAAGAAAATTTTAATCATAATATTGTCCTAACAGTACAGGAAGACTGACCTATGGTTGGTTTTTTCTTTAATTTTTAATTATTTTGTTTAATTTTGTCAAAGGGTCAATTTGATCTTTTTACTACAATATATATAAATCTAAAATAATAACTAATTAATTCTAATTAAATTTTAGGGGTTTATATCAACGCAAGGGCAGATTGACTAATCACGACGACACGGGTAGCGCTCAAGCGAGTCGCTAACAAAATACACGAGTAGTGCTAATATATATATATATATATATATATATATATATATATATATATATATATATATATATATATATATAAAAGAACGGGTAATTCTATTTAATAAATCTGGTGACCATATTACAAGATAAAATTCACTCTCCTTTATCAATCCCCCCCCCCCCCCCCCCCCCCCCCTATACCATACAATTAATATCTCTCTTTCTTATTTAAGAAGGCCACTACCGACATTCCAGTACCTTCGAAGATACGTCTATTTCTTTCTCGCCATACATGCCATACTAAAGGTGTTAATAGGGCCGGTTTAACCGAAACCGGGCCCGCCCGAACTCGTCGCCAAATAAGCCCGGACCGGCCCGAAAAAAACCCGGCCCGCACTAACCCGATCCCCCTCGGGTCTGGTCCGGGCCCAAGAAATCAGACTCGAGCCCGGCCCGGGAAATTTTTTTTCTTTTTTTTTGTAGCGTAACAGGAGGCCCGGCCCGGTTAGGCCCGCCCGGACCAGCTCGCACAGCCCGGGTGAACCGGTTTTACAATTTTTTTTTAATTTTGACCATTGGGGGGGCTGACCAAACTACCCTTATTATATGACAGTTTTTGGGGTATTTTGGTCATTTTGTATAAAATGACCAAAAAAAACATTTACAACTATATTTGGAGGTTCATCCTTGTCACGACCCGCATCCGGATATACGGATATGAATACGTGGGCCACGTTCAGGCTACGTCGCAGTATCGGCAGTAGAGCGCTGTCAACATCTAAAAGATCCATAACTATAAATGTACACAAATCGTATCACAAAAGCTAAGGAAGATAAGACAAGAAAGATAACAATATCACTAGAACAACTAGAATCTATAAAAGGATCATATGAGACAAGAATGAAATGGAAGAAAAACAATAACAAAACTAAAATAACTACCAGACCTAGAACTCCTGGACGACAACTCACGGTGAAAAAATATCGAGATCCGCCTCAGCTAGCATCATCTTATAGTCCAATAAAGAGGGCATATCAACTCCTAAAAATATTATCAACGTATACAGTCAGGATGGAAACGAGTACGTAAACTAACAGCAGTTCCATGTGAATTGACAAATTTTATAAGAAACAATTATAATGAAATACAAGATAAAATATCAAGACTGGAATATAAACATGATATATAAAACTGGATATAATGTCAGGATATGAAATACTGAAATGTAGAATAATACAATAATATCTGATGTATAATGTAAATATAAACAGTGCCTTGAGATATTAGAGCATTATGTTATCGACTTCGGTCAAGATCAGGCTCTTCCATTTGATCGGCTATGAGTCAGGAAATACAAGAAAAATAAGATCAGGCCGGCCACAATGGAAAGCTATGAGGCAAGTAGTAACACAGGTCAGGCTTTACCCTACGTGAGGCAAGGGTAAAACTATGATGCAAGTAGTAACAGGAATACATGAGGGGTATTGATCACATAACCTCTAATAACTCCCCATTTCCGAGTAGTATAATGGATCCGGACACAAGACGTCATAACATGGGATTCTCCAAGAGGGTAGCTAATCCCCCTCAGGAATCGGTGTCAATACAAGTACAGAAAACAAGATCAAACAATGTACCAATATACCACGGTAACCCATGAATGACATCTCATGACAGGCAACCAATATATACTAGTTCGTGCACCATCGTGTCAAAAATCAAGTAAAATACTACAACTAAATTGGATATGGTAGATATCAAGACAATAAAAACTATCAGTGAATGTACTCGCCTGCTGTCCTGAGCAATAAGTAAGGGTCTATGCCTGAACCGACGTCACAAAGACCTAATATGAATTACAAAGTTACTTTGTGTTCTAGAGTAGACAATATATTTAAATACATTAATTTTATGCTTCTAGGCCTATTCTAGGTCAACTCAGTCAAACTTAGTCAAACTTGGTCAAATGTTGACTTACAGTTGACTTTGGTCAACTGGACAACTCTGGTCAACTCCTAGTCCACTCTAGATTAAACTAGGTCAAAGCTAGTCTCTATAATCATCCACATGGTCAACTTACCAATTTTAGTGATCTAATATTACTGGAATCGACGGATCTCAATTTTGATGCACGGATCTCAAAATATGAACAAAAAAGAGAAGGATTATAACAAATGGTGATAGATAAGGGAGAAAGTCTACAGATGTTGTCGAATGATGAAACAAACATCATCAACGTGTTCAGAATGGTCAAAATAGCTGGAATAGCCTACCCATAAGTCTAATTTGGACACAGGGACAAAAAGGTAATTTTTGATCAAAACGGTGTTCGTATTGGACCCACTTTGCACCGAAAAATGTGCCAGAATAAAAGTCCTCAAAACCTAAAAAATATATGTCCACGAATCTAGAATGACGATACGAACTCAAAGATATATCCAGAATTGGATTCCAATGTCCCGATCTCAAATTGGTCCGTTGACCCGGATATTGAAATTCGATTTGCACGAAAATGCATGTCGGAACCAATGTTCACTAGATCTATCAAAGTAAATGTCAATGGGTCTAGAGTGACAATACGAACTCAACGGTACATCCAAAATTGGATTTCGATGAACCGATCTCAAAATGGCCCGTTGACTCGGACTGTAGGGCCCGTCTTGTACCAAAATGCGTGTCGGGGTTCACGTCCTCCAAATCTAACAAACTTTATATGAATATGCACTAGAACGATGCCACAAGTCTACTGGAGGTGTCAGAATTTGAATCCGGAGTCCCGGGTTCAAAATTAGAATTTTAAAAGTTTGAAATTATGAATTCGGACGGCCAACTTTGGCGTCAAATTCAACCCATCAAAAAAGCTTACAATAAAATGAAACTTAAGAGATAGGAAGAGGGTTATACCAGCTATGCACAAGAACTGGTAGCACGCCAAACGGAGCTGCGACGACGGAGATACGAGTCCACGAAGTTGGCTCCATAAAACTATCCTTAAATAACATTATTTAAATGGTCAACTTGGTGGCCGATTTTGACATAGCAAACGATGGAATTAACGGTTGAAACTTGACAGGAGTGAAGGGGTATATACCGATATGGAGACAAAAGAAACGGATCGACGATCCAACAGTAGAATTTCTCAAAAAATGTGCACAAAGTCGATGCCTCGAAATGTATATTCTGAAATTCGAAATCGTACGTCAAGGCGGGATTTCGTGCGAAACGCACGAATCGTCCGTTTCTCACGTCGGAGATGAAGTGAACATGTCGAGGGGGCTCGCCTGAGGTCGTGGCCCTTGGGGGGGTCATGGGGCCGGCCGTGGTGGCCGCACACGGTCGCCGCCGCGCTGCTTCAGCCGCCGCTAGCTGCTGCTGCGTGTGCTGCTGTTGTTGCCCGAGCTGCTATTGCAGCTGCTGCTGACCGCAGCCCGCCGAAGGGAGGAGGAGGAGGAGGAGAAGGAGAAGGAAAAGAAGGTGGAGGAGGAAACGGAGAAGTAGGATGGTGATGGTGGGGGTGATGGTGATGTTAATGTGAAGAAGAAGAAGAAGAAGATGAGGAAGGAAATGAAGAAAAAGATGATGATGAAAAGGAAGAAAAATGAGAGGAGGGGGTATCGGCTGGATAAGGGTGAGGGGTGTGCTGTGATGGTGATAGGGTGTGTATATAATAAAGAGAGGGAGAGAGAGAGATTAAAGAAAGAGAGAGAAATAGATATTTAAATAAGTAGAGAGAGAAATAGAGATATTTTAGAGTAGAAAAAAGAAAGAAATTGGGTGGGGTGTTTGGGTAGTCATGAGAGGGGCCTACATAAAATCTGGTTGGGTGTTGGGTCAAGTTCGATGGAGTTTGGGCTAAGGTTAGGCCATAATTATAAATTTAAATTAGTTATAATCATTGATGAATTAGGAAGATACGGGAGATCAATCGGATGGCACGCAAGTGGCACGTGCTTAGTAGGTTTAAAATAGTTCAAAACCATATGTTGGGTCGATTAGATTGGACCGATGTCGAATCCCGAAATAAAATTGGAAGTTGGATCAGGTTTTACGGTAGATGATCAATTGGCCTAAATTGACCCGAAAGTTGTGCGATACAAAAAAAAAAGCACAGGGGAACAAGTTTGAGTGGGACATGATATATCAAAATGAAGATAATCTTGTTTACTACAAACTCGTGAATGAAGTTTCCCGAAATTGACATCTCTGACGCTCCAAAAATCAAAGTCACGAAAAAGAGCATTTAATGATCAAAAAAATAATTAAATAAAAATAAATTATCGAAAATAATTTATTTAGAAAATTTAAAAAAATTCCTAAAATTCAGGGGGATCACAATCCTATTCAGTTCGTCATAAAACTGAATTGACTAAATATATTATTGATGATGAACTTCCATTCACTTCGGGTGAAAGTGAATCTTTATTTGATTATGCCACAAATTCTTTAAATCCATGTTTTAGTAAAGTTACTAGAGGTGCTACTAGAAAAGAGGCTAAGAGAATTTTTAATAAAATGAAAGTTGCTTTAAAAGAAAGTTTATCGCATGTTAGTAAAACAGCTATTACTTTTGATGTTTGGACAAGTAAGCAAAATTATGCTTATATTTGTATCACGGCACACTACATAGATTCACAATGGATGTTGCAAAAGAGCATCAATTGTCTAAAAACCTTAGAATTTTCACACGGGCTCTGTAATTGCAGGCGCTATTTCAAAACACGTGCGTGACTTTGATATTCACCATAAAATATTATTTGTATCTTTTGATAATGCTAGTAATAATAATTCTATTATATCTTCATTATCTTTACTATTTCACCACAATTTAGAAGGTAGATTATTGCACAAGTGTGCTTTCCACATTATTAACTTAGTTGTAAAAGAATGTCTCGAATTTTTTAGTAAGTATTTAGAGACTCTTAGACATTGTTTACACAACTTGAACATGTCTCCAAGTCGGCAACAAGCTTTTAAAGCCACATGTGCACATTTTAGTATTCGTTTTAGAAGATTTGTTAAGGATGTAACACATAGATGGAATTCGACATATTTAATGTTGAAATCCACAATTTTCTTTAAGGATGCTATTACATATTTTTGCAATATGGATCACAATTTTGAATATCGCGTAACTGAAGATGATTGGATAGTTGCTTCTTCTATTTGTGAATTTTTAGAAATGTCTTACAAAGCTACGTGTACTCTTTATGGTGTTTATTATCCCACTTCTTATTTAGCTTTACGGAAACTTTGTAACATGTCTTACTTATTTTCTAAATACAGAAATGTTCCTAATTTTGAATATGTTGTAAAAAGAATGGAAGCTAAATTCAATAAATATTGGGATGATGTCACGACCCGCACCCTATTTAGGGGCACGAGCACGTGGGCACGTCCAGCCTACGCCGCAGTGTTGGCGGTAGAACGCTGTATAGGTCGTCTATAAAATCTAACATCAACAATATATATAAACTTGTCATCTCCGTACGGAGAAATATATATAACTCAATCACATGACATCTAGGAAAGATAAGCACGATGTGATAAAGATATGATGGAAATAGAAAAAAGCTGGAAATAGATGCAAGTCACAGAGTCACAACCAGATGTTCAGAGTTTAAAATATTATACAATCCCAAAAATATATATACTACAACCCAAAATAATAAGCTGGAACGCAGTCCAGTCAAACCTACTAGTCTAGGTCAGAGCAGGCGGTGCATCCTCAATGGGCACCGGCCCCACAGGAATATCCAGGTTGTACTCCCCATCTATGTCATACCCATAATAGGTCGAGCAGCCCACCTCTAAATCCTCTGTAAACATCAACGGGATTATCCTGTCAGGATAATTAGCAAGTACAAACACCAACAGCAGTTCTATTGAATTCAAAAATGCTATAAGAGACAATTATAATGAAATATCAAGACTGAAATATAAACAGGATATGTAAATATGGGTATCACGTCAGGGTATGAAATACTGGAATGTAGAGCAGTACAGTAATAACTGATGTATAATGTAAACATAAACGATGCCTTGAGATATTAGTACGCTATGTGATCGGCTTGGGTCTGGATCAGGCTGTTCCATTTGACCGACTATGAACAAAAAATACGAGAACACTGGATTAGGCGGCCACAGTGAAAAGCTATGAACAAATAGTATCAGGTCAGGCTTTACCCTACATGAGGCGAGGGTAAAGCTATGAATAAGTAATAGGAATACATGAGGGATATTGATCACATAACCACTAATAACTCCCCATCCCTGAGTAGTATAATGGATCCGGGCATGACACGTCATGACACAGGATTCAAAAGTAGGGGCCAGCCCACTCCTAAATCGATATCTATACAAGTACAGGGAACAAGATCGACAATGTACCAATATACCAAGAAAGTCCAGGAATAACATCTCATGACAGGATCTGACGTATGTTAGTCCGTGTACCATCGTGTCGGGAATCAAGTAAAACTACAACTGAATCGGATATAGCAGATATCAAGACAATAAAAACTATCAGAGAATGTACTTGTCTGTGGTCCTAAGCAGTCAATAGGAATCGAGGCTCAGAGGATAGTTACAAACCTAAATATGAGAGATACAAGAGTTAATTATGGTCCTGAGCAGTCAATAGGAATCGAGGTCCTGAGCAGTCAATCGGACACGTACGTGTCATCTCATCTCTCGTGTCGCTTTGTGTCTCGTGTTTGCATCACTAAACTCGCCTAAACACGAGGAGTTCGCTAGTGTGCTCAGACACGATAAATTTGTGTCGTACGTGTCGTGCTAGCCACGGACATGTAGGCCTTAAAAATGAAAGTAACGCTGAGTTGATCAAAACAAAGTCTCAAAGTTACGCTGAGTTGATCAAAACAAAGTCTCAAAGTCACGCTGAGTTGATCAGAACAAAATCTCAAAGTCACGCTGAGTTGATCAGGAATGAGTCTAAAAGTCACGCTGAGTTGATCAAGACAATGTTTAAAAATTACGCTAGAGACAGCTCATCATTTGTCAGAAGTGTCATTATGACTGACAGCACGACAGTCAAAGAAGGTCCTCTCGTATGCCACATATGCACGGCACTCGAGAGATCACAGCCGACTATTGCGTGACTTTTGAAATCTTCTTCAACAAGACTCAGCCTTCATCAAGTTGGCGTACCAAAAGAGCTTCTTGTCATTTAATGCGACTGACAAGGTAATCACTGTCAGAGATTTTGTGTCAGTCGAGGCACGTCGAATCAAGACAGCTGGCAGTCCTGCCTCAAGCTTGCGTATATTTTGAGCCTTCTGGCTCAAGTCTGCGTGTATTTTGAACTTATATGTTCCTTCATCAAGTTTGCGTGGATTTTGAAGCTTTTTGCCCCAAGTCTGCGTGGATTCTGAAGCTTTCTGCCCCAAGTTTGCGTGGATTTTGAAGCTTTCTGACTCAAGTCTGCGTGGATTTCGTCCTCAACGAGCCTGCGTAGATTTCATCAAATTGGAGTACGTGACAACCATGCCACTGATCTCTCGCCAGCGTGTCCTGTAACTTGTACACGACTCATGCATGATTGCCATGTGTCCAACAGTTATAGGCCACGTCCAGTAACTGCTCACAACCTTGCGTATGTTAAATCCTACGTGATTTTCAACTATACACAGGCTGTGAAGACAGTTATCCTTTCAATTATTTTTGACTCTATAAATAGAGTTCTTTTCTCATTCATTGTACAGATACATAGATATCTAAATTGCTGTTGAAATTTTGAGAGCTTTTCTTCTTCGCATCATCCAAGGGATAAAGCGATCGTCTTCTAGATCGGATTCCTACAGTTGTAATTTTCTCAGATACACAATAAATAAAGTGAATTTATTTATGGAAAACAAATTGGCGACTCTGCTGGGAAAAACCATCTCCTCTTCTGAGATGGCAACAACTCAATGCGACACTTCGTCAGTCGGCTCGACGAAGAAGGTGATATCGATCCAATTCGATCAACTCGCCTACGAAGAAATACAGTGGGCTAAGGGTGGCAAGCCCACTTCAGCCTCTATCACCACTGCCAAGTCGAAGGGACGATCTGTCTATGTCCCTAAGACTCTGTTGGCAACCAATAGTGAAGTTTCTGCCACAATGTCTACTCCTAAATCTGGCAAGAACTCTACTGCAAGCACGCACACTCTTGTGTGCTCGAAGACGACAGCAGTCAAAAGTCACGCTGGCAGCACTGACTCCTTAGTCAGGCCTGTTCCAGCGTGCAATCTCAAAGCGAAAAGTCACGCTGACAGCACTGGCTCCTTAGCCAAATATGTTCCAGCGTGTATTTCACCAAAATCTGGCTCTTTAACCAAGACTTTATACGCAGACAATACTGGCTCCTTAGCCAAATTGTCACCAGCATACTCTAAGAGGAATAGCTCTTTAGCTATCTCTTCTTCTTTGCCAAGTTCTACTAGAACTGGGGGTGGTCTTGCTAAAACTCCTCCACACAAAGTCCCTTCGAAAAGAAATAACTCTTTAGTTGTTTCTTCTGTTCCTGTAGTTTTTACTCCAGGAACAGCTTTGACTGACAATTTTGTTAGTCAAAGAAAAGGAGATGGTCTTTTGACTACTCTTCCTTCTGGACATTCTATGTCTCAAAACTTGAATAAGTCTAAGAAGAAACATTTTTTAATGTCTTCTTCTACGACTTCTTCGAATTTGGCACAGAATTTGTCTATAAAAAAGGGTCTGTTGCCAACTCCTAATCAAGGGGATGGTTCAACTCTTCCTTCTCTGCAAATATCCAGATCGATAGAAGGAAAACTCCAAGTTTCAAAAACTAATGTGTTACCTTCAACTGATCTAAGAGCAAAACTTGATCAGATCCGCTTAGGAAGCACTTCTGGTGTCAAAAAACCATACCAATCGGGAACAAAAGCAAGAGATCCAGATGCAGAGTATGCTAGAAATTATGTGGCTCACATTAATCACTCTCTATATAACCAAGAGCCATCAAGACCCAAGAACCGGAAATATATTCCTAAAAATGCACAAAGAATATTCTCTGATGTACCTCAATCTTCACAGACAGATCTACGAGAACACCTTCAACAGAAGAGAAGGAATAATTCTGTGTCAATGGATCTTGACCATGCTGAATGTGACTTCCAGCCAAGAGTCATAATTCAATACAGATGTCAATCAATGGATCAAGACCATGTTGATCATGAATGTGACTTCCAGCCAAGAGTCACAATGCAATGCAGATGTCAAACTAAATGACAATCTGTCTTCAATCGGATTCAGTGTGAACCCATGCCTGATGAAGATGAACCTCTGTATGCTTCTGTCAACATGACCTCTCGGGATACTGGGGGTAGAAATGATAGTCCAGATGGAGTATATAGAGGCACCAGATCAAGAGTCCTGGCTTCTACTCAAAGGACTTTGATTTCTGAAGATGATTCTGAATTTCTTGGGGAATCTAACTTTCCACCTCTTCCTACTGGGGGTAGTTCTCCTATAACTGACTTTGATACACAAAGCAGTGATTCAGAACAAACAACATCCACCAGTTCATCAATAATCCCTCGTACAGTCACAACATATATGGTCGATGGGAATACTGATGAACCTTCTTCTTCCATGACTCCTCAAGACCAAAGGATTACTTCTTTGGAACAGCAAATGAAATCTATGGCTGATACTATGAAGTCGATGTATGAACTCATGGCAACCCAACTGCAAAATCGACAAACTGTACCAGAGGCCATTCCAATTGACACTAGCGTAAGTCCAGTACATGTTCCTCCAGCAGTACAATCCAATATTCCTGGGCAAGCTCAACCAGTTCCAAGTCTCTCTGGAGCTGGGGGTAGTGCTTATAATGCTGTTCCTCCTTCCAACTATTCTCCACAAGCTACAACTCCACAATCCTTCGGAGTTGTTACCGAAGAATTGAGGAATCTTCGAACCCAATTTGAGGCATTCAAGCAGAAGGATGGTTTACAAAGGTTAGGCATCAAGCAACCTTATCCGATAGAATGGAAGCAAGTATCATATCCTCCTAAATACAAGCCTCCTACTATCTCATTCTATGATGGAACTACTTCTCCAAGTCAATTTATTAATACTTTGAAGTGATGACTGACCAGCTGCAACCAAGTGACGCCCTCATTACTCGGGTGTTTGTCGGATGTCTCAAAGGAACAGCTTATGAATGGTATAGTCTCCCAGATGGGTGTATTACCTCATTTGCCGATTTCAAACAAATGTTTCTTGAACGATTCTATGAAGGGCTCAATGACATAACTATGTCTGCTCTTATAAGAATCAAGCAGAAAAATAATAAAACCACGGAGGAATTCATTGAACGGTTTCGAAGAGAAGCTCTGAAGATGCCTCTTGGAACTCCTGATGCTGTCACCGTTGACACATGCAAATCAAATTTGTTGCCAATAATCAGCATGTGGACAAGATCTACCCAATTTCAAGATTGGCCTTCCTTCATAGTCAGTGCCAAAGCCGCAGAAATTAGTGCTGAAACTTTCAAAGGTTTAGGAGTGCAGATGACTCCTAAAGAAACAGGTCAAAGCAATAATAATAATGCTAAATTCAATAAAAGTAAGGGAAAAGAAACCCTTAAAGTTAATCTTCAGAGTAAAGATGCATCGACTGTTCAAACTCCTCCTGTCTCTACAACTCAACAACCAAGAGCACCTCGCCCCAAAGAAGAATATTCTTTTGATGGTGATGATGTTCTTGGTATCTTTGAATGTCTGCTGAAAGGTAATAAAATACAATTACCTGAAATCAAGAAACCTGATAAAGCTGGTAAGACGGATCATCCTAAATACTGTCCATACCACAGAATGTTGGGTCACACAGTTCATACATGTTATGTACTGAAAGGAAAGATCCAGGAGATGATTAAATCTGGAGCTATCACTCTTACTCCGAAAGATAAGACCGTCACCTCTAATGTCGTCTCTATGCAATTCGGAAATTTCCCTCCTCAACTTCTTGAAAACGGGATCGTTCCTATTCCCAAGGCAACTCTTGAGATAGTGAATATTCTTCTTCCACAGTCTGAAGGATTAGTACCAATTACTATGGAAACAGGAGAAATCATGTGGATTCATCCTGATCTAGTAGCAGATTTTGAATCTCCTCCTCTTCAAAAGACTACATCACGAAAGTCCAAGAAGGCTGGAAAGATTAAGTCATGTCATATGACTTCTCTCGGATCTACTCCTGACACAGAGCCAAAAGATAAAGAAGAACCACTTGCTGGTGCTACTCGAACAGGGAAACCTTATCTGAAGGATTATTCCAAGAGTCCTGAGGATACTCCTGATATCCCTCCTACTGACAAAGATGTTCCTAATGTTCCTCTTGAAGAAGAATCATCCACTATACCTATTCCTTCCACTGCACCGGTTGAACCTGTTCCTTCCAAGCCCACAGCTCTTGAGAAAGGCAAACAACAGGCTCGGTTTGATAAACCAATCAAGAAGTCCCCTCCTCTTGGGCTTCAGAAACCTTATAACTTCGACATTCTAGCTTAATTTGCTAATACTCCAGCTAGAATGTCCCTCTTTGAACTTCTACGTCTTTCTAAAGAGACTCGGGAGACGTTAAGTGAGGCACTTCTTCAGGCTGATTCTTGTCTTGCACAATTAAAGAAGCCAGGTGAAGAACCTGCCACTTGCTCACATTGCAACAGTGTATTGGAGATTATACCAAATATTACCTTTACACAAGATGACATGCTACTGGAGGATAATCGACATGATCGACCTCTCTACTATACCGGTTATATCGATACGGTGAAGGTAGACCGTATCCTCATTGATCCAGGGTCTGCTATAAGTATAATACCAAAGAGTCTGTTGGATGAATTAAAAATCCCTCTTCACAAGCTTTCCAAGACAGTTACTACTATCCTGGGATTCAATCAGAGTCGAAGCGAGCCTTTGGGAAAGATTCATCTAAAACTCCAGATAGGCAATTTCAGATCCAAAGTCACTTTCTATGTGATTGAGATCGTGGGATCTTATAATCTTCTTCTGGAAAAGCCCTTTCTTCATGAAAATAATGTAGTACCTTCTACTCTTTATCAATGTTTTAAATACATTGACAGCAATGGAAGAGTACAAAAGGAAGTTGCTGATATAAATCCTTTCCATGGGGTTGAAGCTTATTTCAATGATTCTCGGATGTACAAAAAAGAATATACAAGGGTGATACAAGCTATGGAGAAAGAGGATTCACAAAGTGAGACCTTGATAATTCCTGTTAAAGGTCGGACTACTCAGCAACAATCTCCCAAACCCTCTGGAGAAGGTTCTTTCATCATTCCAGTAAGTGGACGGATCTCTCCATTACCTCAGTCGTCTACTCAAGATACACTGATCATTCCTGTCAGTGGACGTACTACAGTTCCTGTATCTTCATATGTGAAACATGATACTCTGGTAATCCCTGTTGGAGGGCGGATTACTATTCCATCTCAAGCTTCAAGGGAGCTCACCTCTTCTGAGCCATTTGTTATCGATCTTAATCGAAATAAAACTTCTTCTCGTTCTTCTTCTCCCCCTTTAGTCATTAATTTGGCTAAGATCTCTAAGGCTCAGCCTTCTCCTAATGTAAATATTGCTACTTTTAAATTTAATGAAAAGTCTCCATCTTTGCAGTATGTTGATGTGTGTAATCATGTTCATAGTTATTTATATTTGTTAGATGACTTGAGAACGATAACCATAGGAGTTGTACAGATTGTTCATACAGATGTATCCCTAGAATCAGTACAAACTTCATACTTTCTAGTTCCCAGCAGAAAGCCAGGAGACATTCCAATAGTCTTTTACAAAGGGCTCCAAAATCCTTCTAATCTTGAAGATGATGACAAAAACGATGATACTGGAAGATTACAACTACGTTGTTATAGCCAGCAATCTAAAGACATCATTAAAAACATGGGCTATGACTTCAGAACTGGCCTCAGTAATGGGAGAGGAAAAAGAATGCATGTTCGGATTCCTCCTTTAAAATATGGAAGGACAAAATACAGATTAGGTTATATTGCTCCTACTCCCTTTATCAATACTATCCATGAAGATCCCGAATCTGATGAAGATAAGAGATCTGATTCTTTCAGTACTACCTCTTGGGATTCTGATACAAGTATAGGTGATTTCCACCGTAACATTCTGTCTTCCAATATGGTTTCCGTTGATGGTTCTGAAGATGATGAAAACGAAGATGAGTTTGAAATCTCACCTGAATCAGAACAATGGGCCCAAAGGTTAGATAATCAATGGGAGTTCCGATTTGAACAAAAAGAACCTCCGACTGAAGACAAACTTGTTCAGATAGATGTTGGTGAAGAGGGATCCCCCAAACCAATATTTATTAGTGAAAGTCTTTCAGAAACTGATAAGCAAGACATGATCAAACTTATTCGTGAATACATTGATGTCTTCGCTTGGAGTTACGAAGATATGCCAGGACTTGATCCACAAATCGCAACTCATAAACTCAATATCATGCCGAATGCTAAACCGGTCAAACAACAACAGCGACGATTTCGTCCAGACATTATGGATGCGATTGAAGCTGAAGTCAATAAACTCATGGCCTCCGGGTTTATTAGAGAGGAACAACATCCCGATTGGGTGGCTAATATAGTTTCTGTCCTTAAAAATACTGGCAAGATCAGAGTATGTATAGACTTCCGCGATCTCAATGCGGCATGTCCTAAAGACGAATTCCCTCTTCCAATCACTGATGTTATGATCGTCAATACCTGTGGGTTTGAACGGATGTCATTCATGGACGGGTATTCTGGGTATAATCAGATCAAAATGTTTCCAGATGACGAGAAACATACTTCTTTCAGAACGCTGATCGGTACATACTGTTATACAGTTATGCCATTCGATCTCAAGAATGCAGGAGCAACTTATTAACGAGCCATGAGCACTATATTCCATGAACATTTGTGGAAAACAGTCGAATGCTACGTTGATGATATTGCAGTTAAAAGTTGACAAAAAGAAGATCACATCCAAGATTTGAAGATTATCTTTGATCTAATGCGTAAGCATCAATTAAAGATGAACCCTACTAAGTCCTTCTTAGGCGTCTCTAGTGGCAAATTTTTCGGCTTCGTCATTACCTCGAAAGGTATACACGTGGATCCCGAGAAGATCAAAGCCATCCAAGAGATGCGTCCTCCACGCACCTTAAAAGAGCTACGAGGATTTCAAGGAATGATCGCTTATATCAGGAGATTCATCTCTAATCTTTCAGGACGCTGCAGACCATTCAATAAACTTATGAAGAAAGGTGTTTCTTTTGTCTAGAATGATGAATGTCAGAAGGCATTCGATGATATAAAACAATATCTGATGAGCCCTCCAGTATTGGTACCTCCTGTCTCAGGAATACCGTTTCTCCTATATACCCGAGCAATGAGTCATTCACTGGGTGCATTACTCGCTCAAAAGAATAAAAATGGTCATGAACAAGCCATTTACTATCTCAGTCGTACTATGACCGGAGCTGAACCTCGATATTCACCGGTCGAAAAAGAATATCTAGCCCTGATGTTCGCTGTCCAAAAGATACGACATTATATCATTGGTCAGACTATTCATGTCATTTCCCGGATCAATCCTATACGGGTCATGATGAAGAAACCGAGTATTTTAAATTCTCGATTGGCTAACTGGGGAATCTTACTTGCTCAATATGATATGCACTATATCCCTCAGAAGTCAGTCAAAGGACAAGCTTTAGCTGATTTTCTGGCCGCTCATTCAATTCCCGAAAATTCAAAACTCTATGATGAAATCCCAGATGAAGTCCTAGATTCAAACCAAATTGCTGAAAAAGATCCTACTTGGCGTCTATTCTTTGATGGAGCTTCAAGAATAGGTCCTAATGGTGACATTGTCGCTAGGGTTGGAATTGTTCTTGTGTCGCCAGAAGGTCTTGCTATCCAAAGGGCTTATTCTCTCGATCAACCATGTTCAAACAATGTAGCTGAGTACAATGTACTACTTATTGGTCTTCAACTCGCTAAACATCTGAATATTCAATATTTGGAAGCGTATGGAGATTCTAAACTCATTGTCAATCAGATAAGGGGTACTTATGAAGTTCGCCATCAAGATCTGGTTCCTTATCATAGATCAGCTATATCTATGGCTTCTTCATTTGAAGGGTTCTTTATTGAACATGTTAGGCGAGCATGTAACACAGAAGCTGATGCTCTTGCTAATCTTGCGGCGGTGTTAGCTATTCCAATTAGACGTCAACAAATGATTGTTGTTTGTAATCAAGAATTATTTTATCTCAAAAATAATCTAACTCTGGGACTTCCTGTTGATGTTGAAGAATCAACATCTCATGATGTCAACACAATAAGAGGATTTGGATTTAGTCATAACTCATTATCATCTTCATCTGATTCTAGCATAGAATTCATCTTCAGTAATTCAGCTGAGACTCAGAATACGGATAAAGATTGGAGACTTCCTTTCTTAGATTTCGTATTGTATGATATTCTTCCAGATAATCCGAGTGAGGCAGCATCTATCAGACGACGGTCATTCAGATTCTATTACAATCACACCGCAAGAACCTTATATCGTCGAGCTTATGATGTTTTACTTCTTCGATGTGTTGCCGGTGATGAGGTTCAACAAATTATCTGCGAAGCACATGATGGAATTTGTGGAGCACATCAACCTGGACCAAAACTTCAAGACCGTATTCGACGTATGGGTTATTATTGGCCCACTATGGTAACAGATGCCATCGAATATGCAAGAAAGTGTAAAGCTTGTCAAATCTATGCAGATTTTATTCATGAACCCTCAGAATTTCTGCATCCGACGGCAGCATCATGGCCCTTCGAAGCTTGGGGCATGGACATTATTGGTCCGATCAATCCACCATCATCAAAAGGTCATCGGTTTATTCTCGCAATAAATGATTATTTCTCCAAATGGGCCGAAGCTATTCCGTTATCTGAAGTCAAGACGTCCAATGTCATCAACTTTATCAAACATCATGTCATCTACAGATTTGGTGTTCCCCGGCGCATTATTCATGATAATGGTCCACAGTTCGTCAGTCAGAAATTTACTCGATTCTGTGACGATCATCGGATCAACAATGTGGCTTCTACCGCATATAATCCGACAGCTAACGGATTAGCAGAAGCTTTCAACAAGACCATCATCAAACTCTTAAAGAAGTTTGTTTCTACTAACAAACGTAATTGGAGTGAGAAACTTGGTGAGTGTTTGTGGGCTTACCGGACTACAGTTCGTAATACTACTAAATGTACACCTTTCTCTCTGGTGTACGGATGCGAAGCTGTTCTTCCATTAGAGATTCAAATTCCTTCTTTAAGGATAGCGATCGCTAATGAACTTACTGCCGAGAATAATGACCGTCTTCGACTTCAGGAATTAGAAGCTTTGGATGAAAAGCGATTATCTGCTCAACAGAATATCGAATTCTATCAAGCTAGAATTTCAAGAGCTTTTAACAAGAAAGTCAGAGTTCGAGCATATCAAAAAGGAGAACTTGTGCTAACAGTCAGACGTCCTATGACTATGACTCATATAAGCAAAGGCAAATTCGACGCAAAGTGGGAAGGTCCCTATATTGTGAGCAGAGTTTTCTCAAATGGAGCTTATTAACTCTCAGAACTGGATGGTCGAAAAGTTATGATGCCTATCAATGGCAAATTCCTTAAAAAGTATTATGCATAAATATAAATGCTTGTAGATCATCAGACAAAGTTCAAGTGCATGAATAAAATTCAAATTTTATTTCATCATATGATAGTACATGATATTAAAGAAGGTCACTATCATCCTTTTCTACATTTGGATGCGGACCGCTGCCGTCCTTCTCGAAAATGCGATCAGCAAAAGAGCTGAGAACTTCTTTGCTGGAACCCACGAGGAATTTACAAGCAGCCATCCTCATGGCTTCTTCTTCTTCAGTCCTTCCTGGATCAAGCAAAAAGTCCAGAATGTCTCGTGGTAGCTTGGGTGCAGACGAACCTTCGCCTGCTTTTAACTCCTTCTGCTGAACTGGATCGGCAGGGCGTTCTTCAGTACCCTTCTGAACCTTCGAGACGATTTTAGCTTTCTTGGATACTTCTTCAGACGACATTTTTATGTTGAAGAATAGAAGTGTCCGTCCTTGTTAGATTTCTGCTATATTTATAGGCAGAAGTTCCTCGAATAATGAAGCGACACATTCATCCGACGGTTCGTCCGTTCATTAATGCTTGACGGTTCATTCGTTCATTTATCACATTCATCCGACGGTTCGTCCGTTCATTAATACTTGATGGTTTATTCGTTCATGAAAAATTGAGTTCAAAGATATTTTTATGTCTGAATTCTATTTTTTTCTAATTAGTATTAAACTAAGATCATTTCTGGTTTAATATCATCTGATAGAATTACAAAGTTTGTTTGTATATTCTATTCTATTGAAACGTGTCATGTATTATTTACCTCTGAACATATTTTCTATATCATTACCAAAACAGCAAAACCAAAAATTAGATCAAGAATTCTCATTCGTTTTCATTCATAATCAAAACGTTGGATACAAGTGAGAATGAAAAAGATTCACTTATTAGGAGTTATTAGCTCCTTAATACGTCCAAGAATAGCATTCAATTTTTCTTCATGAGCTTTCTGAACCCTCTTCTTCCACTGTGACATTCTGTTCATCAAAAATGATAATAGCAGTTTGGAGACGGTTGACTTCTTCAATTTGTTCCGCCTGCATTTGCTCTCGCTCCTTTTGAAGAGTTTCACAGCGTTCAGCTTCAGAAATATAAGCAGCAGTAACCTCAGCTTGCTCTGTTTCTATAATAGCAATTCGCTCTTGAAGGCGAGCCAACTCCTCTTTCAATTTCTTCAGCTCTTCAGCTTTGGATACTTTATCTTTCTCTAAAAGCTCTACTCTTTGACGAGTAGCTAATATTTCTTCGCCCTTTTCTACTAATTTCTCAGAAGAAGAGGCAAGAAATGCTTCTAATGCAGCTTGCTGGGACTGGGCTTCATGCTCTAGTTGACTGATCTCAGCCGCAGTTAAAGATTGAATGTCTTCTTTCTTAGTCTTCCAGTATTTTCGGATAGTTATTTCCAACTCATCTATGAGATGTTCGAAGAAGATGCACTGAGATTCGCAACCAGCATGTCGCAACGCCATAAGCGGGAACTTGACCATAGTTCGAAGATCAGAAAAGGGCATAGCTTCATCCTTCAAGAAACGTCTGGAATATGTATCTAGATATGAGTAAATGATCTCTGAATACATTTCCAGAGTTTTTGCTAGTCCAGTCTCAAATCCAGGTGTCACTGTCATCATTGAAGAAGAAGCTTGAATGTTCTCTATCCTGGGAACGGAAGTAGGTGCTATTGGAGAAGTTGGCAAGTGCGAACTCCCTTCATCAGTATCAGCCTGGATAAGCGGAGCATGAGTCGAACTCATTGCTGCAGCAGTTTCTACAATCAAAAAAAATAATAATAATCAGCATATAGAGAAAAAGAAACAGCAGAAACAGAATTTGAAATAAAGTTCTACCAGGCTGAGGTTCATATTCAATATGTTGGGGGAGTCTGGCATCTTCTCATAGTTGGTCCATGATAGTATCCGACACCTGCTTCATAAGGCTGCTTCCAGCTCCAGAATTACTGGGTGTTGGAGCGTTATCCGGAGACTGAGCAGGCTCGGGGCTAAGTTCTATTCTGTTTCCCTTGACTTTATCCTCATCATAAGGAGTAGAAGTGCCAGTATGCCAATCTTCTCCTCCTTCAGTTTTTGCTTCTTCTTCTTCATCCTCAGCTTCAGGATGAGTTTCTGATCCAGAGTCTATGATATTCACATCTTCATCAATCTCAGGAACAACGATGACAGCTAGCTCAGTATTGACTGCCGGTTCAGTCTTCTCTGAAATATCAGTTCGAAGAATGATGTCTTGACAAAGATTCTTCAACAAATCATCAGCAGCTGATAGCTCGGACGCCGGCACGTCTTCATCGCCTTTGGTCAAAGAAATGTTCTCTTCAGCTTGAGTTTTAGGAACTTCTGGCTGTTCTGTAACCTCTGCCAGAGCTGGTCCTTCTTCAGAATAATTAATCTGGTCATCCAGTGCCTGGATGATGCCTTCTGTCCCATGCTCAAATGGGATCATCCTCATCTCCGAGGATTCAATAGCTACTCTGCTTGTTGTTGGAGCAGTTGTTTCCTGAGCTTGAGCGGATTCCACCTCAGTCTGTTCAGTTGAAGCTGTTGGAAGGTGAATATCATCAGACTCTGTTTGCTCAGTAGAAGCCGTTTCATTGATTTCTGGCAAAACTCCTCCACTCATAATTGTTTCTAAGAGTTTATTGCCTTTCATCTTGCTAACGGTCTTCTTGACATACTTTCCTCTCGACCTCCTTGTTATCAAAGGAGCGACGTCTTCATCAGTCTCTTCGTCTTTATCGGCGGCATCATCTTCATCAACCGAGATGCCACCTAAAGATGAAGTAGCAGTTATTGACACTCCTTTCTTCTTCTTAGATGTCTGAGACTTAGTAATCCTTTTGGAGACGGTCTCAGATTCATCACTTCTCTTCCTCTTAGAAAGAGATACAAATATAGGAGGAAGGACTTCATCAGGAAAATTCCCCTCCTGGAATAATTCATATAGAGGCTCCACCTCTGCTGTCTCATCTACGGGTTCCGGAGAAAATTGCTGAATAATAGTCTTCTTCTTTGACCTCTTCGACGGAGCTAGGTTGTCCTCCGCAACAAAAGTCTTCAAATTGCAACTCGGATTAAAGGTGCCTGATGAAACATAGAAGCGAGCATAGGTATAAAGCATCTTCGTCCCTGTGCTTGATAAAGGATTAGGCATAGAGAATACAGCTTTCGTATCTCTAGCCGCAAAATATCTCCAAGCACGAGCTCTGTCGATAAGCCCTCCACGAGCAGAAAGGCAAGTGGTGGCGTTCCCAACGTGAAGTTGGTCATATCCGAATTGTCTAGCAAATCGGCTTGGCAAATATGGCTCTAGATACGTCATATCTTCATGACGGTATACTAGATGAGAAGGCCGAATTCTCTGTAACCACTGAAAGGCTATATCATCTAATCTGTTACCCATATCTCCGTCCATCATATTTAAGGGCATGCTCTCATAGCCCAGTGGTGGAAGAACACATTGAATGGACCAATGTGACGCTCTATTCAGGACATTTCTGCATTCTGGAAGGGTGTGAACCTTCCAGAAAGTCTCTACAGAGTACCTCTCCAAAAAGAGACTGCCACTTCCTCCTGCCCCTGGAGGTATCAAGCCGTCATGATGGAGGAGGAGCCAGCCATATAGATATGTAAAAGGCATCTCTATCCGTGGGAACTCCTCAGTCATCCTCCTTTGATCAGAAAGCATATTGGTTACAAAATTCCGAAGACCTGCATTCAGTCTACAGGTCATCGCTGATAATAAATCTAACTTGTACATACATAAGGCGCACCGCTGCAAAGATAACGCCTCTATGTATCCTGTCCAGAGAGCTGGAACCAGGAATGATGAATCTTCTTAACCACAGAGATAAAAATCCGGCCAAATGACCGTTCCTTGACAGCATCTTCCCACTCTGTCTCACGTACGAGTTGAAAGTAGTTCCAGCTTTGAACTCGTACCAGTCTTCAGTGATTATGAAATCCTTGCAGTCATATTTTTCCAGCAAATAAGTGATTTCACTCTCAGAGAGAGGCTTGAAGTTGCTAATCTGATACCACCTCTGTAGTGCCCCGCTCCTCGCAGTCCACTATGTAATACCTACGGCTTGTTGACTCAGTCATGAACTGAGTATTTGGTGAAACTTTTGCCGGTATCGATTGATCACGGATGAAATGCAATGAACCTTTCCAATTGATGGATTGGCTTCTATTGAAATGAATCCAAGAGTTTTGCTGAATGTTTTCTCTTGCTGCTTGGTTTTGATGAATGCGTTTTCGTGTTGGTTTTCGATGATTAGTTTTCATTGTTCGCTTTCATCGCATTTCGCATTCATTCCGAATCTTGAGAGAAAGAGACGAAGTATGCTAATCAACTGTTGGTGCCATTGTAGGCCGCGTGAATTGTTCGTGAACGGCGCGTGAAGTCCCTCCTTCTCTCAACTAAGATTCATCTCAGTGAGTTGCTTCAACCGAACAAACATTGATCTGTACGCCTAAGAAAAATGATCTCTAGTCTACTATGTTGCCTTGTCCCAATGATCAACGATACCACATCCACAAAAGATAATAGAAGATAATTGAATTGAATCAAATGCAAGAATATGTGTTGCTACTCTATCTGCTCGATAAGAATGATCATCTGCTTGTCATCAGTATGCTTGAAAATATAGACACGTACAGGAGAACTTGTACGTGTTGAGAAGAACCTGAAGGCACGAAACAAACCTGTCGTATACCTGTGCATAAGTCCAAATGTGTCTCATCTGATAGAACGGCTAGAGCATGCATTTGGTCTTGGACAACTTGTATACAAGGAAACATTTGTCTCTCGGGTGGTATCTGGGTGCACCTGGAACCGCTCGGCCTAGGAGAGATTAGGGCCTCCATGTGAAAATGGGAGTCGATCTGAGTCCTTAGCGACGAACTGAACCAAAGAGTCACAGCGGCTAATCATGGGGAAAACCCATGGACCAACATGTAGAATAGTCCACCTGCATGACCCGAATGACAACTTCAATATCTGCAAGAATGAATCATGAATTACTCATTATGCAAATTGTGCTAACGTGGTTTTGTGCTGGGATGACTGCCGGCGAGGGTAAGTTGCTTATGTTATATTCTACTGTCATGTTCTTATGAATTGTTAAAAAGAACCTAGACAAGTAGAAAGATCACTAGTAAATGTTAGCTCAACATATTGATTTAGTGCAGAGATTTGCGAGTTCGGCCAAAAGCCGCTCGCCAGTACATGATGTGTGCTGACCCACGTTGTGGGCATCCTTTTCAGAAAGCAAAAAGGAGTCAGGGGGATATCAAGTGAGGCACCGAAGCTCGTCTAGCCCAGTAGAGCTCGTGGATCCTCTCGAAGTTTACTTTTTATTCCAGTCCAGTTCAAGTTTCTTTTCCTTCTGAAGGTGTCTTTCAATTCCAGCTTATAATAAAGGGATATCATGTATGGACATTGTGGCTAATTTCAAAAAGAGTGTTACAAAGAATATCATGTAGCCAAATTATAAGGCAAAATCTGAGTTCGCAAAGCTTTGTACTTGTATTCCAATCAAGCTATCAATAAAATGAGTATTTCCCTTTCAAATCTCTGTGTTCAATATTTGGTTTTCTGCAATGGGTGCGTGCGTGTGTTTCGCTTAACTAATGGGTGCGTGCGTGTATTTTGCTTGACTAGTTGTTTTGTGCAGGTACATGGCCTTATGCAAGCGTAACTTAGGCTTGCACGGCATCACGCCTTAGCGAGGACGATCGATCCCGCAGGGATCCAGGCAAGACGGACGACCCTAGCAGGATCGGGGCGTGACAAAGTGGTATCAGAGCACAGTTTTACGTCCTTGGCCTCTTGCAAATATCATTTTCAAAAAGTATATAAAGTACTTTGACGGCTTTCAAAAGTGTCCCAATTTTGAGTTATGAAAACCAATGCCCCATACAATAAGTCCATAATATTTTTTGAGACTGACAGAAGTTATACTATTTTGTAGAGAAATGGCTCCTCCTCGTGCATCTGGCTCGACCGATCCGGTAGAACGGATCATGAGAATATTGGAGCTGCAATGGCAGAATAGTGAGGAAAACAACCAAATACACCAGGCCCGAGCGGCTGCCCAACAAAAGCAGTTGGATGCCCTGACCCAGCTTATCACGGCGCTTGCGGCAAATCGAGATGCCACCGCAGCGACGGAACAGACGAGAACGCCCGAGATCGAGCCCGTAGAGGGTGATGAGCCCCAGCCAGCGCAAAGGCACACTGTCTTTAGGCCAAAGGACTTCTTGGACGCGAAACCTCCGGAATTTGAAGGCAGGACGTCACCCGACAAGGTGATGGACTGGATAGATAAAATGGAGAGTCTGTTCGCGTTCATAGGAGTTCCAAGTAGCAAAAAGGTAGTTTGTGCCGTTATGCTCCTACGGCTGCGGGCGAAGGATTGGTGGAAGGCAAAGAAGCCGGCGCTGCTCGCAACGGCTAGAAAAGGGAAGATCTCATGGGCCTCGTTCAAGAAGGCATTTCTGGATCAATATCTGCCTCCAGCCATGAGCAAGAAGATGGAGGATGACTTCATCACACTGAAACAGGAGGATATGTCCGTGGAGGACTATGAATCTGAATTTGCTAAGCTAGCAAATTTTGCCGCTGCTTTGCTCCCCACGGAACAGTCTCGCATAAATCGATTCGTTGATGGTCTGAATAACAACATCCAGTTAAGTGTGCTGAATCGAGAATGCGGGTCCTATTCTCAAGCCTTTGAAGCGGTGCTACAGGTGGAACAATTCCAGCAAAAGAAGGCGTCAGTCGAAATCAGCCCGCCAAAAGATATCATGACGGGGAGAAAAAGACTGATGGGGAACAAAACAACAAGCCTGTATGCGGCTTCTGCGGTCGGCGAGGGCATGTCAAAGAAGACTGCCGCTATGTGAATGGCCAGAGTTGCAGTCACTGTGGCAAGAGTGGGCACGTCAAGGAGGACTGTCGTGCCGCTAACAACGCTTGTTTTCGTTGTGGCCAACAGGGCCACTCAGTCAAGTATTGCCCGAAAAAGAATAGAACGGATCAGAATAAAGATGACACTGAAGAGCGTGGGCAGCTGCCCGGCCCACCGCCGCTTCGAGACCATCCGCACAACCAGCCGCAGCGGACTAATGCACGAGTCTACAATCTCTCCACGTTGCTTGACCCAGAATGCAACACTAGTGGAGGTGAGTTTTGTTTCTTAAGTTTTGAGGACAAAACTTTTTTTCGGTGGGTTATTATGTAGTGTCCCGCTCCTCGCGGTCCACTATGTAATACCTACGGCTTGTTGACTCAGTCATGAACTGAGTATTTGGTAAAACTTTTGCCGGTATCGATTGATCACGGATGAAATGCAATGAACCTTTCCAATTGATGGATTGGCTTCTATTGAAATGAATCCAAGAGTTTTGCTGAATGTTTTCTCTCGCTGCTTGGTTTTGATGAATGCATTTTCGTGTTGGTTTTCGATGATTGGTTTTTATTGTTCGCTTTCATCGCATTTTGCATTCATTTCGAATCTTGAGAGAAAGAGACGAAGTATGCTAATCAACTGTTGGTGCCATTATAGGCCGCGTGAATTGTTCGTGAACGGCGCGTGAAGTCCCTCCTTCTCTCAACTAAGATTCATCTCAGTGAGTTGCTTCAACCGAACAAACATTGATCTGTACGCCTAAGAAAAATGATCTCTAGTCTACTATGTTGCCTTGTCCCAATGATCAACGATACCACATCCACAAAAGATAATAGAAGATAATTGAATTGAATCAAATACAAGAATATGTGTTGCTACTCTATCTGCTCGATAAGAAGGATCATCTGCTTGTCATCAGTATGCTTGAAAATATAGACACGTACAGAAGAACTTGTACGTGTTGAGAAGAACCTGAAGGCACGAAACAAACGTGTCGTATACCTGTGCATAAGTCCAAATATGTCTCATCTGATAGAACGGCTAGAGCATGCATTTGGTCTCGGACAACTTGTATACAAGGAAACATTTGTCTCTCGGGTGGTATCTGGGGGCACCTGGAACCGCTCGGCCTAGGAGAGATTAGGGCCTCCATGTGAAAATGGGAGTCGATCTGAGTCCTTAGCGACGAGCTGAACCAAAGAGTCACAGCGGCTAATCATGGGGAAAACCCATGGACCAACATGTAGAATAGTCCACCTGCATGACCCGAATGACAACTTCAATATCTGCAAGAATGAATCATGAATTACTCATTATGCAAATTGTGCTAACGTAGTTTTGTGCAGGGATGACTGCCGGCGAGGGTAAGTTGCTTATGTTATATTCTACTGTCATGTTCTTATGAATTGTTAAAAAGAACCTAGACAAGTAGAAAGATCACTAGTAAATATTAGCTCAACATATTGATTTAGTGCAGAGATTTGCGAGTTCGGCCAAAAGCCGCTCGCCAGTACATGATGTGTGCTGACCCACGTTGTGGGCATCCTTTTCAGAAAGCAAAAAGGAGTCAGGAGGATATCAAGTGAGGCACCGAAGCTCGTCTAGCCCAGTAGAGCTCGTGGATCGCCTCGAAGTTTACTTTTCATTCCAGTCCAGTTCAAGTTTCTTTTCCTTCTGAAGGTGTCTTTCAATTCCAGCTTGTAATAAAGGGATATCATGTATGGGCATTGTGACTAATTTCAAAAAGAGTGTTGCAAAGAATATCATGTAGCCAAATTATAAGGCAAAATCTGAGTTCGCAAAGCTTTGTACTTGTATTCCAATCAAGCTATCAATAAAATGAGTATTTCCCTTTCAAATCTCTGTGTTCAATATTTGGTTTTCTGTAATGGGTGCGTGCGTGTGTTTCGCTTAACTAATGGGTGCGTACGTGTGTTTTGCTTGACTAGTTGTTTTGTGCAGGTACATGGCCTTGTGCAAGCGCAACTTAGGCTTGCACGGCATCACGCCTTAGCGAGGACGATCGATCCCGCAGGGATCCAGGAAAGACGGACGACCCTAGCGGGATCGGGGCGTGACAACCTCTTCTCGTTTATCTTCTTATCATCCTTTTCACAGTTCATGAAAAGGTAGGACATCCACTTCTGGATGTGGTTGCCGGCTTCATCTTTAGAACTCTTGTAATATAGAGTACATGTGCCAAAATGGCACATCATCTCTTCAAATAGATGCACCACCTCTGGGTTCTTCTCTGATAGAAAGTTCAGCTCTTCAGTCGTAGGCACGTACTCCTCATACGGCAGTGAGCCTGAAGGCAAATGTGAGATGTATTCCATCTCATGAAGGGCAAAGCCCATCTCTCCTTTCGGAGTCATAAATGTCCCCGTCCTGTGATTGTATCTCTCAATCAAGGCCAAGAACAGAGAGGGGTTAGGCCTGAAGCCGTAGGATGAATTGACGACTGCATCATAGAGGTTTATTTTCTTCAGTTCAGTCTCAAAATTCTCCAAAGCCCAGTGGACCAAAGTCCTCCATCTCACGTTCTCCTGATTCATTAAGCCGTTCATCCTCGGCGTCGAATCGGTGGGGTAGAATGCATTCTTGTTTGCCATAAATTCGTTTATGAAAATGGGTATTCTGAATGGCATCAATATCGATGAGTCTTCAGGTGGTATGCATCCAGGCTTCAAACCCCGAAACACTGATACATGATTTTCTGGGGCACTAAAGAATCCCTCCTTCCTATAAATGATGCGGCTTGCTTTCGCCTGCTGGTATTCTCTTAAATGCCAAGACATCTTTCTCGGATAGCTAGCATGCATGAATCTCATGATTGACAAGCCCCTGGAAACCTTCGGCCAGTACATTGGTTGATTTACATCACCTTCGAAGTAAAAGCAGACTTTCTCTCTAATACTCTTTGGCTGTGATTTTTGTGCTATAGCATCTCCGAATAAAAATGCTGGTTTTTTATGGGACACCAAGTCAAGACTTTGAAAAGGTTGACCATTCATCAGACAAAGTAGGGTTGTATGATCTTGATTGGCCAACAATGATAATCTGGCTTCTGGGAGGTCAAATTGAGGGAATTTCACATGAGATAAATCATGTTTAAATGTAAAACTCAAGTGCCCCTCATAATCTGCTTCCTCACTTCGGATGTTCACTGAAGAAAATAAAAGAAGACAGGGTCAGATATGTTTTCTATGTCTACGAGCCTTGTGCGTGTATAATAGTGTTCGAAGGAAATTTCAAAAGTCACGCAGACTTCAGGAAGACACACTGAATGATTTATTAACGCAGGTGTTTAATTCACGCAAAATTCAGACATATTAGAATGAAAGTCACGCATCATTGCCAGAATCACATTTGAGTGAAAATGACAAAGACACGCTGACAGATCAAGACTAATCTATCCAGAAGATGACTCTCAAAAGTCTGCATGATTTTTACAACATTGACATCTCTATCAACATATGAAAAATCACGCAGAGTCATCATGAAAGCTGCGTGACTATTTCAACATCAACATCTCTGTCAACATATGAAAAATCACGCAGAGTCATCATGAAAGCTGCGTGACTATTTCAACATCGACATTTCTGCCAACATGAAAAATCACACAGAGTCATGAGAGTCATGCTCATTTGCGTGAAACACAGAGCTTCGTAAACACGAAGATGTGAAGTATGGCCGACCCTAAAGAGGGGGCATACTTTATTAATATCCTTTGCCCTAAGAATGGGGGATATATTTCTGAAGTCATTACTTGTTTTAAAATCCTAAAAATTCTATGTGGAGTTCATCTTCATCTTCAATAGTTCGTATTCCCCCATCACTTACGTTGAATAGGGGGATGCGTGACTTCTCGTCGAGGAAGTCTATCAGTAGTGGCACGAGAGGAAGTCGCATGGGCTTTTCCCTTGGCCTGAGAGTCGGCTTTCTTGGGAGCCATTGCTGTTTGAGAAAGGGAAGAAAAAGTCGGAGAAGATGAAGTTCGTCGGAGGAGGGAAATTTTCTCTTCTGTGGATTCTTTCTCTAAAAGCAAGTAAAGAATGAAAGAAGTGGATTATGGCTTATTTATTGGCTCGTGAAGAATTATAAACGGCACATCATTATTTGCCTCGATTTAGGAGTTTGATACGGGATCCTAACTGCACAGAATCCCAACAGTCCAATCATTAAGGAGTAAATATCTCTTTAAAGTCATCTCAGCGTGACTAAATTCATTTTATCATCTTGATTTCAAAGTATTTCGAAATAATCTATCATTTTTTCGAAAACTTTGAAGGAGGTTTTGTAGGCCTTAAAAATGAAAGTCACGCTGAGTTGATCAAAACAAAGTCTCAAAGTCACGCTGAGTTGATCAAAACAAAGTCTCAAAGGCACGCTGAGTTGATCAGAACAAAATCTCAAAGTCACGCTGAGTTGATCAGGAATGAGTCTAAAAGTCACGCTGAGTTGATCAAGACAATGTTTAAAAATCATGCTAGAGACAGCTCATCATTTGTCAGAAGTGTCAGTATGACTGACAGCACGACAGTCAAAGAAGGTCCTCTCGTATGCCACGTATGCACGGTACTCGAGAGATCACAGTCGACTATTGCGTGACTTTTGAAATCTTCTTCAACAAGACTCAGCCTTCATCAAGTTGGCGTACCAAAAGAGCTTCTTGTCATTTAATGCGACTGACAAGGTAATCACTGTCAGAGATTTTGTGTCAGTCGAGGCACGTTGAATCAAGACAGCTGGCAGTCCTGCCTCAAGCTTGCGTATATTTTGAGCCTTCTGGCTCAAGTCTGCGTGTATTTTGAACTTATATGTTCCTTCATCAAGTTTGCGTGAATTTTGAAGCTTTTTGCCCCAAGTCTGCGTGGATTCTGAAGCTTCCTGCCCCAAGTTTGCGTGGATTTTGAAGCTTTCTGACCCAAGTCTGCGTAGATTTCGTCCTCAACGAGCCTGCGTGGATTTCATCAAATTGGAGTACGTGGCAGCCATGCCACTGATCTCTCGCCAGCGTGTCCTGTAACTTGTACATGACTCATGCATGATTGCCATGTGTCCAACAGTTACAGGCCACGTCCAGTAACTGCTCACAACCTTGCGTATGTTAAATCCTGCGTGATTTTCAACTATACACAGGCTGTGAAGACAGTTATCCTTTCCGTTATTTTTGACTCTATAAATAGAGTTCTTTTCTCATTCATTGTACAGATACATAGATATCTAAATTGCTGTTGAAATTTTGAGAGCTTTTCTTCTTCGCATCGTCCAAGGGATAAAGCGATCGTCTTCTAGATCGGATTCCTACTGTTGTAATTTTCCCAGATACATAATAAATAAAGTGAATTTATTTATGAAAAATAGGACACAAGACTCGTATCGAAATCTTACGCTCGTGTCCTTAACTGTCCGGACACGAGTTAAATGTTAATTGGTTAACGGGTTTGGGTTAATGCTAGCGGGTTTAAACCCGCACAGTAACGGGTTTGGGTTCAGGCCCAATGGGTTTGGGCTGGGCTTATTTATATATATAGACGTATATATGTATTTATATATATATGTATATATGTATATGTATGTGTATTATATATATACTGTATTCATATATATATTTTCTTATATTAAGTATTATATATATATATATATTTTATATATATATATATATAAATTTTTAACCAAAAACCGTTACCTTTATTAGAAACAGAGGGTAATGAGTACATCCGACCTCACGGTAACAGAATAAAAGAGAGGAAAAACAAGAAAAACACTACTCTAAAGCCCAATGCAGAATAGTCGGAGGATGATGGCAGCCCGAAAGCGACTTCCGAAACTGACGCTTCACCTCCCGAACCAAGGAATCAGAGCCAACACTACGCCCCTCGTAGCGATGCTTATTTCGGTTATTCCAAAGCACCCAAATGATCGTTCCGGCCAATGATCTCCGATGATGACTACCCTGTCCCCGCCACCACCTTTGAAGAAAGACTAGAAAGTCTCTATGCATCCGTGCCTTGAAGAAGCCCCGAAAGACAGACCAAACCATCCTAGCAAGATCCCCGTGGAAGAAAATATGCTGGAGGTTCTCCCCATTCCCATCCTGGCAGCAATGACACCTGGAAGCCAAATGGAAGCCAATCTTTTGGATGTTGTCATCAGTGGGTAGCCAGTTGTGACAAACCCGCCACATCAGAATGCTCTACTTCGCCGGAATACACTTGCCCCATATATTAGAAAATAAAGAAGATGTGGGATGGAAAGTCCGACAAATCCTCCAAGCCGAGGCAAGCGAGAAAGATCCTTTCCGCTCTCCCCAGACCAAGGAATTAGGAACCGAAGAGCAAGCCAAATTTGCCACTCTGACCCGTCTCGCTGCCTCTTCCCCAAACTGCTCCATGAACATAGGCAAATCCCACCCAGCATCTGTCTAAAACAAGCGGATACCCGGTCCACCATTGTCAGAGTTCCTCGCCCTAGAATCACGGATCTTCCTCCCCCTATCCGATAAAGCCCTCACAGTCACCGTTCGATAATATAGAGTCACCCTCCTCCCGGCTAATCTAGTCGACCTCCGAAGCTCCCCGGTGCCACCATCCAACGGAACCCGTCCCGAGACAGACACCTCCAACATCTGGGCTCACCGTCGTACCCGATTCCTTCTCCCCGATCCGCGCCTGGTCCCAGCCACCACTCCTTCGTCTGACGGAATAACAACGCTACCCAACGAGGGCCCCCCGGGAGCCAATCTTCGTACCTCGCTGAGCCCTCTCCACGTCCAAGTCTGAAAGAGATATGCGGTTCTGCCAATTTCCTCCCCCGCAAAATCCGTCGCCAAATATGGGAGCACTTGATTTATAAACGCATCACATGGATGATGCTTATGAAAATATTTCGATTTAAGAAGCTCCACCCAAAGGCCTTTCCCATGCCGCAACTTCTACCATAACTTCATAGAGAAGGCATCCATAATATCATTCAGACACTTGATCCCAAGGCCTCCTTCGGACTTAGTCCTAGTAACGAACTGCCACGCCAGCCAACTCCTCTTAGCAACCCCATCCTTGCTACCCAGAAGAAAGTCGCAAACATTCTCTCAATCGCCCTTAGAATGGACATGCTGCCAACGAATACATAGGGATAGATGAAAGAACATTCTTAATAAGGACCAGCTTACCCCCAGGTGAAAGAATCTTGTTCTGCCATCCCGTCAGCTTCGAACGGATTTTATCCAGCAAATAGGTAAACATCCCCGCATTCCGTCTCCCACATGTTAACGGGCAGCCCAAATAAGTAAACGGCAAAGAACCAGTACAGAACCCAAAAAGAGAAGAGATAGTCCGAGCACGATCCTCAGCCAAGGTGGTCGCAGTATAAAAGGCGGATTTGGAATCATTAATCTTCTGACCAGAAACAGCCTCATAGTGATGCAATACCTGCTGAAGAGCACACAATCCAGCAATATCCCCCGAAGTAAATATAAGAACATCATCCGCGTATGCCAAGTGCGAGATACGCGGTCCCCCAATAGGAGTATGGAATTAAGTTCTCCTATTTGAATCTGGAAGAAGCTTGAGGTTCCGAGAAAGCACCTCCGCAGCAATAATGAAGAGAGCCGGGGAGAGAGGGTCCTCCTGACAGATCCCTCTAGATGCCAAAAAGAAATTAGTAGGGGATCCATTAAGAAGAACCACATACCGGGTGTCCGCCAGAAGACGATAAATAAGATCACAAAACACCTCATTGAAACCAAATCTCCGAAGAACCTGCAGAAGGAAGTGCCAACTGACTCTGTCATAGGCCTTCTGCATATCAAGCTTGATTGCAACATTTCCTCCATGATTCGATTCTCTCATAGAAGCCACCATGTCCTGCGCAATGATGATATTGTCAACAATCTCTCTCCCCTTAACAAAAGTACTTTGCTCCGGAGAGATAATTTTGGGAAGAAATTCCCGCAACCTGCAAGCAATAATCTTGAAAATTATCTTATTACAGAAATTACAAAGACTAATAGGACGGAAATCAGATAGGTTCCTCGGGTGCTCGACTTTGGGGATAAGAAATAAGAATGTATCAGATATGGAAACCGGAAGGCGAGCACCCAAGAAAAAAGAGCCAATGGCTTCCTCCACGTCATCAGCGATAATATCCTAACAAGATAAGAAAAATCTCCCAGAAAATCAATCCGGCCCGGCGCCACTAGCCGGGTCCATTCCCCGAACAATCTCTAACAGCTCCGCTCTATCCGGACAACGAACAAGCTCAGAGTTGTCCTCCACAGAAATGAGGCTAGGAATGACATCGAGAAAGGCATCCTCGTCTGAAATAGGCTCAGCCCTGAACAACTTAGAGAAGAATACTGAAGCCTCCGTCGCCACCTCCGCAATAGAACCTGTTTCTGACCCATCAACCCGAATAATTCTCTGAATACCCGCCTTTCTTTGTCTGCTCCTGGTACACTCATGGAAAAATCGAGTATTCTTATCCCCTTCCAGGTCTAATTTCAAACTGGCTTTTTGTTTCCAAAAAGACTCCTCGACTAGGACCTTTTGTTTCAATCTGGCTACGGCCTCCATCCAGGAAGCCCTTTCCCTCTCCGAAGGATGAAGCTCATAATCCTGCTCCGCCGCCAAGGCAGCATCCTCGGCCTGACGAACCTCCTGAAAAATGCCTCCGAAAGTAGCTCTACTCCATCCAGCCAGGACATGCCCCGTCGTCTGCAAACGCATGCCCAATCGCTCTAGCGCATCATAATGCCAGCATGAATTCCACGCCCGAGCAACCACCATAGGAAACTCCGGATGAGACGTCCAAAAGTCGAGAAAACGGAATCCTCGCCGCTGAGGGGTGGAAGCTGGCTGGCACGATATCAATAAAGGAGAATGATCAGATTCGGCCCGATTAAGATGCTCACAAGAGACCTGGGCACCATCCAGCCAACTACCAGTCGCGAGTACCCTATCAAGGCGGGATCCCTGCCGATCAGCCCCTGAATGACCATTTACCCAAGTATAAATGCTACCTCTAAAACCAACATCGGAGAGCCCGACAGCCAACTGAAAGTCGAGAAATTCCGCGATAGCCCTCGTGTCAGGAGGCCGACGCCAAATTTCTCATCCGATGAAGCAATAATATTGAAATCCCCACCCACCGCCCAGGGCATACCAATGTCCCTGGCTTGGACGTCCAAGAGGTGCCGCCACATACGCCTCCTCCCCTGTTGTGTTCCTGCACCATGAACAACAGACAACCGAACCGGATCCAAAAAATAGCTCAGAGAAAGCTTCACCGTGATAGCTTGATCACACGAATCAATACATTGGATCCCATGGCCCGACTTGCAAAGTAACCAAATATTACCCTTATTATTGCAAAAGCTCGCATCAAAATCCAGCCTCAGTTGAAAGGAAAGAAGCTTAGAGGATATCACCTTGGGCTCAATAATAGCGAGAACCTGAATAGAGTTGGTCCGACACAAGGACCTGAGACGGCATATAGTAGACCTGTTCGCCGTCCCCCGAACATTCCAAATAAGGAATTTAACCATGGACCCTCTTGGGGTCCCGCCTAACCCGGAAAGCATGTGATCGAAGAAGTCGGTCCGACTGAGGTGCCAACGACTTCCTTCGCTTACCAGCCGCCTTTTTGAAGGGTACCATTTGCCATCCATCGTCACGACCCTCAAAAAAGGAGGTAGAAGATCGCGCCTCAGGCAATAAAATAATATCATCTCCCGGAGAGGGGTCATAACCCCAATCAGAGATAGAGCCTTGGACGGGCTCCTCCCACACCACCAAGCTGCGCTCTTCAGTGTTAGAGTCAGCCACTATAACTCCCTGTCCCAGCTGACTGTGGATAATAATAGGAAGGTCCGGTAAGACAATGGGCCTAACACCCCGTTCAGGCCCCATCAGCCCATCCAAACTAGATCCCGGAGCGCTACGTCCCCCCTGCATGGGCCTCCCGTCATCCGACCATAAAGCCAGCTGACACGAAGAAGACTCCCCCACGTGCCAGGAAGGTGGAACGGAACTCGCGTGAATATCATCACTCCCGCGCGATCCGGGCTGCGTGGTCCCCTTGCTATCATCACGCTCCTGGACTCACCTCCACACCTGTCGTGTCCCCTTCCCCTTCTCACGCCTCGATCTCCGCCTCCGCCGACCCCTGCTAATCCCACAGCCACCCACCGAGCCGTCGTCCACTCTCGCTACGCCTGAAGAAGGAGCAACTGGGTTGGGTGGTCCGTCTGCTACAACCACCGATGTCCGCGCTATGCCTGAAGAAGAAGCGCCGGGGATGGACGGTCCGTCAACAACATCCATCGATGGTGTCGCCACCTGGGGACGACCACATGCACTCTCAACGTGACCATGATGGCCGCAAGAAACATAGTATAGAGGAGTCCTCTCATAAACAACCGGCTGCGAACGAACGCCATCAGAAAGTTGAAAGAAAACCTCGTGTTGAAGTGGTTTGCTAACGTCCACTTCGACCAATACCCTGGCAACTCCCGGCCTAGAGAAGGAGGTCGTAGCCCGGTCCGTAAAGAGCGGAGTACCAATGCCAGATGCTATTGACATCACCATATTGGTATCAAACAAGCAGTGGGGAAGTCCGGGGAAGGCAACCCAGATGGGAACACGAGGATCCTCTCTCATCGGCAAAAAATCCACCGAAGACCTGAATAACACCATCGGAACCCGACCAACGAACCAACAATCTTTAGCCTGAAGCCGAAGAAAGTCACTCTCGACATGAGGCCGTATGAGAACATGACGGTCATCAATGGCCTTCACATCAATCAATCCCCTGAAACCTCGCGAATCAAAAGCCTTCCTGATGGTCTCAACCGGAAGTCTCCGCCTAGCGAACTTGCCAATAAGGTCCAGCCCACATGGCACCGTGAGGGCCTCCATATTCGACTGAGAGAATACGACCACCTTTTAGCCATTGGAAATAATAGCATGTCGGAATTCTACCCTCGACAGTCCTTCTTTCGACGTCGACGTGGTCCCGCTCACCACCACAGCGAAGGACCACGCCGAGCCATTCGATCCTCCACCTACCACCTTCGTCTGGGGCTCCGTCGCTGTCGGGGAGTTCACCCTCCGTACCACCTCATCTCGGACAGGAAGTCCCACCCCCGCAGCCACGAGGATGGATCCCCCCGTCGGAGGAGTCAAACTGCAGCCCACACGCTCAACCAATCCTCTCCGCACAACCAAGTCGTCGAAGACGACGCCGTCCGACCCACGAAGGCCAGGATGGCCGAGACCAGCCGGCGTATTCCCTGGGGCGGAACCCCCCGCCGAGGAATCGAATCGCACTGACGAAGCCGGGTCGCCACTGATGGCGTCGCCCGATCCGCGCGAATCTGTATGGCCACCGCCCGCCGGCCCTCCTCCAGGGGGCGGAGCCCCCCGCCGACGAACCGTTGGGGACGAAACCCCCCGCCGGCGACCTCTGTCCAGAGCCTTTGTCGTCGGGTCGCTACGGACGGCGCCGCCCGACCCGCACGAGTCAGCAGGGCCACCGCCCGCCGACGCGCCAAAGCTAGGAGGCGGAACCCCAGCCGGAGCGTCCATCAGCACGCGAACAGAACCTCTCGGGGTCGCTCCACACAGACGCACAGAGGCAACCCTAAAAGATCTATATATATATATATATATATATATATATATATATATATATATATATATATATATATATATATATATATATATATATGTTATATTTTTTTTACTCACACACACCTACTCTCCTAACGGACCCGTGGCTCGAACACCACCCAGCCGGTCCAGATACCATTGTGCTCACCACTTGAGCTACCAACACTTGGTTATATATATATATATATATATATATATATATATGCTTTTTGAGTATATTCATACTTGTGCTTTTATGCATGCAAATATAGTTATGCTATATTTACATGTTATTTTTATTGTCAATAAATATTATTGATATGTACATTTTACTGTATTTAAAATATATTATTTTATTATTAATTACCTACGTATTTAAAATTATTATTTTTATAAACTGTGAATTATGGCCATCTGAGTCCAAGCCTAGTATGGGTTCTGTGGACTCAAATGAGCCTAAATACATTCAAGGCCTGTACGATTCATATCGGACTTGATTCCTGGCTTTGGGCCGGTTCAATTTCGTATACGTGGATAAAATATTAAATAATTAATTAATTATTTTCCAGAGATTATAACTTGCTTTATTTGAGTTTTTATATATAATTTAACGCTGTAAAAATCTTGAAAAAATTGTATTTAAATACTATGTTAATTTATATAATTTAATATAATTTTTACAGGATTTATTTAGTAAATTGGACATTTTATAAAAATAGGAAAATAGAACTCATTTTCAGGGTACTTATGTTTACTAATTTTTAATAAATATCTATGAGGGTTTATAAATTCCAGAAAAATTAGTATAAATTTCTATAATTAAAAAGGATCATTTTGGTACTTTATTTTATGTATATTTGAGTTTTTTTTACCTATCTTAATAATTGTTGGAACACAGTGTACTGTCTAATTTATTTATTAAATAATTACGACTTGCGATGTTATGTGTGATTTTGGGATATTTTAATGTTGGGCCTTACCCTACCATAGTATAAAAGCCCTAGAAAGTTGGTTTAGGTTTTGTGTCACCCCACATTGATCTCCTATGCTAAAGTCATCATTTGGCTAGGTGTCTAGTCAGAAAGTCGTGTCACACCACTAGTGTCCTAGTATTTAGCTTAGTATAAAAACTAAGTTTATATATCATTTTTACAGTGACGGGACACCGGATATCTATAGCTTCATACATATACCCTTGTTTTGCACAAGATAAGTACCTTTACAAACTTTATTTACTGCATGTAATGAATTGTGTATAAACCATGTTAAATACCGATACCTAAACTACAAGTCATATCTGGAATATCTCTACATATTTCATATGCTTTATACTGCTATCAGTATCCACCATGTTTTATACTGTTCTCGTATCTCACATGTTAGAATATGGGTTATGGGGAAACTGATAGTTGAGTACGTGATCATGCCCCCTCTATCGAACTCGAGCAAGGTTTCATTTTATATGTTACCGCACAGTAGGCTTTTCTTAAAGCTGTCTTTGTGCGTATGTACATCTATCGCCTTATCACTTATACGGAAGTACATTTCAATTACATATGCCCTCCGCACATTGTACACCTATTGACGATCACGTACTTGCTCCAGTTTTAAATATTACATATACATCTGTCGCTATGACATATGTATCATTGCCATAATAGATTGTGATATGCCATGATTTCTGTTTATACACTTCTGTTCATTTCATGCTTCGTATATTTAGTTTGTTAGAATCAGTACTTGCTCCCGTCCTGACAGGATAACGTTGTAGGTATACTTACCGAGGAGGAGTTGCTATGTGACTCCTATTATGAGGTCGCCATCGAGGATCAGGCTTTACCTTATGAGGATGTACCTGCGAAAAAACTCGTCTAGTTTGTTTAGTTGCTCGGGACTTTTGAGAGCAAACATGTTTTAGACTATGTATTTTGATACTGGACCTGTATCCAGTTTTACGTCTTGGCTAGGTATTTGGAACATATTTATACACTAGATGATTTTATGTTTATGATGTTTTCACTCAAATATAACAAATAGAACTATTAGCACACTTTGATCTTATATTATTTGTCTTTAGAACAGCTTAATACGCTTTATCTCAAGCGTAGGCTGGACATGACTCGGTCCGGCCCAACAATTCGGGTAGCGGATCGTGACACACCCTTCTACCTTAACATGGTATCCCTAGACCTTACCCTCATCCTAAGGTAATTCCTCATTATCCTGCCTACCAAGGTAAATCACATTTATCGTGAAAAACTACTCATGGTATCCTAAGATACCAAGACACTAACCTAAATAACCAATACCTGCCACAATCTAACTCTAAACTAACATCTAGGATATCATACCTTAACATTATGATATCTAACTAATCTCTAACTATCTAACTAACAAATCTAAGATATCTTAACTTGGAATAAGGTATACTTTAACATCTAATATACTAAACCTAGATATCTAGTAACTACCTGAAGCTACTAGCTAACCAGTACCTTAGCTATCTACTCTTAACTACTAGGTATACCCCTTACCTTGAAGATATCCCAATACCATACCTTCAATAGGGTAAACCAATTATTTACCTTGTAGGTAAGGCCAATATCCTCAGATACCACTATGGTATCTCAAGGTACACTCTAACTACCTATAGGTATCTAACATATCTAACATTTATATATATCCTAACTTAACATAGGCTAAGATATCCTAATATCTAAAGCTCAACTTAACCCCTAACATACCTTAACAAATTCTAACATCTAACTAACTAATAACATCTAACATATACATATCCTAACTGTCACGACCCGCACCCGGATATACGGATACGAATACGTGGGCCACGCCCAGCCTACGCCGCAGTATCGGCGGTAGAACGCTGTCTAGTACCCAATAAATATACATTGTATCTAGAAGGTCTATAACTATAAATATACTCTAGTCACATCACAACAACTAAGGATGGTAAGACGAGAAAGATAACCAAAGCAGAAGAACAACTAGAAACTACTAGAAGGAATCATAAGACATGATAATAAAGAAGGAAAAATAAGACGAACTAAGGATAACTATCAGGCAACTCACATAGAAGAATAGTGAGATCCACCTCAGCTAGCAACATTATGAAGTCCACTAATGGTATAACAACTTCTAAAATATTATCAACGGTATCATGTCAGGAAAATGAGCAAGTACAAGCACTAACAACAGTTCCATGTGAATTGACAAATTCTATAAGAGACAGTATAATGAACTACAAGACAGATATATGAAGACTTGGGAACCGCTCGGAAGCTGAGTTACAACCCTTAAATCAAACAAGGACCGGGGTTGTAACTCTTCTCCCGAACAGAGCTTAGTCTCCAATCAAGGTATAATATAATGGCATGCAGAACAAGTGAGTAATCTGAATATCATAGCATGGTGAAAAGTACTGTATGTAGAACAGATCAGGATATATGATAAGATATGTAAATATAAAATATGCCTTGAATGATTAGAACGATATGTGATCGGCTTGGGATAAGTGACAGGACAGGCTATCCACTTGGCCCGACAATCCGCGGTGACCTCAACGAAAAGTCATGCCGGCCAACCTGGATAACGAGCACAAGGTAAATGGGATCTCGCTACACCCTACGTGAGGGGAGAGTGGCACGAGCACAAGAATAGTGACAGGGTGGCTCTGATCACATAACCCCTAATAATTCCCCATCCCCGAATAGTATAATGGACCTGGACATGACACGTCATGAAACGGGATTCCCCTAAGAGGATAGCTACTCCCTCTCAGGAATCGGTGTCTATACAAGTACATGGAACAAGGCAGGAAATGTACATATATACCAAGAAAATCCAGGAACAATATCTCATGTTATGATCTAACATATACAAGTCCGTGAACTATCGTGACTGGGAATCAAGTAAGACACTACGACTGAATCGGATATAACAGATATCAAGACAATGAAAACAATCAGTGAATGTACTCGCCTGCGGTCCTGAACTGTCAAATGGGGTCGATGCTCAGAGTGATGCCATAGACCTAAAGATAAGATATATATAAACTAATTAGGGTTCAACAGTGTTAGGCTTGATTCTATAGTATAAGCTACGCAATCTAGGTCAGACTCAGTCAACGAAGTCAAACTAGGTCACACTGAGTCACACTAGGTCAAACTAGGTCACAAGAAGTCAAACCAAGTCAAACTAGGTTAAAATGGGTCAATGGTTGACTTATAGTTGACTTTTGGTCAACTGGTCAACTCTAGGTTAAACTAGGTCAAATGTTTGACTAACAGTTGACTTTTGGTCAACTGGTCAACTCTGGTCAACCAAGGTCAAACTAGTCTAACCTAGGTCAAATGTTGACTCTACTTCGACGTTCAGTCAAAGCAGTCAACCATGGTCAAACAGGGTCAAGGCTAGTCTTCATAAACATGTACTAGGTCAACATATTCAATTTCAGTGGTTGTGAAATCACTGGAATCGATAGATCTCAAAATACCACAAAAAGAGAAAGATTATAATAATAGGGTGAAAACCTACAGATGTTGTCGGATGGTGAAACAAACATCACCAAATTTTGGGCCAAAATGGTGTCCGTGTCGGACCCACTTTGCACTGAAAAATGTGTCGGAATAGAAGTGCACAAACCTAACAATTTACATGTCCACGAATCCAGAATGACGATACGAACCCAACGGTATATCCGAAATTGGATTCCGATGACCCGATCTCAAATTGGTCCGTTGACCAGGACATTGAAATCTGATTTGCACGAAAAAGCGTGTCGGAGCCAATGTCCTCAAAACTCAGCAAATTATATGTCAACGAGTCCAGAATGACGATACGTACTCAACGGTATATCCGGAATTGGATTCCGATGAGTCGATCTCAAAGTGACCCGTTGACTCAGAAAGTGGGACCCACTTTGCACCGAAATGCATGTCAGGACCCACGTTCTCCAAATCAAGCAAACTTTATATGAAAACATGCCAGAACGACGCCACGAGTCTACTGGTGGTGTCAGAAATTGAATCCGGAGTCCCGGGTTCAAAAATGGAATTTTACAAGTGCAACATTAAGAATTCGAACGGCCAACTTTGGCGTCGAATTCGACCGACCTAACAAGCTCAAACTGAAATGAAATCTAAAGGGGGTAGGAAGAGGGTTATAACAGTTGTGCACCGGAACTGGTGGCGTGCAAAACGGATCTACGACGACGAAGATACGAACCCGCGAAGTTGGCGTCACGAAACTGTCCAATAACAGTTCAAATTAAAACGTCAACTTGGTGGCCAGTTTTGAGGTATCAAATGATAAAATTAACGGTTCAAACTTGACAGAGGTGAAGAGAGATATAACGAGATTGATATGGAAGAAACGATTCGACGATCCAATAGTCGGATCTTCCAAAAACGTGCGTGAAGTTGCTGTCCAAAATGTACCGCGCGCGTCGACGGAATCCCGGAAAAAATGTGCGAATCGCCTCGATGGCGCGTTCCGGAGGACGGTGGCCGCCTTGGGGTGGTATGCAGGGGTGCTCCCAGCCTGGGGCCATGCAGGGGGGTGCCACGGCCGGCCTGGCCGACGGCGGCGGCCGGCTGCCGCTGCTGCAGCGAACTGCTGCTGCTGCCAGCTGCAGCTGGTCTGCTGCGGCTGTTGCGCTGGCCCGCAGCAAGAAGGAGGGGGAAAAAGGTGGTCAAGAAGGAGGAGTAGAAGAAGAAGATGATGATGATGGTGGTGATGTAGTTGTGGAGGTGGTGGTGGCTGTGTTCTTCTTTTGAAGAAGAAGAAGAAGACTAAGAAGAAGGAGTTGAGGAAGAAGAAGGAGAAGTGAGAAGGAGAGAGAGAGATGATGATGATGATGAGGAAAAAGGGGGGGCTGTACCAGTACGGGAGAGAGAGGGATGATGTGAGGGTGGGTGAGAGTAAGAGAGTTATGTGTGTGGGTATATATATAACATATATATATATATATATATATATATATATATATATATATATATATATATATATATAAAGAGAGAGGGTGAGAATAGAGAGAGAAAGATATTTAGAGAGAGAAAGTAGAGAGAGAGAGAGAGGGTGGGATATAGGTCGGCTGGTATAGGAGTGAGAGAGTGAGTTTGTGTAAGGATTAAAATGTAGAGAGAGTGTGAGAATATTATATATATATATATATATATATATATATATATATATATATATATATATATATATATATATATATATATATATATTAGAAAGAGAAAAATAAGATATTTATATAAAATAGAAATATTTTGAGTAGAGAAAATGGGGTGTATAGGTAGTCATGACAGGGGTCACACCCAATTGGGTTGGGTGTTGGGCCAAATTTGGACAAGCTTGGGGGCAAAATTTAATTAAAATAATAATTTAAAGCAATTAAAAATCACGGATGAAATGGGAGCACAAGGGAGATCAATTCGGTGGCACGCAAGTGGCACGTGCATAGTAGACTCAAAACAGTCCATGGCCATATATTGGGTCGACTGGATTGGACCGATGTCGGTCCCCGAAATTAAATGGAAAATTAAATCAGGTTTTACGGTAGATAATTAATTGGCCTAAATTGAACCGAAAGTTGTGCGAAGGAAATGGAGCACAAAATGGAGTGTCTGAGTGGGACACGAAGGTCATGGGTAAAGAGCGTCTCGAGTAGATTATTCATGAGAAGTTGCTTCTGAGAAAACGACTGGTCTGGTGCTCCTAAATTAAAAGTCACGGTAACATGCATATGATGATCAAGGAAAAGAGTGGAAATTCAATTAATAATTAAATGGTCTAAATTGACCCGAACTTGCGCGAAGCAAAAAGAGTACAAGGGAACAAGTTCGAGTGGGATACGAAATATCAATGTGAAGATAATCTCGTCTACTACAAACTCCAAGAAGAAAGTTTCCAGAGACTGGCATCCCTGATGCTCTAGAATTCTAAGTCACGATAAAGAGCATTTAATGATCAAAATCAATTAAATCGAAATTAATTATCGAGAATAAATTATTTGAAAAATTCGAAAAATAAATACCGAAAATTCAGGGGACTTACATCCTACCCACCTTATAAAAATTTTGTCCTCGAAATTAAAGGTTGGTAGTGGGGTTAAAACATGATAGAAGATTTAGGTAATAATTTAGGCACGATCCAAGAATGATGAGTTTTGCACGATCAAGATAATCGATTCACAACTGTTCAGGCACGAAGAGATGTTTGTCACGATAGAATCATGATATGAACAAAATTATGTGTGCATGATTCAAAATAAGTCAAGTTATTGGGGCACGATTTAAGAGATGATAAGGATAATCGAAGATATAATGAAGTTCAAGTACGGGTGATCCGGAGGACTTAGGTTGATGGAAATCAACCTGAAAGTCGCACAGGCCCAATCAAGATGAAAGCTAACCATGAAAAAAATAAGGTTTGGCATGGTTGAGATAAAATTTCAGACACAAACAAAAATCGAAGTCAAGGTCTTATAGGCCCGATCAAAGATGAAGGAGTTGATTAATAAAATCATGAAATACTCCAAGTTCGAACGCGATTAAAATTGGAAACAGTCTAAGTTCAATTGGCACGATTTGAGGGTTAAGATTATCAAGATCATAAAAATCAAAGTTGGATAGTCATGATCTAAAACAGGGCTAAGAGAAGCAAATGGAGAGAAACAATTTGAGAATAACACGATTGAGAGATAGATTTAATAGAAATCAGATTATAGGTCACATAAGCACGATCAAGATCCAAGTTCAGTTATGAAAGACGACAAAATCATGAATTCGAAATCAAGGTCCTAAAAGCACAATTTAGGTAGGAACCCAAGTCAATTAGGCACGGTAGAAAGTCAAACATGTTCAATTTTAACACGAATAATTTCGTAGTCACACTAGTTAGTCGTGATTGAAAGTCAAAATTTTAGGCAAGATAAAATATATAGTTATGATCGTTAAAATCACGGTCAAGAAAATCCCACGTTGTCTTAGTCATGCCAATCATCTAGGCACGACTAATCACAAGGAATTTGGATGTAAGCAGAAAATGAAATCAAGGTCGAAAAGAGCATAGACACGAGTATCCAAAATCCAAACATGATCAGAATCGGAAGTCAACGCACGAGGGTTAATAGCATTGAAATCCAACCACGATAAAGAAATTTGTCTCAACACGATCTAAGTTGATCAACCTTCGAGTAAATCAGAATTTGGGCAAGATGGAGAATAAGATCAACGAAGGCTGGGCACGAGAATCCAATGATGAAAATCCAAGTCACAAAGGAATTTAAAGTCATCTAGAGTCTAGTCAGCAACCAAGACTCTTTTGCACGATAAACAAGACGACCAAAATCGACTGGTCAAAATCAGAGAAGATCAAATCTTACGATATTGAATTTTAGAAACAGTTCAAGGATAAGGAATTGAATTTCTTCTGTTAGGGAAGAAACCCAAATGTAGGATTGTCAAAGGAAGTCGGGGTAATCATCTTGCTCTGCTTCGACTACTACCAAGATCCAACGTCTACTCCGAACTAGATGATTACGATACTCCCTCGACTTTTTCCAAGATAAAAAGATACAAAAGCTCAAAAAGATTTCAAGGTACAGATGACAGAAGTAGATAAGAGATAGTTGATCGGTGTAATCAAGACATAGCTAAACAAGTTCAAGGAAATGATGGCAAGATGAGGAAATCATCATACGATGAGAAAAGAAATGAATGATGAATCAAAAAATAAGGGTATAAATTGTCCTCATCATTTAGTCAAAAAGAAGTGAATCAATTTAAGATACGATCTGATAACCATACACGTCTATCCAAAACCATGCTGCCAGAATTTATGCCACGCCAGTAAGCATAGCTGCAATAAATGATAGAGTCCATAACTAGGGTATACACCCTAAATCTTGTCATCTAGATTCCTTACCACGCCAACCGGTATGGCTGCAAGAGAATCTAACTGCCATAACCAGGATAGTATATCCAAAATCAGGCTCCATGCCCTTGTCAGGCTAGCTAATATGACCGCGATAAATTCTAAACTCCATAAATAAAGTAGACATTTATCGTTCCTATCGCCCTCGTCAAATACGTTTATCAGAATATCTTAACTCAATCCAGAGAAACTTATCTTCAACAAAATCAAAATCGAAGTCAACAATGAACATCAAGATTCAAAATTCAACAACGAATCAAGGATAATTAAATGAAAACTAGCTAAAACAGATTCCGAGGTAGAGTTTAGAAGAAAATTTTCAGGAGATGTCCAAAGGTACTATCTAGGTCAAGATAAAGGAAATTATTGGAATATAATCTAAAACAATCTTAACCTGATATGAGACTGGTAAATTATATTCTCGTCTCGACCTAGAAGATATATAAGTTCAACTTATACCTTCCCTCTGGGGTCCACAAACTCATTCTAAGAAAGATTAAAGTTGATAACAGACAGATGTTTCAGAAATCAGGACGGACAGAACAATTGGGAAAAGTTTCAAAAAGTTCAAAATAAGATTCCCAGGGGTCATCCCTGGAATCTACCAAGAGTTCCTAATATGTGACTGAGTACCAAATTCCTAAAATATTCCATGACTCAACCCTAAATCCTAGGGCAGGCTCGCAGTAGTACAGAAAGGCTCAAGTAATACCACGACTTTGTATTAATTGCAAAGACTGACCTACATGGGCCACCACTAAAAATGTGTCATGACCCGCACCCGGATATACGGATACGAATACGTGGGCCACGCCTAGCCTACGTCGCAGTATCGGCGGTAGAACGCTGTCTATTACCCAATAAATATACATTGCATCTAGAAGGTCTACAACTATAAATGTCACGACCCGCACCCTAGAGTTAGGGCACGAGAACGTAACAACGCCCAGCCTACGCCGCAGTGTCGGCGGTAGAACGCTGTCCTAGGTCTCATGCATCTAACAGTATAAGGCTAAGCAGTTTATACTCCCCGAATGGGGGTGACATAGCAGAATGTAAACTCAATCACATCTAAGGTAGAGCATAATGGAAGATAGATAAAACATGAAATCCAAAAGAGATACAGGAGATAGAAGTCTAAGTGTCTAAGATACATAAATCCAGAAGTACATCTCAAAACTCAAATACAGTAATCCACAAAGTAAATACAACTCCCGACAAAATGAAATAACTATCTAAACAACCTCTACTGTGTCTCCTCTAGGCTAGCAGGCAATCCCAGGCCATCTGTAAAATTTATCAACAGGTCCAGTCAGGACAGGAGCGAGCACAATACATCTCATGCAGTTCATATCATGTCAGGAAATATAAAGCAGGCAATAGAATAAGATACATGAAACGCTGTAAGAAGATGTACATGAAAATATGAGAGATATTTGATAACTAGAAATATATACATGATAAGTAAGAACTGTAAGTGACTAGTGATTTAGAGTACGAGATGGCATGTAATTGGCTTAGGTTGAACATGATGTACATGAGTGAACATGTAGGACATCAGCCAATAAGGCTGTGTTGTACATGATAAAACATGAAAAGTAACAGAGTGAACATGATGGGTAAATCACATGACCATTTATACTCACCCCTACCCACAATCAATACACAAGGATCTATTCAAGTTACGTTATGGACATAATGTTTTGGTTATACAAGAAACACATGAGGAAACATGAGCGTACATGAAAGAACATGAGAGTACATGAACGTACATGTAAGAACATGAGAGAACATGAGTGTACATGAGTAACGCAGAAGCAAGAAATACATGATGTACATGAAACACATGTCATAAAGTATCCGATGCGCCCGCTAAGGGGGATAACATCCCAAGAAGAGATCCATATAGTACCAATCCGTGATGATAACGTGACAGCATCAAGTAAAAGTAATCTAGAGCGAGAATATAAGTCGTGACAAGTATAAAAGATCAGAGAATGTACTCGCCTGATATCTGAATGTCCAAGGTAAAGATACTGTCCGAAGAGAGGTGCCTGGCTCCTAATTAGAACAGCACAACTCACAACATGTCCAGAAGGGTAATATAAAGTACTACAATACATTCTACATGAATCTAGGTCAAACTAGGCCAAAGTCAACCCTTGGTCAACTCTGGTCAACTGTACTAGTCAAACTAGGTCAAACTAGGTCATGTCCTAACCCAGCAAGTCTTACTAGGCCTAACCAAGACTATCCTAGCAAGCACACATCAATACAAGGCTATACAAGCCAACATACACCCAACTCTATATAGCATGCAATTATTCAATACTCAAATAGGCAAGAATTCACATTGGATATACACTAGATAATATATTACTTTAAACTATATATGTCTACACATATATACACATGCATATATTGGTATTCAACATTAGGTCTATAATCATGGCATTTCAAATGGTTATATAAACTTATATATTACAACACAATATGCTAACATATATATAATATACATACATAGCTAAGTTAACTGTATTCATAAATACTTATTCAAGAGGCTATGTGTGTGTATGTGAACATGGCAAAGGGGCAAGTGAGGGTTAAATGGGCATACATAGTGTATACATATCAAAGAGTGTCAAAGTGTAAGTGAACAATGTGTCAAGTGTGATAGTGTCAACATAGTGTAAGGGGGTACATGAGGTAATATAGAATTTGTGTTAACATAGAACATTATATCTCATTAACTTGTATATTGCATACATTACATCTATTATTACATTATATTCATGCTTGCATTCATTTATCATTCATTATTCTCTTGCACCACTATATGCACCATACATTACATACTATGGAACCTACATATTCATTACAAGCCATACTTATACATGCTTACATTAGATAGGATACTTACACCTCATACATCATTTATTTAATTATTTACTCATGCTTGTATTCTCTATTTAATTACATAATGTATATACATTAACATGGGTTAAAATCAAATAGAACATTATATTACACACAAGGGTGCACAAAATGCATATGCCGAATAATAACTCCTACTAATAATCAATACTGTACCATCTCAGCATGAATTAAAATTTAGTATTAAAGTATGTTATATATCTATGTGTTAGCTTTCCGAAACTTCAAACGGATCGTATTTTCGTTTCCGGAAACTCCCGGAATCGCGAAATCACCGAGAACGCGTTTGTCTTTCGTACAGCTGACACTCAAATAATTCTCCAGAAAGTTACAGAAATAATTAGGCCTATTAATACATGTTTTTGGAAAGCTAACTTCAATACGCTTCTTTTAAAAAAAACGGGAGATTAAACCGAGCTTTGAGCTAGAAGTTATGACATTTCTAAGTTAGGGCTGAAATTAAAAATGTGGATAAAAATCATGACGGATTTAGATAGTTTGAGCCAAAAGAATACACAATATATATCCTAATTATCCAAAAAATAATAGCAATAATAATATGAGGAACCACACTCACAAACTTGATTATATAATCATCATGAACCATTTATTACATATATAAATATAGATACACTCTCATTACAATATATATATATAAATCTATATATGTAACATGAACACATCCACAACACAAAGGACACTCCTATGACCTCCAAATGGACACAAAATGGACACAAATGGAGATACAACCATGGGGGTCATTTCTATGGGTTCAAAATAGACCTATATGCATGGGGAAATGAAAAGAAGAAGGGATTTATACCTCCCGGTAGATCGAATCGAAGAAAAACCTTCCCGGAGCGACATCGACACGTAGAGATTCCAAAAGAACACGAACGAGCTCTGAATCCTCCCAAACTTGGGTAGCTTCCTCCTTGGCTAGAATGGAGAAGGAAAGAAGAAGATTTGGTAGTGAAATAGAAGTATTTGGTGGAGAAATTGCTAGGGATTGCTCTCTAGGAATTTGGGAAAGAACAAGAGAGAGAAAAATAGATGGATAATGACAAATGGGAGGCTCAACCCTATCCTTATTGTGGCTGGCCATAAAGGTGGTTTTGTCCTATTAGGAAAAGTCTAAAAGCCCCTACTAACCTATTCTATGAGTATTAGGAAAGGGCTAATTGGTTGGGGCTAAATTAGTCATTCTAAAGTCTCTAATCACACTAACCTTATCCATAATAATTAGTCTAACCTCTAACTAAAATATTTCTATCATATGGACTAAAATTAATATCATGTGGACCATGCCTAACTAGTGTGTGGGTCCCACTAGAGTCAAACTACCCTCCGGGTCCCCGTTTCAAGTCGGATTGAGTTGAAATTCGAACCCGACTCAAATAACCCCAAAACAATATCATAAATAATAAAATAATATCAAAATAATTCAAAGAGGTCAAATGCAAAAATATCCTTAGGCCAAAAATGACATTAAAATATCATAATCACATAGTTAGGCTCTAGGTCAAACAGTCTCTAGGATTTCACTAGCAAAACGTCAAAACCACAAGTCATTGATTTAAATAATTTAAAAATAATTTAAAATCACCAAAAATCATATCATGAATTAAATATCATTATTAAAATAATTATAAACACGAAATTTTAAAATTACCCTCATTTCAAAACTGGGTGCTACAATAAATATACTCTAGTCACATCACAACAGCTAAGGATGATAAGACAAGAAAGATAACCAAAGCAGAAGAACAACTAGAAACTACTAGAAGGAATCATAAGACAGAAAAATAAAGAAGAAAAAACAAGACGAACTCAGGATAACTACCAGGCAACTCACGTAGAAGAATAGTGAGATCCATCTCAGCTAGCAACATTATGAAGTCCATTAATTGTATAACAACTCCTAAAATATTATCAACGGTATCCTTTCAGGAAAATGAGCAAGTACAAGCACTAACGGCAGTTCCATGTGAATTGAAAAATTATATAAGAGACAGTATAATGAACTACAAGACAAAGATATATGAAGACGTGGGAACCGTTCGGAAGCTGAGTTACAACCCTTAAACCAAACAAGGACCGGGGTTGTAACTCTTCTCCCGAACAGAGCTTAGTCTTCAATCAAGGTACAATATAATGGCATGTAGAATATGTGAGTAATCTGAATATCATAGCATGGTAAAAAGTACTGTATGTAGAACAGAGCAGGATATATGATAAGATAAGTAAATATAAAACGTGCCTTGAATTATTAGAGCGATATGTGATCGGCTTGGGATAAGTGACAGGACAGGCTATTCACTTGGCCCGATAATCTGCGGTGACCTCAACGGAAAGTCATGCCAGCCAACCTGGATAACGAGCACAAGGTAAATGGGATCTCGCTACACCCTACGTGAGGGAAGAGTGGCGCGAGCACAAAAATAGTGACAGGGTGGCTCTGATCACATAACCCCTAATAATTCTCCATCCCTGAATAGTATAATGGACCTGGAGATGACACGTCATGACACGGTATTTCCTAAGAGGATAGCTACTCCCTCTCAGGAATCGGTGTCTATACAAGTACATGGAACAAGGCAGGAAATATACATATATACCAAGAAAATCCTGGAACAACATCTCATGTCATGATCCAACATATACTATTCCGTGAACTATCGTGACTGGGAATCAAGTAAGACACTACGACTGATTCGGATATAACAGATATCAAGACAATGAAAACTATCAGTGAATGTACTCGCCTGCGGTCCTGAGCTGTCAAATGGGGTCGATGCTCAGAGTGATGCCATAGACCTAAAGATAAGATATATATAAACTAATTAGGGTTCAATAGTGTTAGGCTTGATTCTATAGTACAAGCTACGCAATTTAGGTCAGACTCAGTCAACGAAGTCAAACTAGGTCACACTGAGTCACACTAGGTCAAACTAGGTCACAAGAAGTCAAACCAAGTCAAACTAGTTAAACTGGGTCAATGGTTGACTTACAGTTGACTTTTGGTCAACTGGTCAACTCTAGGTTAAACTAGGTCAAATGTTTGACTAACAGTTGACTTTTGGTCAACTGGTCAACTCTGGTCAACCAAGGTCAAACTAGTCTAACCTAGGTCAAATGTTGACTCTACTTCGATGTTCAGTCAAAGCAGTCAACCATGGTCAAACAGGGTCAAGGCTAGTCTTCATAAACATCTACTAGGTCAACATATTCAATTTCAGTGGTTGTGAAATCACTGGAATCGATAGATCTCAAAATACCACAAAAAGAGAAAGATTATAATAATAGGGTGAAAATCTACAGATGTTGTCGGATGGTGAAACAAATATCACCAATGTATCCAGAACGGTCAAATCAGCTAGGATAGCCAATCCATAAGTCCAATTTGGACACAGGGGCAAAAATGTAATTTTGGGCTAAAATGGTGTCCGTATCGGACCCACTTTGCACCGAAAAATATATTGGAATAGAAGTGCACAAAACCTAACAATTTATATGTCCACAAATCTAGAATGACGATACGAACCCAACAGTATATCCGAAATTGGATTCCGATGACCCGATCTCAAATAGGTCCGTTGACCAGGACATTGAAATCTAATTTGCACGGAAAAGCGTGTCGGAGCCAATGTCCTCAAAACTCAGCAAATTATATGTCAACGAGTCCAGAATGACGATACAAACTCAACGATATATCCGAAATTGGATTCCGATGAGCCGATCTCAAAGTGACCCGTTGACTCAGAAAGTGGGACCCGCTTTGCACCGAAATGCGTGCCAGGGCCCACGTTCTCCAAATCAAGCAAACTTTATATGAAACAAGCCAGAACGACGCCACGAGTCTACTGGTGGTGTCAAAAATTGAATTCGGAGTCCCGGGTTCAAAAATAGAATTTTACAAGTGCAACACTAAGAATTCGAACGGCCAACTTTGGCGTCGAATTCGACCGATTTAACAAGCTCAAACTGAAATGAAATCTAAAGGGGGCAGGAAGAGGGTTATACCAGTTGTGCATCGGAACTGGTAACGCACAAAACGGAGCTGCGACGACGAAGATACGAACCCGCAAACTTGGCATCATGAAACTGTCCAAAAACAGTTCAAATTAAAACGTCAACTTGGTGGCCAGTTTTGAGGTAACAAACAATAAAATTAACGGTTCAATCTTGACAGAGGTGAAGAGGAATATACCAAGATTGAGATAGAAGAAACGATTCGACGATCCAACGGTCGGATCTCCCGAAAAATACGTGTGAAGTTGCTGTCCAAAATGCACCGCGCACGTCGACGGAATCCCGGAAAAAATGTGCGAATCGCCTCGACGGCGCGTCCCGGAGGACGGTGGCCGCCTTGGGGTTGTACGCAGGGGTGCTTCCAGCCTGGGGCCACGTAGGGGGGTGCCACGGCCGGCCTGGCCGGCGGTGGCGGCCGGCTGCCGCTGCTGTAGCGAACTGCTGCTGCTGCCAGCTGCTGCTAGTCTGTTGCGGCTGCTGCGCTGGCCCGCAGCAAGGAGGAGGGGGAAAAAGTGGTCGAGAAGGAGGAGTAGAAGAAGAAGATGATGATGATGGTGGTGATATAGTTGTGGAGGTAGTGGTGGCTGTGTTCTTCTTTTGAAGAAGAAGACTAAGAAGAAGGAGTTGAGGAAGAAGAAGAAGAAGAAGTGAGAAGGAGAGAGAGAGATGATGATGATGATGAGGAAAAAGGGGGGGCTGTACCAGTACGGAAGAGAGAGGGATGATGTGGAGGGGATGAGAGTAAGAGAGTTATGTGTGTGGGTATATATATATATATATATATATATATATATATATATATATAAAGAGAGAGGGTGAGAATAGAGAGAGAGAGAAAGATATTTAGAGAGAGAAAGTAGAGAGAGAGAGAGAGAGGGTGGGATATAGGTCGGCTGGTATAGGAGTGAGAGAGTGAGTTTGTGATAGAATTTAAATGTAGAGAGAGTGTGAGAATATTATATATATATATATATATATATATATATATATATATATATTTTATTATTTTTTTTAATATATATATATATATATATAAAATATATATATATATATATATATATATATATATATATATATATATATATATATATATATATATATATAATAGAAATAGAAATAAATAAATAAATAAATATATATATATATATATATATATATATATATATATATATATATATATATATATATATATATATATATTTCTATTTCTATTTCTATTATATATATATATATATATATATATATATATATATATATATATATATATATATTTTATATATATATATATATATATATATATATATATATATATATATATATATATATATATATATATATTTTATATATATATATATATATATATATATATATATATAAATATATATATATATATATATATATATATATATATATATATATATATATATATTTTAAAACCAAGCGGCCGTGTCGAAGACACCCAGCCACCGCCTGGCCCGGGGGCCGTGGGCGAACCACCAAGCCGCCCCCGTGGGGGCTCGAACTCCGTCCAATGCCCCGGGTGCCAAAGGCCCTAACCGGTAGGCTACAAGGTATATATATATATATATATATATATATATATATATATAATAGAAAGAGAAAAATAAGATATTTATATAAAATAGGAATATTTTGAGTAGAGAAAAATGCAAATACAATAGTGGGGTGTATAGGTAGTCATGATAGGGGTCACACCCAATTGGGTTGGGTGTTGGGCCAAGTTTGGACAAGCTTGGGGCCAAAATTTAATTAAAATAATAATTTAAAGCAATTAAAAATCACGGATGAAATGGGAGCACAAGGGAGATCAAATCGGTGGTACGCAAGTGGCACGTGTATAGTTGACTCGAAACAGTCCTTGGCCATATATTGGATCGACTGGATTGGACCGATGTCGGGCCCCGAAATTAAATGGAAAATTAAATCAGGTTTTACGGTAGATAATTTATTGGCCTAAATTGAATCGAAAGTTGTGCGAAGGAAATGGAGCACAAAATGGAGTGTCTGAGTGGGACACGAAGGTCATGGGTGAAGAGCGTCTCGAGTAGATTATTCATGAGAAGTTGGTTCTGAGAAAACGACTGGTCTGGTGCTCCTAAATTAAAAGTCACGGTAACGTGCATATGATGATCAAGGAAAAGTGTAGCTCCCCTTCCCGGATTTTTTTTAATATTTATTATTATTTATTTTATTTATTATTGTTATTATAATATCAAGGATATTATTATACAATATTAGTTAATATTAATTGGTTATATTATTCCACGGTCAAATGAATGTGCATGGGTTAATATGTATATATAGGATTATATAAGCATACGCGTACAAATGAGAATGTGTATATATATTATATATATAGTGTATGTGTATGGAGGGGTATGCAAATATACTGTATACGAATATGTGTATATATATATAGGTACATTCGTTTGTTGCAATTAAGTAAAAGAGAATAAGAAAAAGAAAAAAAAAAAGAAAATAGAAGGAATGAATAAACAGCAGATGCAGTAAAAGGGAACACCCTTTCCTTCGGTTGAAAACCGAGAACACCCAGCTTAGGCCCAAGCCGAGCCCTGCTTAAATTCCCAAGTAGAGCCGACCCTGGGACTCCTTGGATTAACCAAGGAGCAACAGCAGAGCCTTTCCCAGGCTCAACCATGCTCGGCCCAACTCCCCTGTGCAACAGAGAAGAACCCGAGCTCTTCTCGTATAGGTATATATATTACAGTACGAACAAAACTCGAGAAAACGCTACAAAAGCCTAGCTTCCTCGACGCCTCAACCGCACCGCCACCCTCCCCGATGACTGGGCGGCGCCCCACGATCGCGCACCGCCGCGTGAGGTCGCCGGAGGCCGGCCAGGGGCGCCGCGAATCCGCGCGCGCGTACAGTCGCGGGAGAAACGCGACGACAGCCGCAGCAAGGTGCCCCTCTTTGTAAACCCCTTTCTTCTTGTATGCTCCATCAATTTCCGATCTAGAAGATCCTATGTAAACCTAATCTAACCCTCTTTATACCCTATTAAATAGAATTTCGTAATCATACCCAGATCGCTTAGAAATTCGACGTAAACATCGTCGAAAAACTGACTGAAACAGGACATTAGGACAGCCTAAACACTCGATTTGGAAGCCTATTTCCGGTCGAACGATCGACAGATTTGAGAAACTATTTAAACCGAAGTTTAGACAACCTATACGAGATTTGAACGCTTTTTGTAGAACTAATTTACACTTATTATATAGGAAGTTATTTGATTCTGAAAATCGAAAAAAAAAACTACGAAAAGTATTTTCGAAAATTTGAAAATCATCCACACAACGTCCGTCCCGCCATTCCGGGCGACGTGGTCGCGCACCGAAGGCATCGAAAGCTGCATAACAACTTCGTGGTCGTGTGGGCTTTGACGGAATTCAAATTGGTCGCGTGTGCGCGACGAACATGATGCGTATCCGTCGAAATTCACCGTATCGGCCTCTGTGCAAAATTTTCAATTACTTTGTGCACACTCGTCAGATCGAGACAAAACTTGCGCTAACAGAACCGTATCATTTTTCTGGTCATGTATGCCAAGTTTGGTCCGATTCTGAGACCGTTGATAAAATTGTCGTTTTGCGGGCCCCACGGTCCCACTCAACGGGCAATTTTGTGCACGGCCCGCCGGAATCCAACTTTGGACATACGGTTGGGTTCGTATCGAAAAACTGGATCCGTAGACATGTAGTTTGATGACTTTAGAGACCATTGACTCTGGCACGCTTTTCGGTGCAAAGCGGATCCAACGGCGGACACCGTTTTGGCCCGAAATTACCGTTTTGTCCCTGTGTCCAGAATTGGACTTAAGGACAGGCAATCCTAGCTAATTGGACTATTCTGAGATCATTAGTATTGTCTATTTCAGCTTTCGGGGACTGTTGTACGGGCTTTGACTATAGTGGCATATTGAGTGGTTTGGATCATCGGTTTCACCAGCACAGGACCACAGACGAGTACAGTTTATTGTCTGTATTTTGATATTGATTTTTACTATATTTCATTGGTTGGTCATTGGTTATGTGATTATTTTCTATTATAAATTGTGGAGTCGGAAATTAGAAGTACCAAAGATATGTGATCTGACCATAGCCCGTGTTAGACATTGTAGCCCGTGTTTATTTTCTGCAGTAGTGTAGCCCGTGTTTATTTTCTGCAGTAGTGTAGCCCGTGTTTATTTTCTGCAGTAGTGTAGCCCGTGTTTATTTTCTGCAAGTAGTGTAGCCCGTGTTTATTTTCTGCAAGTAGTGTAGCCCGTGTTTATTTTTTGCAAGTAGTATAGCCGTGTTTACTTTCTGCAAGTAGTATAGCCCGTGTTTACTTTCTGCAAGTAGTATAGCCCGTGTTTATTTTCTGCAAGTAGACATTGTAGCCCGTGAGTAGACATTGTAGACCGTGCGGTGTAGTACCCCAGACCGATCACATATCAAAGGTACTTCTAACAGTCGGGGAGAGTATTTTGTGTCTATTTATTTACTATTGGTTTTCGTATTTCATGCTTATTTTCAAACCCATGATTGATGTCTAACCTTTGTTTTATAGTCATTTTCTTTATTTGAAATTACATTTAGTGAATTGTGCTCGTTCCATTCCTGACTGGAAACCAACATTTTCAGGTTAGCCGTGGATTCATTTAGCTTGGGGAGTGACGGGAATACTTGCAGTCAAAGGCCTAGAGACTAGTTAGATAATTAAGTATTAGTCATTCAATATTTGCACAAGTTTATATTTTTTGCAAATGTAAAACTTGTGATCATTGTAAATTAAATTAATTTTGTGAATGAGTATTATTTGTAATTTTGATCTTCATGGCCGTGACAGCGTTCTACCGTCGACGCTGCGGCGTAGGCTGGCTTGGACACGTCTCGTATCCGTTTAAAAAAAAAAAAACGGGTGCGGGTCGTGACAAGTTTTTGTGGTGGCCCATGCAGGTCAGTCTTTGCAAATCATGCAAACTCGTGATAGTACTTAAGTTAGTCGTACTATTGCGAGCCTACGACTGGAAATGCTCATTCACGAATTAGAAATTAATTTAATTTACGAGAATGACTAGGACTAGGAGTCCCTTATACAAGTTTACCGATGGATAGTCTAGGCCATGCAACTTAGATGAGGAGTTAGTAATTTTGATAGTTGTCAGATCCCCATAGTTACATTATTGTCTCTTGATAGGACGATATGATCCAATGTGGATAGATTATTCCCTTGGTAAGGCAGGGCTTCATAGAATTAATGATCTAGCCTTGATAGATTATTCAATTCATTCTCTTGCCTCCTTGGATATCGTCACCATATCTTAGTCTGGATTGCTTATTTAAAATCCTATTTTGCCGTAAGGGAATAGTTTATAATTCCTGATTCGGTTATTCAAATACGAATCTCGAGGTAGATTGATCCAAAAATTTTCTTCCATGGTTCGAATACACATGAAAGAGATACCAGAATATTTGTAGTTCTCTGTCTTCAGTTTGTTCCTTCCCGTGTAATCTGTTATTTAAAGATTGTGACTGATAGGACAAATATTTATGCCTTATTTCATAGTCAACTTGTTCGAATCTCTACAAGCTCAGAGATTTATTTACAGATATAGTTACGAGAATGTTAGTTAACTCATACTGGCAGGGCAACAGCTTACTGTCGCCATTTATTTAAATTTAGGAGACTATGGATTCACTGTAGCCAGCAGCGCACTGGAGAGACCTAACCCCTAGAAGTGAAATTGGTTTAAGAAAATATAGGTAATGGGATATTGCCAAAACTATGGCTAGAGGTCTTCTTTGACCGTAATCCTTGTGTCAATATAAGGTAGAGTATCGAATAGCATAGCACCCTAAAATCACGAATCCAAGGGTTACCACAGCCCGAGTATACGGGCGAGGCGTAACTCTCGGTGAAATGACTTCAAACGTGATTACAGGTTTAGGATAATATGGAGGATAGGACAATGCCATGTATGTCCCATAAGATCCAAAGCCAATATTAGTGGAAGTTTTGCAAGTTGGGTAGCACATCTTCCTATCTAGCATTCCGTGGTCCTTGTGACCTATTGACGAGGTAATTGACCGACACTAATAAGTTACCAAGAATATAGAATCCAGAGTTCCATAACCCATTAGTTGACCAAGACCTTATGGACAGGAAGATTTTAGAAAGATTGTATAAGCAAGGACACCAGGTAAGTTTGTTTCTCTCTAAACTCGAACTACTTGTGCCTCTTTTCAAAAATCTCGCATATTGTATTCGACTATCTTAACAAACGCTGCTGTTACAGCTTAGTTTTGCAAGCTCACTCTGTTCTCGAGCTTGATTTGAGACATATGTTTAGTGGGGACGCCTACTAACTTATTGTCTAATCAGAATCAGTGTATTATGGTCTGATCAACCATGATGCTTTGGTTCGCTCTTCGTTTAAATTACACTACGTGGATTGAGATATAGACATCTCTAGGATCTCATTCGCGACTGCTTTGACAATTCCACTTGAATTATACTTTCGCCTTTGAATCACGAAATTGTATTCAGTGACATCTCCCTTGAACTCTACTGTTTTTGCCTTTCACTGATTTGGAAAGACGGAAGTTCATAATCGGTAGATAGATACAGAGTATTCCCATGGCTATGATAATGGTAGGCACAAGTGTAGCTACCAACGGCCAGTCATGTGATTGAGTTACTCGTTCTCCCATCGACCCTCAAACTACTATTGAGACTTTCGAGCCATCTGAAGTTGAGAATGATTAGGATTTTACCCTTAGTCAGATCGCCAACCTAGGAGACTATCTATTCTCAAGAAACCAATTATTGTGAGTCTCTAATTATTTGCTGGAAGCTTGCCTTTACTTTCACCCCTTATGCCTTGACTCAACCATCCCTCGACCAAAGCCCACAGTTTAGATATGAGATGAATAGACAAGGCTAAGGATAATAATTTACCGTGACTATGGTAGACACTCATCCCGAGATTGGTTTCAACAAGTATCGTCCTAGTTATGTACATTTTATTATTAAGACCTAACTAGTGTTGGAACACCACAGTCACTAGCTTCGCCAATACCATAGCTTAAATACCCTGTCATACTATGACCTACCGGTTGTCAACAGCAATACATGATCACTACAACACTTGTGACCATAGTCTGGCAGGTTTGACACAAATAGAATTTCTTGACTCAATTTTTTTTTGGAAATCTTTTTCTATGTCGTGCCTTGGAGTTGGTTACCCCATCGAAAACTCTTGTATATTGTGGGCGAGTAGGTCATTCTATTATATCGACCATGTGTCATCGTACACACTCGTTTTCTATTTAAGGAGGAACAATTCTTGAATTGACTTATATCTACCGTATCCAAATACGCTGTGCCTTATTCCCTATTAACAAAGAGTCGAGGTACAGTATCCGGACTTTGGGAACCCTCTAACCTCAATATTCCTAAGACCATGTCCTATTTCTAAGGTGGGTAGACTGTAAGCCTTCTAACTTTTAGGATATACCAAGATTACCGATTGATCAGGATGATTTCCATTAAGATGATAACTAGTGCCCTTATGGAGTCCCACTTTCCATTTAGATCATTTTATGTTCCCGGCCGTGTCATTAATATTTGGAGCACGAGGCCTGTTGTTATCTTCCAACAAATTTTACATGTAAGATCTAGACGAGTCCACCTTCATTTAGGTATATCATGTCCCACTCAAACCTGTCCCCTTGTACTCTATTTTTGTACTACGACTTTCAGGATAACAAGGACTAGCTAATACTCTTACCATAGTACCGGTATACTTTTCGCTTTCCACTAGAGCCTCAACCTTGGCCCAATTCCTTTGACCCAATATATGGTTGTGATCTACTCGAAGTCCACTACGCACTTGCCACTAGTGTGCCACTTGATAGAGGTCTCTTGTGCTACTTAAACACAAAAGTTACCGAAGGCACATTTCGGACTCTAGGAACCTAGCTAACCAACATGACAAGCAACTAGCTCGACCGTTTGGGTTGAATCCCATTCCAGGTTACCCTAACCTAGTAAAAATAGTTTTATCATTGGGATCTTGTCCAGCCCATATAGATTGAAATCCGAGGTTCATCCAATCTACGAGTGATGTCCAAATAGAGAATCCATTAAGACCAATAGAACCCATCCGTGCAAACCTCCATAGTTGGTCTATAAAACCGAACTGTTTGAAATAGGTCCCCATACCTATTATGTAGTCTCCACCTTTTTGAATGTGATGACATCCGTAACCCATACTCCATCTACCTAGAAGTCACGATACGATCTTCTATTATAATTATATTCCTTGCTTGTGTGTCAACATAACCCCGGAAAGGATCACAATCTTGATTTCTCAAATTCCATTATATTATGGAAACTTGTTTAGAACTTCGAGAACGGAACTTCTGTATTACACGGAATGCAAGCTCCTATAAGAAACGTAGAGTTCTTCGATTTAGAAATTGACTGGACTAGAGTAGCCTAATCTAACAAATAAGTCAATGATTCATAGATTTCTTTTATCTGCAACATTGGATACTCTCTACCGCTCTTGAAGCCTCATTTTTTTTCTCTCGATTGTTCTTCCTTATCCTCCTGTCCTTCCTATTGTAGAGTGACGAATGGTCCTGCTTATTAGAATTCGTAGCTACTTGTGTAAATTTGTTTGCATGTTAGATTTTTGGGTGGTTTGATAGATAGGAGAGGATTATAGTGGCAAAAGCAGTAGGTACCTATTGATATAAATTTTAGCAAACAGTTGAATGATTTTAAAGTTTAGTGACATAAAATATTTTGAGGGAGTAGTGTGACCAAAGGTGGGTAGAAGTCCTCCAGTATTCGGAATTACGACATGGCTAGTGAAGATTATAAAATATTTTGAGGAGTTAAATTTAGACGATTAAGTAAATGGTAGACTTTGAAATTTTGAATAGCTGCAAATTAGAATTTCGAGGACGAAATTATTTTTAAAGTGGGTAGATTTGTAGCTCCCCTTCCCGGATTTTTTTTAATATTTATTATTATTTATTTTATTTATTATTGTTATTATAATATCAAGGATATTATTATACAATATTAGTTAATATTAATTGGTTATATTATTCCACGGTCAAATGAATGTGCATGGGTTAATATGTATATATAGGATTATATAAGCATACGCGTACAAATGAGAATGTGTATATATATTATATATATAGTGTATGTGTATGGAGGGGTATGCAAATATACTGTATACGAATGTGTGTGTATATATATATATATATATATATATATATATATATATATATATATATATATATATATATATATATATAGATTTGTATTTTTCTACTAAAAATATTTATTTAGATATTTTGGAGAATTATTATATAAGTAATTATATGAGTATATATATATATATGTACTAATATGTAGCAGATAATATATGTATTGATATATTTAATATATAGGTACATTCGTTTGTTGCAATTAAGTAAAAGAGAATAAGAAAAAGAAAAAAAAAAGAAAATAGAAGGAATGAATAAACAGCAGATGCAGTAAAAGGGAACACCCTTTCCTTCGGTTGAAAACCGAGAACACCCAGCTTAGGCCCAAGCCGAGCCCTGCTTAAATTCCCAAGTAGAGCCGACCCTGGGACTCCTTGGATTAACCAAGGAGCAACAGCAGAGCCTTTCCCAGGCTCAACCATGCTCGGCCCAACTCCCCTGTGCAACAGAGAAGAACCCGAGCTCTTCTCGTATAGGTATATATATTACAGTACGAACAAAACTCGAGAAAACGCTACAAAACCC